>CAWUFW010014276.1:0-422766 GCA_963921515.1 Calotriton arnoldi | reverse complement strand
CTACACCAAGTCTTCAGCTTCTTGCAGAAATTGAGAATCAATGAGGAGGCTCTGATGTAATGAGAGAGGTCATTCCACGCCTTGGGGAATGTAATAAAAAGCGTGGCTCTGGCTTGTTTTGTAGATGCAGATACGTGAACTAGTGAGAGTCTGGGAGATCGAGGAGGTGCCTGGGAGGCAGTGCTTAATTTGAGCTGGTGGTTTCCGGTGCTCGGCACTGGCCCTTAATTGTCAACACTGGCGCTTGTGACAGTCTACCACAAGTTGGTGCTGCTTGGCTAATTTAGAGATGACCATAACAACAGTTCATTATTAATTCAGTATACATTAAAAATGACTAATGCCTGCTGCTTGAGCTATTCTTATAGCTATGGAGGCCTGGAATCAGTGGCGGCTCCTGGAGGGAGTGCTGCGGGGTGGTGGGCGGGGAGGGGCAGGGGGTAGTAAACTACGGCGTACGGCCGAACAGATTTAAGTAACTAAATAAATAAATAAAATGAATTACATTGCACGCGCTGCATCGCAAATGGCGTAGTAGTTGTGTTGTTACTATAATTGGCAGCATAGCAGGTTCAATGTGTGGTGCAAGCTGCAGTGGCCTCCTGACGAGCCCTGGCAAATTATGCACTGCTGGGAGGTCAGTTGAAGTGCACGGGACTGTTGAGGTAGGCTGGACCAATGTTGTGTAGTGCTTTGTTTGTGTGTGTGAGAAGTTTGAACTGAGCACGTTTGTGTATGCAAAGCCAGTAAAGGGCTCTGAGGTGTGGAGTGATGTGGGTGCGGCGAGATAGGTTTAGGATGAGTCTTGCTACTGTGCTGTGGATGGATTGGAGTCTGTTCCGGGAGCTTCTTGGTGATTCTTGTGTAGAGTGTGTTACCTAGTCAAGTTTTCTGGTAATCAGAGCCTGTGCTAACCTTTTTTCTAGTGTTACATGGTAGTCAAGATCTTTCACAGCATCCTCAGGATGCAGGAGCAGGTGGAGGTAACTGTGTTTACCTGGACTGCCATGTTGAGCTTACCATCCAGGATGATTCCTACATTTATGGAATATGTGGTGGGTGTAGATTTGGGGCTGAGTTCTGATGGCCACCAGGTAGAGTCCCAAGCAGAGGTTTTCCCTTTGAAGAACACCACTTGCTTTTTGCCTGTGTTGAGTTTGAGGCAGTTGGATCTCATCCAGGTGGCTAATAAAGTCATGCAGGTGGCAGAAGGTGTTTTTTGTTGTGGGGGTCTTGTCTGGCAGGGAGTATCAGATGAGTGTCTTCTGCCTAGGAAAGTATGTTGATGCTATTTGATCTGATGAGGTCAGCCAGTGGGGTCACGTAGATGTTGAATAAGGTCAGACTGAGGGAAGGTCCTTCCAGGATCTGCGCGTGTAAGATAGCAGGCTGACTTTTGTGTTCTACCTGTAGGGAAGGAGCAGATGCAGTTGAGGGCAGGTCCTTGGATGCCTGTTTCATGTAGTCTTCTGATCAGGGGTAGGATGGGGAGACTGCTGTCAGAGTGAGTAGTATGAGGGCCACTGTTCTCCACGGTCTAGAATCAACCTGACGTTGTCTTTTTCTGCAATAAGGGCTGTCTCGGTGCTGTGATTCGCCTGGAAACCTGATTGCCTGATGTCTAGGAGTTGGAATGTGTTGTGATAGTAAGCAAGTTTCTTGTTAATAGATTTCTCCATGATCTTGGCTGTGTAGGGTAGAAGGTAGATTGGGCTGTAGTTTTCTAGCTGGGTGGCGTCTGCCGAAGGTTTCTTTAGCAGTGCGTTGACCAGTGCGTGTTTCCAGGCATCCAGGAACATTACAGTGGTAATGGAGCTGTCCAGGATCCTGGTGAGGACTTCGCTGATGGAGAAAACACCCATGTTGAAGATGTGGTGAAGGTTGGGGTCCGGCGGTGCCCCAGAGTAGATGATCCTCATGATGCTGGCTGTTTCTTCGTGGTGAATATTTCTCAGGTAGTCAGGGAGTTTCAGTGGTTATTTGTGGGTAGGCTGGAGGTAAAGGTGCAGGGGTTAAGTTGAGGGTCAAAATTGTTGTAGATGACTTTGAATTTGTTGCTGAAGAATTTCTGAGAGGTTGTCACATGGTTCTTGAAAGGGGGTGATTCTGTTCGTGGTGGAATTTGATGTGCACGGTTGGAGGTCCTGGAGGGCAGCCTTAGTACACTTGACTCTTATGGAGAGTTTGCATTGGTAGTCACGAAACAATCCAAAGTCCATCACAACTGAGTCCACTTTTGCCTCCAGGGCGTGCCTAGTGTCTGTGATGGCTTACAGGATCATGTCAAGTGTTTTGGAGTAATGAGAATTAGCAGGTGTGTCCCCTGTTACTTCAGTCAGGGGTATAGCTGGTGGACCAGGCAGGTTGGTCTCATCACTCTCCCTGGTGGTGGACAGCTTCTTAGGGGGCAGCTTCTCCCCATGTTTGTTATACAGCTTTACAGGAGGGTGGCTGGAAGGTGCAGGGTTGAAGAAGATGGCAAACACAGGGAGTGGCCGTCTTTGCCCCCAAGCAGAACATGACAGCAGATTGGGGAAGACACGAGCTATACACAGTGTATTTAAGGGGCACCAAATTATCTGAGCACTGCTGAAGAGCTCATGTTGCCAGGGGACACCAATTGCCCCAACAAGGGCCTCTGAGGGTGTCACAGATCAGAGCAGTGGCTCCAGAAGTGACTATCCCGTTCTCCCTGCTCCTATATCTAGCTCACACCAACCTGAATACGGGTCGAAGATCCATTGAGAATGTGGTGCAGCTACAGGAGCACCAGGAAGGCTTGCGGGCCACTACGAAGCCAGAAGGGAGGGTTCAATTTACCCCAGCAGAGCCTAATAATGATGAGAAGCGCTAGACACAGAGAGGGGGTTGAGTCCCTCTCCCAAAATCTGGGAATACAGAAAGAGAAAACAGTTACAATAGAAGGAGGCCCATATGGAAAAAGGGGTGAGGGCTCTCACCGAGCTTACCCCCAGCACAAGCACAATGACTTCAGCAATAGGGAAAATGCAGGGCGGATCAGCAAGGACTCCTAGAACTCACCAGGGGAGGTGTGCACGTCAGGGCTTACACTCCTCACAGCAGGCTGCTCCTTGGGAACAGATGGATCCCCAAACAGTAGATAGGCCTGCAGCTCTGTGGTCTCTGGCCGGAGTTTAGTGGTATGGCCCCACAGTTTAGGGGGCCCAAGTGCTGGCAAATACAAGACACCACACAGGACTGCAGGGAAGCCCAGCGTAGGGTGCCAGGAATTCTGCCCATGCCGCATGGTCTCTACTGCGGGCAGGCACTGAAGAGTTCAGGAGCAAGTGAAAAGGCAGCTCCCATGTCTTCACAGGTGTCAGATGCTATGGAGAGGCAATCCACTCACTCTATTACCTACACTTTTACTCTGTGCTAATCTGCCTTTCACTCTAAGCTCTCTTACTTGTATCCTATGAACCGCTTACTACTTTTGACTCTGCACCCCATTCCCTTGCATTCTTTGCCTCCCGCCCCATCTCAAATCTGCACTTCCCCATCCTATTGCACTGAGGACTCCCTTGATTTTGCCAATGCTTTTATCTTTTCAACCATGAAAGTTTGCAATGATTCAATAATATATGACACAGGTGTAGCATGAGTAGCTCTAGGCTGGATTTCAGTAGCACAATCAACAGATAAGGACAAGGCCTTACACATAATTGACATAGTAAACGAAGCACACGTACATTAAAACAGACAACATTTGTACTGATACACAAACAAAGTAAATACCAATCAAGTACATCAAGCACAATCAAGAACACATAGGATGAACCTCCTCTCATCACATCCACTTCAGAAATCAATGTCACATTGATTGTACTACACTTCTGGCAGACCCAGAGCACTGCCGGAAGGCTTTCTACGGAGGACAGCTCTAGCAGTTTGCAAATTGAAGAGATTAAATGTTCAGACATTGATAAGCAGAATTGAATTAATCACAGCAGTGGCACACATCTTGATGCCAAAAGTCTTCAAGCGAAACTCATTTGGAGTTAATGGCTGAATTTAGTGGAAGTCTTTGAAGGTTTGAGGATTTTTCCTCGAGGAATGGCAGATTTCTTAATGTAGCCACTGTACAGACTGGTAGCGGAATAAATATCAGCAGTATCCAAGGAAAGAAACCACTGCTGAGGAGAGAAAAAGCAGGAACAAAAACCCTCCAATTCGACAGCAGGGAACCAATCTCCAGAGCAACACAAAAGGACCCTGAACCAGGGAAAAATAAGGACGTGAGCATCAAAAAACATCACTATAAACACAGCAGTAGCATTGTGATACACAAACCAACCCTGGGGCTCCACTTAAATAGTGCTACCTGCCCTGGAAGTAAAGAAACCCTAACAGGAGCTAAACCCTCTATACTGGATTGGGCCCAATCCTACCACAGAATGAGGGACAACATCTTGAACTAAAGATGCAGCCCAATCCAAGATATCACCCATACTCGTGTCGGAATACTGACACAGTGAGTCCCGCTTCTACCCCCCCCTCATGACGGAGAGAAGGATGCGGCCCCACCAGCAACAAGCTCATGACCCAGGAGCCCCATTGACTAAGCCGCGACTCTGCCTGTGACCCTGTGTAATGAATGCACATGCGAGCCAGGTGGGAAGACTGCTGATGCCTAACATTTGTGACCTGAGGATGCCTCTGCCTTGAACCACCTGGTGCCTCCACTGAGTCACTTGTTTTCAGAGTTTTGCGCTTTATGGGCCTATTCACAAATAAAGTCGGAAACGTACGGGTGGAGAGGCTGCCTTCACAGACACATTATTTTTGTGACATTTTGGTATTCACAAACATTCCTAGGAGTACTTCTTGAAAGCAGCGCCGGGTGCAGCTTTCCAGGCTTACTCTTGGAAAGATCATGTGACTTTTTATGTAGGAGATTCTCCCTGGTCTAAGTTTTCTGTAGCAGAGAACTCCAGACAAGGAGACTAAGACCCCCTGTGCAAATGCAATTTCTTTTCCCTGTAGAGATCCCTCCTCAAACACTCCAAGCGAATTGGGGAATGATCCATTCTCATTCCCACCCTTGGATTATGCCAGCCCTTGACCGCTGTAAAAATCCTTCTGTTTGCAGGGCGGAAAGGTGAACAAGAGGTATTTGTGAATACCATGTGTATATTTGCAGGCATTCAGATATTACCAAGCCTAACCTCTCACATTCCCCCTCCCTGAGCGAGGAATTTTGGGTATGGAGAACTTTGCACATGTAAATGGGCTTACACTTGCCAGGAATCCTTTGTCAATTCCTGGCAGACATAAAAATGGTAAATTTGGTTGTAAGCGGAATTCATTTACAATCAAATATACCTTTGTGAATGGGGCCCTTAAGGTCAAGTCTGCTCTTACTTTAGTTTGTTATACCACCATCCTCAAAGATCTCTTTTGAGATGGTTGCTATAAAATACTGGCATTGAATTTATGTAGTAACCTTATTGACCCACGGGAATCTATTGCAACCATTTAAAAGTCAGCTCCGTCGGGCTCACAGGAATGTAATGCAACCATTAGAAAGCAAACTACAATTTTTGATTTGAAAACCATTTGACAGCAGGTTATTTTGATCTGGCTATGCATCTTTTGTTCTATTCTCTTCTTCCGAAAGTCACATTGCACATTCAGAAATTTACAAACAAGCATTGGCCAAGCTAATAGGCCTCTGCAGTGAAACCTATTGGCATTGATAATTATTTTTTGTTAGCTGCCATCGATATGCACTAATCTGCAGTGGCCATCTTTGAATGGGGTTTGTTAAACACACTACAAATGCACTCAAAGATGGCCACAATGGATGTAAGTGTGTCCATGACGGCCATTTTGGAATGCATTTGTAATATTTTAACTAACCCATTCAAAGGTGGCTGCAGTGGATGCTTGCACATTCATAGGAACCATAGGATCAGGCTGCAGGCACCACATGGTTAGGACAAGAAAATGCCAACTTTTGTGAGATGGCATTTTCAGAATTGTGACTAAAAATCAGACTTTGTCATTGAAGAGGGTTTTTAATTACAACTCTTTAGACACCAAGCTCAACCATTCTACCTGCTCCCAATTGGAAGTAGCAGCTTATTAAATGAAATAAGGCAACACCAATGTTATCCTAAGGAGAGGTAGGCCTTGCAGTAGTGAAAAACATATTTGAGTTTATCATTACCAGGACTTGTAAATCGTAATAGTACATTGCCAGCTTTTTAAATACACTGAACTCTGCCCTCTGGGCTGTTCAGCACCTACCCTAGGGGTAATTTATATTTATTAAAAAGAAAGGGTTGGGACTGTCAAAAAAGTAAACTTTGCCAGATTGAAATGACAGTCTAAACTGAACACACTGCTTCAATGGGAGGCCTGAGACAGGTTTAAAGGGCTACTAAAGTAGGTGGCACAATGAGTGCTGCAGTAGCATTTAATTTACAGGCCCTGGGTATATGCAATGCCACTTTACTAGGGACTTACAAGTAAATGAAATAGGACACTTGGGTGTAAGTCAATTTTACCATGTTTAAAGAGGACAGCACAAGCACTTTAGCACTGATTAGCAGTGGAAAAGTGTGCAGAGTCCTAAATACCAACAAAAATGAGTTCAGAAAACAGGAGGGTGAAGGCAAAATTTCTTGCACTGGGGATCCTTGTATTTCTGTTCAGAGTAGAAGTAACCTACAGTCTATGCCTGACTTGCCATTTACAGTGGGGCCACAGCTGATTTGCTTCTGGTTGGTTCCCATCTGTAATGGCATAGTCGAGCTAAATAACAATTAAATGGACTGTTCTCAAAGTAATTATCTGTGATTGAAGTTTATATAGACATTGCGAGCATTTTAACACGCAATTTTTTGCAGTACAATATAACGCTTAGCATCTTTTCCTCTACAGCAAGAAAAGAATGGAAACTTTTTCAGCCTTTCCGGACGTTTTCACATTTGCTCCACTTACTCGACCTTCTTCAAAATGCGGGGAACAGACATGGCTGTATTCACTTCTTCTGCCCATATTATAGATTGCTTTCCAGGCATGGATGCATGGAAGTCATTACTAATGTTCATCTGTGGTCCCCTCGCTTCTTTACAGTCTCGTTACAGTCTCGTAGGAAACCTCTGGCCTTACCTGCCACAACAGATCCCCTGAGGTAGTAGCTTAGAAATTGCATCCATCCATCACTATGTGCACAGAGTCCTCCCTAAAATGATTAATTTTGGCTCCATTATTATCCCTGATATTAATTAATTCTTGCAGAGATTGGTTATGTTCGCTGCATACAAAAGGGTTTAAAAGAAAGTCCAAATGGTTATATTGCTGGTGTAGTAATAGTGTGCAGTGTGTCTTTACTGCAAATTACAATCTAATATTTTAAAACTCCCAATTTACCCTTGAAAGCTCGAAAAATTGTTAATGTGTTTTTTCCTGGGCCAGAAAGCCTTTTATCATTTACTCGTTGTTTTGAAATCAAATAATTCCCTAAAATGATTAGAAAGGCTTTCAACACATATTAAACTGAGCTGAAGTACAGCCCATATAAAGCGTACTTTGACTGTAATTACAATTACCAAAAGGAAAAGTGAGAAAAGGTGCTCTAATCTATGGAATATCTTGATAGTAAAATGATTTGTTTTTAAACTGTGTTTGCTACCACGGCAGTGCTGCAGTGTAATGGATGTGTTAATATTACTCAGTGTAATCATATTACATTTGTCGACCTCTGAAAGAATTTATCATCTGTGCTGGTATTCCAACGTGTGACTGCGGTTGTGTTATTTTATGGGCATTTGCATAGCGTACATGCTGCCATTGGTAGCTTGGGCCTCCCCGTCTTTTGGTATCCCAGTTACTTTCACATGGAAGTCGAGCCTACCATTTAAGCTTAGAGTCTGATTATGCTTGTTGCTGGTCTAGTGTTCTGTTCGTGTTCACGATAAGTAGACCATGTCATACTCATTTAACTGTGGTTGTGTGGTTTTGTCTTTTAAGCAGTTGAGCTGGATGGCTTTTCCACTTGCGTATGCATATTCCACAAAATTAGATATCTCCATTGCCCTTTGAAGATAAGTGTGTGGTATTTCTTGATGGCTAGATATGTTAGATACAATGGTAACCATCTAGGTGGTATAGCACATGCTGCGTTAAATGTTTGCAAGGAGTTCTGTGAAATATGTTTTGCTGTATTTTAGGGAGTGGTTTACCACTGCCGGCATGGGTTTACAACAGTGATACCCAACAATACTGTATATCTGTGCTGTGTTTGATGTATGTGAGGTGTTCTATCTAATGTATTTTGTTGAAACATTCTGTATGTTTTTTATTTGTGGTTTGTTTTGTTGTGAGCCCAGTGATAGGGGCTGTATATCATATTTAGGCTGTGTTGGGTGTATGAAAAATGTCTTATCTGGGATGCTTCATGGTGGCCCCACGCGTTGGGAGATGTCCCAGCACCGAAGCAGTGCGCAAGAAATCTGGGTGTCCTTATTGATAACACCCTATCCATGCAGGATCATGTGCGGACCCTGTGTGGAAGAAGCTTTGCCACTCTGAAGCTATTAAAAAGCTCTTCCCCTGGATCCCATTGGAATGCAGGAGAACAATCACACAAGCCCTACTTATCAGTAGGTTAGACTACGGAAATGCACTGTTTGTTGGCATGGCAGATTACCTTTTCACACGCCTGCAGGTGATACAAAACGCAGTGGCCAAACTGGTGTGCAATAAGGGCAGATACAGTTTAGCAACTGAATGCTTGAGACAACTTCACTGGCTGCCCATGCGTCAAAGAGTGAGATTTAAGCTTTTGGGCCATGCACACAAGGCACTATACCAACTCGGCCCCAGTGTCCTTTGGAATAAAATTTAATTTTATGTCCCGACCAGGTGCCTAAGGTCATGCCATCAGGCGTTAGCGGAGATAAAAAGTATCAAAAAGACTAGGGCAGGCGGTCGCACTTTCTCATACCTTGCAGCTACGCACTGGAACAAGCTTCCACAGGATTTACGTCTTACTGCGGACAACATGGCTTTTAGAAAGAAACTCAAAACTCACCTATTCCCCAAGGACTGATGTCAGACACTTCAGCAGCCCTTTCACCCTCACCACGAGACCTCGCTACCTTAGCGCCGTGATATCCCGTGGGATGAGTGTCGCGCTTTATAAATAAATAAATAAATTAAGTTCTTTTGTAAGATTGTGTGTCTTGTTTACTGGTTAGGGCCTACATGATGGACACTGAAGGGCTATCTGTGGTGACAGGATATGGCATATTCAGTTTAATATGTTCTGTTGGTGTACGTTCCTTTGGCTATCTAGTGTCATTGATGTACTGTTTTTCCACCGCTGTAACAATTTGGAAAATCTCAATACAGAAATATACAAAAAAAAAAAAATATGTTCTGTTGGATGTTGGGGTGCCTGTGGAGGAAGGCACTGCAAATAATATTTTGTTGATTTTCTGGGATGCTTCCCATTAAGTTATAATACTTAATGTATGAAGACATGTTTGACGAGGTTTGATGTGTTCCACACCACATTCAATACTTACAATACCATACAAGAAAGTGTATTCCAACTCTAGTCTTAATTACATTTGTGTTAACATATCGTTATGGAAGGCCCTGGAAGAGAGTTCCAGATGTGAGAACCCTAAACACCCCAACAATGACCGTCTGTGGTGAAGTGATTGAAGGTAAGCATTGAGAGGAGATTTTGGCCTGCAGATGGTAAATGCATCGGGGAATGTAAGGCTGACTCATGTCTGTTGAATAGCTAGGAACAGAGCCATGAAAATGATTGCGTAAGAAACACAGACATTTGAATTGAAGACTTCACCGGAATACAGTTAAAAGACCTTCCAGCAGCAGTAACAAGGTCCATTTTTTTAGCCAGCGATGTCAGCATGTTGGGTCTCTGAGGCCTGGAGAGGCTGTCTTTATATATCTTCAACTAGGACCTGTTGGACCTTGCCGTCTCTACAGGGTCACTCCCAAACGTTTTGCTTTCACCTCTCCTGTTTTTGTAACCCTTTTTGTTGGCCTGTAGGACTCTGTTCACTTTACCACTGTTAACCAGTGCTAGAGTGATTGTGCTGTCTCCTTTAAACATGGTACAACTGGCTTACATCCAATTGACACATTTAATTTACTTATAAATCCCCAGGATAGTAAAGTGCTACTGAATGTACCCAGGGCCTGTAAATTAAATGCTTCTAGTGGGCCTGCAGAACGTATTGTGCCATTTCGACCTAGCAAAATAAACCTTTTGCCAGGCCTAAAGCTTCATTTTTATTACATATGTCACCCCTATTTAAAAAGTTGAACATGTCCTTTTAAGTTTACATGTCCTGGTAGTAAAAACTGTCAAATTCGTATTTTCACTATTGCAAGCCCTACCTCTCCCATAAGATAACATTGGGCTACCTTATTACATTTAATAAGTCCTATCTTTTGTTTGGGAGCAGGTAGGAATATCATGTTTGGTGTCCAATGAATTGTAATTTAAAACCCTCTTAATAGTAAGGTCGGGTATTAAGTCACAATTCTAACACCTTTAGAAAGTTGGCATTTTCTTGTCATAACCATTTGGTGCCTGCAGCATGTATTCTGGGTCACATGACTAGGTGTAGTTAGTAGTTGGCCTTTGTGTATTGCTCCCAGACAGTATCACAATAGATGGTCTGGGTGATGGCAGGATGGGCCATCCTTGCTAGATTGGGCAGCGGAGGTGCCACCTACCACACTTGCACTTCAAAGGCACTGGCGTAGCTTTACACTTAAAGGACTTTGCACTAGCCTATTGTACCACAAGAAGTTTGCTCTTCTTCAAAGTGGGCACCAGGTATAAAAAATGTACCCCCAAACCCACTCTTCAGCACACTCCTGGACCTGTTGAAACCTCAGAAGAGCGTTTGAGCACATCAACAGATAAATATAAAGCAGATTACATTGTAACCGAATATGTGACTCGCGCATTAAGTGTAAGTTCTCGCCTTTATGTCAAATTAGCTCGATCTTTGCATGTGCGGTTTCAATGGGGCTCTGTCAGAATATACAGCTTAGTGTGAGTTGGGTGCGCTTTGACTCTGCCCATGGAAGTGTTGCTTTCTCACCTCATACGATTGGCTATTGGGTATATTATTACACCTCCTATGGTATAATTGTACTGCATTACAGACTGTTTTACTTTTCAAAAGTAAATCAAATAACTATGCATCAAATTATTTATCTAACAGATGCATTGTGTAAATAAATCAAACGTGCTTTTTATGTGAAAGCCTTTTTAAATATAATTTAGTCGAACTCAGATTCCAAGGTAGACCCATTTGCTTAGCCACTGCTTTTTGGGTACTTAAGACAATGTGGGGAGCAGAGTGTATGGCAGATTTAGGTGGGGTCGGGCTTGTATCAGTGAGAAAGACGTTCAACATTCTTTAACTAGCACACAGAACGATGCCTCAGTCACTGAACCCAAAACATGCATTTAGCATTTCAGTAAAATATCTACCCCTCAAACCATTGCAGCGCTCTCAATATGTTAGTATGACAGTTTTTGTGATTATTAGTGAAATAAGTTCAAACGTGCATGCTTTATTCACTCTTTTTAAGACTTTCACTCTTTCAATGTTAACACACAAAGCTTCAGTCACCTCCACGGACTTGCAGGTTTTCCTCCAGCTGGCTTATGATGGCTTGGATTTTGGCGTTGCTTTCCACTAGCACGGCAATGCCCTCCGTGAGCTCAGATAGAAATAGGGATTAGAACCAAAACAAGCAGCACTACACGTGCGCCTACCGTCCACCTCCTGCTGCCAACGGCCGGCGTGGACTGGTTGGGGAGGGGCGGGAAAAGGGATATGAAGCAGCGAAAAGAGATAAAGATTAGCTAATCCAGGGAAACTGCCCTTTTAATAAATAAAGATTACTCACTCCGGAGGTCTGTGCATGTTTGCAGAGAGGCACTGGGGGCACCAAAAAGAGCAAGAATAAATAAATTAAAAGACGGGGTGGATGCATACACAAGTGTGCAGGGTGGGGGCCTGTGGGATGTTTTGGTGGGCACAGTGTGTGCATGTTACGGCGCTGTCTTTAAAGGATCCTTAATAAGAAAAGCTCGAGACGGAAACATTAAGCACAGCATTTTTACAGTATGTCTAAACAAGCTCGGTGCTGATAAGGCAATATGCAAATAACAAAAGCAACAACATAAAGCCATGCAACAGACTTCATTTCGGGAAAGGGTTATTTGTGAGCCCCGGCCGGTCAAAAGACAAGCAGCGGCGCTCCAAGGACAGTATGAAGGTAAAAGCGCATTTTAAAGCTCAACCATGGCGTATCCTACTCACCATGGCTCCGTCTACAGGGAAAAGGGCGTCCTTCTTCCCGTCCAATGCTGAGTCCGGAGCTGCAGCTGCAAGGGTTTCTGCTGCAGAGCTCGAGGCGCCACTTCATTGGCCCTCAGAGTTTGGGCTACTCTGTCCCCTGCGCTTGGACGGAGTTTTAGGGTATTTTATCCCGTATGCAGTCGGAGTAATGTGTGAAGTTTCGTGCTGCAGTGGTAGCTGAGGTCACAGCTGCTCACCGGTCGGGTAAGGTTGAACTCCGCTCTTATGTAGTCGCGCTGTCAGCACTTTTAGTTTCGTTTCTCTAGCTCTGTTTCTATTTCGAAAGTGTACGTAGGAGAAGGGAATACCTGAGTCACCCGGGCTGTTCCCGCCCGCCCGCTCAGCTCTCTGGTCGGTACTGTAACTGGTGTACTTTCCTTGGTGTTATATTGCAGAATTAATGTGGAAGCGTTCGGTACAATTACAATTTTTTTAAAAAATGCACCAACATTAGTTCCATTACTACGCAGCGGCAAGCCGGACATGTGTGTGGTGTTTTGTCACGCATGCGTACGATGTAAAGCATCGCGCGCATGCGAGACAAATAGTGCGAATGCACCCACCAATGAAATTGCAAACAAGCACTGAAAATGCAATAGGACGCGTATTTACGCAAGTCCTATTGCATTTTTAACGGAAGTGCAGATGTAAAAGAAGGCACCAATAGGAGGGGGTGGGAAGGTGTTGGTGGTGGAAGAAGTCACGGAGTATGGGAGGGAACGGGGAGAGGCAGGGGAGCAAAACTGTTTGTGAAGTAAAGGGGCTGATAGCCTCGGAAGAGGAAAAATGACGCCATGCCAGTCAGGAGGTGGGACTAAGACGGCATAAACCAATCGAAATACAGGATTTTTCATTGTAACCAATCAAATTTATGGCCGGAAAGTGGGCGGAGCTTTCCCCGCTATAGTGTATACAGCATCTCTTGCCGAGACAGCGCATGCCCTGCCTAGGCGAAACCTAAAAAATGGACCCCCAAACCCACTCTTCAGCACACTCCTGGACCTGTTGAAACCTCAGAAGAGCCGTCCTGCTGCCTGAGGAAGGAAGACTGAGCCTGCTCCTTGAATCCAGAACCACCACTGTTTCTAAGGGCTAGATAACTGGCTTCCTGTTCTGAGCTCCAGGGACACAACAAGCTCCAGAGGCCTCCCTGCAAGTGCCCAGCGGACCTGCTGCAAATGGCCATGCCTGAGCATGCAACTGGACCTGCCTGGAACTGCAACTAGATCTGCCTGAAACTACAACTAGATCTGCCTAAGCCATGCTGGCTTGTGCTGGAGTGCGTTCCTGATCCTAAAGAAGTGCCCCCCCAGGTAACAGACTCATGACTGGCATCAGTTAAGCTCCTCCTGTGAAATCCTGAAGTTGTGAACTCTGCACACCGGACTTTGAGGAGGTAACTTTTTCAGCGTGACTAACCTGGTTCCTGTATCGATCCGCACACCATCGCAGTCAGCCTGAGCTTGTGACTTTGTCCTGGTCTAGTACAACCAAATCCCAACAGTTAGCGTTTTCTGCTTCTTGGCCCTATTTTTGACTTAAACCTTTAAAATGGTATATCTCCAGTTCTACTGATTGGATGTTTGTCATTTGGCCTCATTTTACTTATTACATCTTATACTATCTTTCTAAATTGGTTTGGATTTTATATTGTGTTATGTTTTATCTTCATTAATGTTTGTGTGTTACTACATAAATACTTTACTCATTGTTTCTAAGCTTGAGCTTGAGTGGTTTTATGCCAAGCTGCCAAAGAGTTAAGCACAGGTTAATTTAGTGACTTTTGTGGTTCATCCTGACAAGGATTTTGTCTGTTGCTGGAGAAGGGCTCACACCCCTCAACCAACAACCAAATTTATCACATTGGTGCTCAGTGGTGGGATCCATTACTTGTGTTTGTGCAGTGCCATCCAGTGATTCGTGTAACACTAAAATCCCATATAAATAATTTGGTACCATTTTTATTTTTTTATGCAGTTTGAGCTCCGCAACCCGGATACCTACACTGCAGCTGGGCTCAAAGGATTCTGCAAGGAGAGGGGACTTCCAGCCAAAAGAAGCTTCAAGAAAGAGGTGCTGCAGAAGACCCTTAGAACTGGATGGGAAAGGGGGCACCAGTCACAAACCACAGCAGAGGATCAGGAGGAGAGCAGGCTATGGAGGGGCAGGACCTGGACACA
The DNA here is from genome assembly GCA_963921515.1 of Calotriton arnoldi. Classification (NCBI taxonomy): domain Eukaryota; kingdom Metazoa; phylum Chordata; class Amphibia; order Caudata; family Salamandridae; genus Calotriton; species Calotriton arnoldi. The sequence goes on along the minus strand of CAWUFW010014276.1, from coordinate 408,194 downwards.
GGTTCTGAGCTGCAGCACCCTGGAAATGAGAAGTCCCTACCAGGGCAGGGAGCATGGTGTCTTCCAATGATCTGTCCCTAGAGGAGCTGCAGACAAGAAAAGATGAGCGGGCATTCCAGCTGCTGCTGGCCTTGTTAAAACTGGATGCTGGCCAGGTCAAGGATGCTACAAAGAGGACCTTGGAAAAAGAAAAGCTGTCCTTGGAAGACGGCGGAGGCAGAAAGAGCCTTGGCAAAAGAGAACGCTGATGAGGAAAGAGCATTGGCAAAGGAGAAAGTTTAGGCTGAGAGGAACCTGGATGAAAGGAAGTTTTTGCTGGCTCATGAAGTGAGTCTGAAGGAGCTGGACCTGAAAGCAAAACCAGCCTTAGAGCCCAGCAGTAATGGTGGCAGCATACCCTCAATATCCACTGGAGAGGTGAAAATCTGCATACCTCAAGACCTGGTGCCCACTTATGTGGTGGAAGATGACATATATTAATGTTTTTCTGCATATGAGATAGCCCTCAGAATGCATCAGTGCTTTTAAATGTATGTATGTCGTTTGCATGTTTGCAGTTTTTAGTGTGTTTATGTAAGAAAGAGTGTGTGTATGCGTAAATGTGTATGCATGTGTAGGCAGAGTGTGTGTGTATGTGTGAATGTGAGTGTACGTATAAGCATATATATATGTGAGTGAAAGTAAAGGTCAAGGGGCATGTGAAGTCACTTCCGCTACCCCTGGCATTTTGGTGAATTGACGTCCATGGGTTCTACTGATTGGATCTTTCTTTTTTGGTCTCATTTTATTTCTTAAATTTAACACTATTTTTCTAAATTGGTGTGGTATTTTATTGTGATATGTCTTCACTTTATTGCTGTTTTTGTGCTGCATAAATACTTTACACATTTCCTCTAAGTTAAGCCTGTCTGCTTTTGTGCCAAGCCTCCAGATCGTTAAGCACAGGTTAATCTTATGACTTTTGTGGATTACCCTGGCAAGGATTGCAGCTGTTGCATGAGAAGAGATCACACCCCTTCAACAAACAACCCAATTTCTCACAGGACCCATAACAATACCTCAGGCAAGAGTAGACAAGGGCCAAAGTCAGAGTTGTTTGCTAAGCTGTTAGGATGTGTTCTCTGACCTTCCAGGGATATGAAAGATGAAACATAATGCTATGCACAACATAACTGACTTAGATGTTCACAGTAAAAACATTGTTTAGTAAAACTCTTATATTTTTGACCTTGGCATTTGCAAATGGATAGTGCCCATGAACCGCTGGGGGAGTGATGCTTGGCAGATGTTAATTTTGTGCTTTTTAGTGTAAAAAGAATGATTTCAGTCTTTTCCCCATCCGTTTCTAGCCAGCAAATAGTCAGCCATGACTTGATTTCCCTAATGAAGCCAATTGGATTATCTTAATTCAGTGTGCAACCCTCAACAAAGATAATGAAAGTGGTGCTGTCAACATCATAGTGACAGTGCAGGCAGTGAGTCATAATGGGAGTCATGAGGGCTGCAAGCGTATTCTAAAAATGCTAGATGATACAGGGAGTCCTGAAAGACACTGCAGGTGACATTTGTGGAAGGAGCCAAACAGGGCTTTGACTAACCCTGTGGACTCTTCTAACTCACAATAGATATGAACCAGTTAAGAAAGATACCCCAGAGCCATAACAGATAAAAGTCCGTCAAGCCTGTGGTCCACCAAGTCATATGAGGCAGAAATGTCTTTACAGAACTAAACACCAGGCTTACCTTCTAAACAGAAGCAGGTGCCTTGCAGCAATGAGGGCTTTATGTAATCAATACAGTGGATTTCTGTCCTTTTTCCTTGCACTGGCACTGTTTTGGCAGCCTAGCACCAACGTAGGCATCCTTCCACCAACGTAGGCACCCTTCCACCATGGTGCAAGGGTACCTCCGTTAGCATGCAGGATTGTTTTTGTGCAGGAAGGGACACCTTCCTTAGCAAAAACAATACTAAGAGGTGTTTTCTTCTTTCTATAGAAAGAGGAAAAACGGAGGAGAAATAAATATATTTCTCCTCGTTGGATTTGGTGCTTCCCCAGGTTTATATGATTTTGTAAATCTGAGGCAGAGTCAAAATCCATGGGTGTTACGTGGGAAAATCCACCGCAACGCCCATGGAATGCCTCCCGGGTGCAGAGCAAGGCGATGCAGCGATTTGCGATGCGTTGCCTTACTCAAGTTTTATGAGGCCACTCAAGGCCATGGAGGTTGGCTTTGCGTGGCTTCATAAATCAAATTGAGAGCCCAGCGTCCATTTTACATATGGTTCTGACCACCTGGAGCCAGTCGACACCCTGAGGGGGAGAGGATCTGTCTATCTCTTACAGATCTCTCTCCTGGCTAAGAGCATCATATAAAAAGGAGGTCCCTCCTGCTTCTCGAGAGGGGCTGACTAGAATGGTCCTCCAACCCATCAATACCAGTGTTGAACTCATTGTTATATTTAACCGAGAAATATAATTAACAACTTTGCGACGGCCTCCCAGTAATCTTGAAGTTTTGGGCACTCAAAAAACATATGTAAGTCGTCAGCTCTTAGCATGCCGCATCTGCAATATCTTGGAATTGGTACTGATACGAACTTGGCGAGTTTCTGGGGGGACCAGTACAACCTATTAATTGTAAAGAAATGATTCCTTTTCAAATTTACGGATTTCACCACCTTATAAAGTATTTTCAAAGAAAGTTGCCATGTTGTTTGTGGCTCCGTCATCTGCATGACACCTTCCCAGATCGCATATGGAGCTTTTAGCTTCTTATCTTCGGTTTCTAACAAAGTCCAATACCAATCAGCAACTTCCTTTTCGGAGGCCTCATTTTGGAGTTTTGATTCAAATTCCCACATCCCACATCCCACATCCCACTGCCTGTCACCTTCCCTTACACTTGGAATCCAGTTTAATTTTATAATTTAGTTGCGCCTCTTCTAGTCTTCTTACCAACCCCTCCATATCTTCCCCCTCACTTGAGGATTGTATAGAGGCCTCGAGAATACCCACTTCCCTTTACATTCCTGCTAATTCTGCCCTCTCTTCTCTTTCCTTAGTGCATCCGAGATTTTTTAATACCCCCTTATGCATGCTTTATAAGCATCCCACTCAACTCCAGGGGTAGCGGTGCCTTTATTAATCAAAAAGTACTCTGATGTAGCCTTTTTAGAGCGAGCACCACCTCCTCATTTAAGAGGAGAGCACGTTTTAGTGTCCACCTTATGTTGGGCTTTGTTCCAGGGACCTGAAATGTCATAGTGACAGCTGAGTGATCCTAAATGTGTGCTGGGTGATGTATAATCTGTTTAATATTTACCGCTAAGCCTCTTTCAACCAGAAAGTAATCCAGTCTAGAATAGTGGCGATATTTTTTACTTTGGTAGGTGTAGCCTCTCAACTGCCCTCTCAGCTGTCTCCAAACGTCCACTAGCCCTACATCTTGCATCAAGATCTTCAGGGCACGTCTCGTTCTAGGCACCGGGGCACTATCCCTTCGTGTGGAACGATCCAGAACGGGGTCCAACAAAATATTGAAATCCTCACCCAAAATCAGTGGGACCGAAGCCTCAACTAACCTTAGCTCCAGATCTATAATATGCTGTGGGTCGTCCTCATTAGGCCCATAGAAGCCGACACAAATAAATTCACAGTCTTCCCATTTCATACCGGCTAAGACTCATCTATCAGAGCTATCTGTGCTTGAAAACATAAGCTCTATACCAGCACCCCTCCTGATTAAATTTGCTACCCCCTTACAGCATTGTACTTGGTTGGAGACAAAAAAATTCTGGACCCAATAATACCTACGAAATAATTCCTTACTCTCACTTGCAACCAAGTGCGTCTCCTGTAACACCATAATGTGCCCCTGGCTTTCTTCCAGATACCTCAGCACCACCCTCTGCCTAGATCTTGACCTAAGACCATTCACATTCCATGTAAGAAAATCTATATTAGCCATCATACTCTCCTCCTCTCTAGTTCCCACCTCCTGCTCCATAGCTGGCTCACAAAAATGTTTCTGACTAAGTGATAACAAGGACTTTTTTCTTATTTTCACCCCACTGCTCCCCACCCTTGCACCTTCACCCCTCCACCACCCCACCCCACCCCTCTAACCCTGCCCTGGGGAACCCTCCCTGTCTTGGTAGGCATTAAAATGCCTGACGGGCTGGCCATTTGGGGAATATTAAGGAAAAAAGAAGTAAGAAAAACATGTTTGGCGCACTTTGAGCAATACAAGTTGCATTGACCAAACTCCTGACATGGCCGGTCTATAGTCAACTGTTTATCATTTAGCAGATTCCTGCTTCTTTTTTATTGCATCAATTAGTGCGTCAACTTTGTCCACTGAGCGATAGTTATACATTTGATTATCCCACATTATGCGGAGCATTGCGGGAAATTTTAATTGAACCTTGGCCCCAAGCTTCCGTAGATCCTCCATCTTGTTTCCTAGCTCCCATTGCCTCTGTTCTGTAGATTTGCAGATGTCTGATCTAATTACTACAGAAAATCCTTTAACTGAATACGGTCCATTTTTTAGGGCCTCACCGAGAATTACCTCTTTAACGGTGTAAGAGAGGAAGTTCACCAAGACCTTCCTGGGTTTGATCCTTTGGGGTTGCGGCAGAAGGGCTCCCTATGTGCTCTTTGAATTTCTTGCTCGAGATTTATTTCACTGTTGTCCTTTAGGACCGTGTTTCGGAGTTTGTTAATTATGAAGGCCTTCATATCCGTACCCTCCTCAGCTTCTGGAATGTTCAATAATCTTAAGTTATTCCTACGGGAATGATTCTCCAATCTCTCGAGGTCATCCCTTAGGCTTTGATTTTGCTTGGGCAACTTAGAGATCTCAGAGGTGTTTTTGTCACGTCTTGTTTGATTGAACCCACCTCATCTTCCAAGATCTTAGTACGGAGGGTAACCTCGTCTAGCTTTTGTGTTACTTCAGAGCATGAAGTTTGTATGCCAACCTGATTGGCCTCCAAAACTTCGAAACGATTCTTGATTTCATTCTTCAGCCCCAATAGGATATTTGCCAGTGAGTCGTCTGCATTCCCCTGGGTCCCCTCTCCTCTTTCATCGTTCTTACCCCTCCTTGTGTAGGTGTCTTCAGACTACTCTGGTGAACCCATCACTGCCAAAGCTTCAAACCTGTTGCTGATAGGAACTGTAGCTATGTTCTCTTTGGCTGTTCCGGGCTCAATTCCGGGCTCGCTAGCCCCGCTTTCCAGGGAGGGCTCTACTTTTACCACTCTCGTTAACATTGAGATCCATATTGGGTACCTTCACTCCCGTGTTTTTAGCTGTCACTTCACCCACGCCTCCCCTCTGCCTGCTAGGTAGAACACACAAAAAAGACTTAAGCGAGGGTGTTATTTTGATAGGTATAGTAGTTGCCTTTTTATTCCTTTCCCCTACGTTTTTTATTGGGGATTTACCTGTTTTCCTGCTTTGGGGAAACTCTCCGCCTTGCGGACCTCGCCTTCCTTTAGTCGCATCCTTTATTTCCTGCACTACGCCGAGAGGGGGGTCTGATACTAAAGAGACCAGTAGATTTCCAACCTTACTCCTCCCAATATTCCTGGTTCTTAAGGTATATCTAGAAGGTTTATCTCCAACCTCACCTTCTAATGAAATGCCTTTCTCCATAGGCAGGGAATGGAACTTTCTTACCCACTCTTCCCTGGTGTAACTCTCTCTCTCACCCGGGTCTCTTCTCCTCAGGTCTCCCAGAGAGAAAGACCGGCTGTTGCACGTTGCCTCGAGGGGCTGCGAGGAGCCTCGACTTGTGCTGCCCATGCCACCAGGCCTTGCGCCGGCCTCCCTGCAGTGCCGAAGCTCCCTAGCCGCCTCTCTCCAGCGCGAACCCGAAGCCCGGCACCTCTGCGCCCAGGAACCAGCCGACTCGGCACAGCCGAGCATGGAGATGGGATCCGCACAGTCAACATTCCAGCTTTCAGCCTGGTACGTTTTCGGACCGCGATCAGGAGTCACTTAGTGTGCTCACAGCTCCACTCCCCCAATGGCACCCGCGGCCACCTAGCTCACGGCCGCCATGTTCCCCCTATGGTCGGCCCCGTTTCCACGACGGTGTCGGGCGGACTCACGACATCGTAACAGGCCCCGATATGTTATGTTTTCTTTAGAGGATTTTTGCTTAGCTTGTTTTTTTCTGTTCTGTGAACCTTTTTCTATTTATTTTCAATATGTTTACTAAGGGCTTTATTACGATGTTGGTGGGACCGCCACCAACAGGCCGTCAATAGCGGTCCCACCAGCATCCAGGATAGCGGTCCAACCGCTGCATTACAATGCAGTGGATTGGACCGAAGCAGTCAAACGGACAGACCGATGCCTCCCACAGGCTCAAGGAGCCCGTTGCAGCATCGGTCAGACCGTAATCCCTACAATCAAGTAGGGATTACGATGTCCATTTCCCACAGCCTTTCCATGGTCCCATCCCCTGTGGACATCCGCTATGTGGCCTGGGGTACATGTTGTGCCCCCCCCCAAACATCCATGTGCGAAGCACCACATGGTGCCTGGCACAGGGTGCATGGATGTTTAAAAACATCCCCTTTTCTATTGCAGCTTGTGCTGCAGAAATAGAAAAAGGGATGTGTCCGACCACCTACACGGCAGTCACATCCTAATCTGGTGGGTAGAATCTCCGACTACTTGTCGAGCGGTCCCACTCATGCATCGATGGACATCATAAGAAAGGCCCTTAGTTGTATGTAAGTAGTTATGCTCTTCTGAGGGTTTTATTTTGTGACATTTATGAAGTATTCTGTTTTATTTTCAAATTTCAATGGGTGATTTTGGATTTTATGTTGTTACATTTTAATGGGAGTCTTTGTCTATTTTTCCCTATTTTAAGACTGACTTTTTTCTATGGTTGTTTATTTTTGGTTATTTTTTTTTCGAATCCCGTTGTTGGCTTTTCTTTTCCTTTTACTGCAAAATGTATCCATTCATTTGTTATGACTTTCCTAGATTTTTGGGAAAGGAGGGGCATCACTTGCACGTGGTGTACATTCCCATCCAGTACACTAACATCTTTGAGGTGAACACTATTGTTAAACTGCTATCCTTCTGGTTTGAGTGTAAGGACGGAGTAGAAGAAACCTTTACACTAAATTAACAAACTGTCTCCGATGGGCTGTGAAGATACTGCTGTAAGGCTCCTGTTGTCCTGTTGATGATGAGGATGATGAGCATAAGGTAGCAGTTAATGTGATAGGATAGGGCCTGCAGGTGGCTTTTTGGACAATATTTTTCCCTTTTTTGGTGGATGACTATTTTTTTCTAAGTGGATACAGAGGAAGATCTGCAGCTGCAGAACAGTAACTTGTATTTATTTAATTTCTTTTGCGTGGGAATGTGATATTATATTGCTTGTGCAAATATTATGTGATTGTTATTTTTAATTGTGTGTTGTACGTGTTACCCCATGACAACCGGCCGTAACCCAGGCTCCTATGGGGAAATGGGGTGTGTGTGGAAAACCCTGCACCATGTCGCAGGCACCCCATGGTGCCTGCCAAAGAGTGCAGGGTTTTACAGGGGGGTACCTCAGGTACCCCCTCGGCCAGCAACTGTAGGCCGCTGGGGCCCTGCCAGGGGCCCCCAAAGTAACTTTCCGACAGCCTTTCCATGTCGGTTAGGCTGACGCAGAAAGGCTGTTGGAATGCGACATCGTAATTTCAACAGCGGAAATGCAGTCCATAGGGGGTTACGGTGCGGTTCCAACTGACAGGAATACTCCCCGAGTCAGTCGGAACCGAGTCGGAATGACCGGCCGGTTTATGTTCCGACCACAAACATCATAATCGGGCGGTCGGACTGTAAACCGACCAAGTCGGTCGGAAGGGCTCCGACACGGTCACGAAGATTCCGACTGTCAGACAGAGGCTTGACATCGTAATGAGCCTTATAGTGCAGATTTTCGGAGGTGTCTCTATATGCTTTGATTGAAATTATAGTAGCAGGCTTGTATGGATGTGTGGGGGTAAATCTTTTAAATGGTTTGAATTATGGCTTGCTCAAAGTCTATGATTATGTTTTGGAGGTTGTAGTTATTTGTTTTATGTTTGATGGGGTTTAAGATGTTGTAGAAAGTACTGCTTTGTTTATTTGGTAGTAGGGCATATATAAAAGGTATATTTGTATTCCGATATTCACCATGTATGATGTATATCTGAGTGAATGGTTTGAGACACATTTTGAAAGGTCCCATCCATCATCCACGTTTGAAACTCAGTAAGTTTTAATAATGTATTTGCTGTGGCAATGTTGGGGTTTGTTTCTCATTATTTAGGTTGTCATGCAAATGGAAACATTCTTCATTATGTGTTATTAGTAAATGTGCAGGTATTTGTATGTCCTGATATCTTCTGGGGACAGGAGCTGTATCGCCGGTAGCTTTTTTAGTTCATACAATTAAACATTCCAAATTGGCAATAGGTGATAGTTGGCCTGTGATGTGTTCGGGAACGTTTTTTTGATAAACAATTTTATTGATTTTAGATATGGTAAGAAAAACAAAACAGCAATATAGCATAGTACAATAGGAGCGAGAAATCTCACTTGGTGAGATGGTAAACCCTTATAATCCATGACCTTGAAAAGTCCCAGGTAGTACAGACAGTTAAACAAGCAAAATAAATTTAAGCCACTAGACCCAACCATTTGCCCCACACCTTACGGTATTTCTTCGGACACCCCCGTGCATCATACATAGGCTTTTCCTGTGTGGCACACCAGTCTACCTCCTCACGCCATTTCTTGACGCTAGGCGGAGTAGGGCGTTTCCAGTTGGTGGCTATGTCCCGCTTAGCTACAATCATTGCCGTGTTAAAAAACAGTTTCTCATTCCTGGACCCATCCAGCCCATCTGTGATCCCCAGGAGCGTGTGCAGTGGGTCATGGGGGACTTCCCAACCCAGGACTTCCGTGAGTTTCTCCTCTATACACCCCCAGAATCGCGTCAACAGGGGACACACCCAGACCGTGTGGAAAAAATCTGCCTGGTGTTGGCCGCAGCGCGTACAGACGGCAGTTGGGTATAGGCCGGCCCTGTGAAGGTGAGCAGGGGTTAAATAGGCAGCGTGCAAATAATACAGTTGGATCAGGCGAAGTCTAGCCGATGCAGTGACCGTCTTAGGCGCCATTAGTGCGTCCCTCCAATCCTCCTCCTCCAGTGGACCCACCCATTCCTCCCACTGGTTTCTGAGCCGGTCCAGTGTGGCTGGGGTGTTGTTGGTTAATGTGCGATAAATACGAGAGATGCCCCCCTTCCCCAGATTCCCCATCATAGTTTGCGCCTCCGGTGGGCTATATTCTGGCAATGTCGTGCTGTCTGATATGTGTGAGTGGAGAGCATGGCGCAGCTGTAGGTATCTGTAAAATTGTGATGGGTGTAAGGAATACCTAGATTGTAGGTCCTGAAAGGAGCGTATGTGACCGCCGGACCACACATCCCCGAGCTGGGAGATCCCTATAGGATCCCAAGACCAAAATCCTTGTAGCCCGCTAACTTCCTTGAGCCATGTTCCTTGCCAGAGCGGCGTGTGCTGGGTTGGTTTATGTGTCCATTGGGTATGGCGCAGTGATGCCCGCCATGCCAGAAGAATGACGCGTGTCACCCCAGGTAAAGTACAAGGTATGGGCCCCCCGTACATCATAGTTTGAATTCGGGATAGACCCAGCTCACTCAGTTCGAGCCTGTAGGCCAGATCAGACCATCCCCCATTAAACCAATCATGTAATGTGAGTAGGCGGGTCGCCAAATAATACAAGTATAAGTTGGTCATCCCCATGCCCCCGTCGAAGGGTGGGATCCGGCAGCGGGTTAGAGCTATGCGGGGTCTCCGACACCCCCAGAGAAATTTGGTGGCTGTGCTATCCAGCTCTCTGAACCAGGCCTGTGGGAAGCAGAAGGGGGTGTTCTGCAGGACGTAGAGGAATCTGGGGAGAATCATCATTTTGAACAGGGCGACCCTCCCCAGGGGATTCAGTGGCAGCCTCTGCCATTTGCAAAGGTCTTCCTTCGCTCTTTTCACCAGCGGAGTTATGTTAAGGGACCAGGCGAGATCCGGGAGCAGTGCAACCCAGATCCCTAAGTATTTGAAGGATTGTCGCCTGAGGGGTATTGTGGTTTGCCAGTCGTAGCAATCCCTCGCTAAGTGTAAGGGGAACAGGACTGATTTACTGGGGTTAGGTCGTAGGCCGGAGGCCTGCCCAAAGGAGTGCAGCACCCGGAGACAGTGGGGGCCGGTTTGGGCCGGTTCCGCAAGGAAAATCAAGACGTCGTCAGCGTACAGGGCAATTTTGTCCATCTCCAAGTTGGGCCACTCCCAACCCCGAATGCGGTCGTCCGACCGAATGAGGCTCGCTAGGGGCTCCATCGCCAAGGCGAAGAGGAGGGGTGAGAGGGGGTATCCCTGCCACGTTCCTCTACGAATGGGAAACGCCTCTGATAATACCCCGTTGACCAGTACCTGTGCTTGAGGTCGGGAGTAGAGAACCTTCACCAGGTTCGAAAACGTGGGCCGAAACCCATCTCAACTAGCACATCGCCCAGGTACTGCCAATCCACAGAATCGAAGGCCTTCTCGAAATCTACGAGAAGAAGTGCCAGATAAGGAGTTAGCAAGTGGCGGTTTGCTAGGGCCAGGTGGAGGCGGCGGAGGCAGTGTCTAGTCCCCCACATAGGCATAAACCCACACTGGTCGGGGTGGACCAGCTTGGTGAGGTAGGGCCTCATTCGTTGGGCGAGGACTGTGGCGAATATTTTAACCTCTGTATTTATGAGGAAGATTGGGCGGTAATCCGCACAGCTGGGCGACGGCGGTTGCGTTTTAGGGAGAACAACAATGGTGGCAACGTCTGTCTCAGGCGGAAGGAGCCCTTCTCTAGGGCCTCGGCAAAGAGATCGGCGAGGTGCGGGATGAGGATCTCCCGGTAAGCAGCGTAGTACTCCTGCGGGAGACCCTCTGGGCCTGGGGTCTTGCCCGGCGAGGTATGCGCTATGGCTTCATCAATCTCCTCGCGGATGATGGGGAGGTCCAGTCAGCAGACTCGGTGGTGCTAAGGCGAGGGATGTGGAGACGGCCTGTGCCAAGCAATTCGGAAAGGGAAGTTTCAGTGCGCTGCGCTGAGTAGAGCTTGCGGTAGTAGGAGGCAAAGGCTCGGGCCATCGCCAGAGGAGAACGATGTGCCAGACCATCTGGGCCCACAATCTCCGGAATGATGCGATTGGCCCTTGGGTATGTAGCTAGTCTGTGAAGGATCTTCCCATTCTTGTCACCTCATCCGTATACCCTAGCTATAGATGATCTCCATTGGAGCTTAGCGGCATCCAAGGAGAGCTGCTTTATTTCGCCCCTTAGGCGTATGTGTTGCCTTTCCTGGGCCGCGTCGCAGTCGTCGGGAGGACATTGTTCAAGGAGCAGCGCCTGAGCCTCTCGCAGGGTGATCTGGTGTGTTTGGGCTTGCCGCTGAAGTTTAAGTTGGCCCTTGGCGAAGCCTCGGATGGTGGCTTTGCCCGCTTCCCAGAGGGTGCCCGGAGAGGGAACAGAGCCGGCGTTGGCAAGGAAGTATTGCTGAAGTTCTACCCCGATCGTCTTTTTAAACTCCTTCTCTTGGAGGAACCAAGCGTTCATCCGCCAGGTTGGGCGTGTCGAGGGAGGAGGTTCCCCAATGCTGAGAAGTACTGGTGAGTGGTCTGAGATACCCCTAGGGAGGATATGGATGTCTTTAATCGTTTGGCAGTCAATGGAGGGGACGAATATAGCATCTATACGTGCCTGGGTGTGGTGTGCAGCTGATGTGTGAGTAAACTGCCTGCTTTGGAGGTGCCAGATTCTCCAGGCGTCGCACAGGCCCAGGGAGTCAGCCAAGTTCGCTAACTGTTTGGCATGGGTAGTTCTGGTGGTGGACGGTGAGCCTGTAATGTCGAGGTGGGGGTTAAGAACTGCATTGAAGTCGCCAACCGACTATTGTGGCACCCAGAGGCAAGGAGGTGAGGAGGTCGGTGGTGCGTTCCAAAGTCGCTGTGAGCATCGATGGGGGTGAATAGACGGAGACAAGGTTGAAAGGGTTCCCGCCCAATGTTCCACACAGAGCCACATATCCTCCCTGGGGGTCGTGAGTGGCCTGTGTGAGCACAAAGGGAAGATTACGCCTTATAAGGATGGCCACCCCCCGGGCGAACCCGGAATGCCAGACATTATCGTACCCGTATCTTGCTAGAAAGGGGCAGTGGTTCCCCACAAGGTGAGTCTCTTGCAGCAGGAGAATGTCAACAATATGGCGTTGGGCATAGCGCAGAACAGCCGTTCGTTTGACCCTATCCAGGAGCCCATTAACGTTCCAGGACAGTGTGCAGAGGGAGACTCCGGAATTAGTTGTGCAAGTCATGGTGGCCGCAGGCGGGAGCGAAGGGTCACAAGACCTGGGCTAGCAGTGGGTGCAAATGGGGTCCGGCGCAAGTGCGGGACATTAAATGTGACTGTAATTCGCAGGTGATACGCGGGATTATCATAGTGTGCATTAAAAAGGCTGGTGGAGCAACACATCAGACCAACATCAACAAAGGGACAACGGTCCCAACTTCCCTCCCTACCCCCTCCCCCCACCCTATACTTCAGGAACAGAAGCATCTGTCGTCCCAACTTAGGCAAAGTAAGGAACCAAACTAAAATGTTCGGGTTGGATTGCGTGGAGGACCCCTCCTTATAGACAGATGTTCAGTATCTCGGCAGAGAGACAAACGGATTGGAGCAAGAACTCTGCCATGGCGCCTTTGGTGTTGGAACAGTGAGGACGTGTCACTGGAGGGACCCTCACACCAGGTGCGGCGGGCCGCGAGGAGCCCAGGGTCAACAGGGCATTGCGGAAGTGCCCGGTAGGATATACCACGGTTCAGTTCCACGCGTCTTGTAAAGTCGGATCGCTGCAGGGGGCAGGCGGTGTTCAGGGGCGCGCGTTCTCCACGGCATTGGCGGGTGCCTCCGCCAACGTTGGCCACGGGAAGGCCGCTTGCCCGTACCCCAGTTCCACTGTGTGACATCGTGCAGACTGTACATTAAACTGAGAAGCGGCGCCGACCTCCCTTATCTTGGTCCCCTCCCTCCAGAGGGCGTCAGATTGTTGGGCTGCGGGAAAGGTCCGAGTCCGTGTCTGCCAAGCCCCGGTGGCCCAGTGGGAGGTGCTCCCCGGATGAGCTGCCAGCCGAGTGATTTCTGTGGCGAGATGGGGAGCCCGGGAGGCTAGGAGAGCCTCCAGGTCCGCGGGTGGCTAGGCTCAGTGATCTAGAAGCCTCTCTGTGGGGCTGACACCCCCCGCAGAACTGTGTACGCCTCCGGCGTTGTTGCTTGGGGGATCGAGGCCGCGTGGACCGGGGGACCGAAGGCACGGGTGACGAGTTCTGTCGGGACCCAAGGGGGTGCTCCTCCGTCAGCCAAGTCTAGGCCGCCTGGGTGAGTCAAAGAACTGTGTCTTGCCCTGGAAGATGACGCGAAGGCAGGCCGGGAACAGGAGTCGGTACTGAAGGCCAAGAGTTCGCATTTTCTTCTTCACTTCTATATAGGAGCGTCGCTGGTCTTGCACCTCCTCAGTATAGTCGGGAAACACCATAATGGTGTGGTTTTGGAATTTTAGGGGCCCCAGAGACCGCGACTCGCGCAGGTTCGCATCCCGGTCTTTAAAGTTGAGGATCCGGGCTATGATGGGACGATGCGGGGCCCCAGGTGGCGGCTTAGGCGCGAGGGCCCGGGAGCTCTCTCCACCGCGAACCATGTGGAGAGCGTGTCTTTGGGCATCCAGGAGGAGAACCAGGTTTCGATGAAGGTAGACATCTGCTCACTTTCGGCGCCCTCTGGTAATCCCACCAGGCGGAGATTGTTAGGCGCGAGCGGTTTTCGGCATCTTCTGCGCGTCTGTGGAGCTCCTTGGTATGGGACTGCAAGCGGGTCACTTGTTCTTTTAATTGATGGATGTCATCCTCTACCATGGAGAGGCGAGATTCGGCCTCCGTGATGCGGGCCGTGACATTGCGCAGATCCTGTTGGATAAGGGACATGTCTACCCTGACCTCACCAAACTTCCCTTCCACCGAGGCCTGGGACGTGCTGATTGCCTGCAGGATAGCGGCCAAGTCTTTGCCCTGAAGAGAGGGGCCGCCCTCACTTTGCCCTGCGGGTTCGTGGTCAACCGTGGTGAATTGGCCGATCTTCGTTTGCGTATGGGTGGCAGAGGATTTAGGACCCCGATCTTTCCCCATGGCGGGCGTTGGACAGAGCACCGGCGGAGGGTCGGGGTCAGGGCAGATCTGATACGGTCCCCACAGGCGGAGGCCGGTTGGGCGCCCCTGGCTGCAAGTCAAGAGTCCATTGGGGTCTGAGGTCAGGGGCCCGAGAGTGTGCATCTTCTCGAAGGCCGCAGCTGTGTGCTCAACTGTGCGTGGGAGCCCCCAGGGCGAGTGCCAATGTTCAGTGCCAACAGTGAGCAGGGGGATATCGCTTCGCCCAAGTGCCAAGGTGCGGGCTGGGACCGCGCCCACTACGATGTGCCAGAGATCCTGCGTACACACACGTGCAAACACTAAGTCAATGGTGGGGGGATGATGAATTGTAAATCCAGCGTGCGCCGTGCTCACATCCCAACATGAGGCCACAGCCCCTTTCACGATCAGCGTTGCTGGGCAGAACTCCAGACGGTTACCGCTAGTGCTTTATCGCGTTCTCGGAAGCCCTCAAGAGTCACTTCAGGGGCCCAGGTCTCACATTCCGGGAGGGGCACCAACCAAGAATCCTTCCTCCCCGGCGCCCATTGATGACAGAATCGGCTCACCGTCGACTCACCACCAGGAAGCAACCCACTGTCTAGCCCGGGAGCAACAGTGGGGTGAACAGGGTGTAGCAGACCCTAGTCGACCAGGAAGGGAGGGGGGACTCTCTGCTGAGCCCCCCGCTGCCCGAGTGTGACAGCCGAGACACCCCCCCAGCGATGTGGGACCAGTTGGCTGCAGGAGTCTCCAGGTAGGGCGGGCCCTCTCTTCTCCGCTCACCACGTTCCGCCCGACCCAGCAGGCCGCGAATCAGTGCAGGCCACGGTAGGGCCCCGGGGTTACGAATGTCAGGCCACCCGGGGGCGCGGATCCTGGTCTCTGGCGCCGCTCGGGCTGTGGGGGATGGTCTGAGTTTGGCAATGCTGGCCCAGTTGACTGGACGGCCACCAAGGTCTAGAGGAGGCACTGTGGGAGTAGGAGAAGGGGATCGGTGGAGGGGGCCCTCTCCCAGGACCCCACGCTGCTCGATTGGTGCAGCCGGATCCACCACTACAGTCCTGCCACACGCAGTCCACAGTGCACAGGGAGAGCCGCACCAGACGGGTCCCCGCCTGCACCCGCCGCCGCCTCCACACTCACTGGGTTCCGCAGGAGCTGCAAAGGTGCCGCCCAGGCCGTTGGAGTCATGCCTGTCGGGTTGGGGCACTGCCGGTAAGCAGCCACGTTCTGGGTCTAGCAGGGGCTGGTGGGAGGGGGGGAGCCGGTGATGCCCCAGATGATCTCGCCCTCCACCGCCCGAAATGGCGGCCGAAACCACAGTCTCGCCACAGCGTGGCCCCCGTAGCGCCAGGCCTCACCACCAGCACGGGGACTCGGCCGATTGCCGGAGCGCCACCCCCCAGGCCCCAAGGCCGAGCGCCACACCTCTGATCCTCGGGCAGCAAGAGGCCGACCCCGGGCCTCACAGGGACTTCCCGCTGGATGGCCGGTGAGTCATCAGGTCCGCCAAGCACTGTGTTGGGCTTCTCCCGCCGGCGCTTGAATTTCCAGGTTAGGGGATAGGCGGCCCTTGGTTGAGGCCCGCGCGGCCCGCGACTCCCGGGGGCCCCACCGAGGGGAGGAGGCCTCCTTCGTGAGTCGTGTGGCCGGATGACCCGCACCGGGCCACCAGGGAGCAGGTCTGCAGTGCGCAGCTATCTCCTCGTGTCGTCGGGTCGGCCGCCGGTCTCCGCACCAGCCCTGTGCAACTGATGGGTTGAGTGTGAGCCCCGGTCCCACAGCGGTGATTCAGGCTAGGGCACCGCGGTCCGGAGATCGGGGGCCGCCATTTTGAAGAGCAGTGGGGCCGCGGAGATCTGGTTTGCACATAATTGCGGGGGTGTTATGGAGATTTCCGCCGTGAATGCTTGTCATCTGTTGTAGCAAGGCATTGGCTGCAGAGTTGAAGGATGGATGGCTGCCGGTGCTAGTGGATCTTGGTGCGGATGATGGAGGGGTCCGGAGCACTCTTAGAGTGCGACCGCCATCTTTACGCGCCAAGCCACGCCCTCCCTTGAGACAGTTTTGTAATGTCAATACACTCCGTCACGACATGTATTGTTTACTCCAGTGGCACCTGCATCCCAGTTTTAGAAAAGGATAGGACTCAGAAGGCTGTACCATTATAAGATGTTGCTAAAGGTAAAGTGGTGTCCTGGCAACAATGACCTGGAAGGGTTAGAGCTAGTTAATGCAGCCTTTATGGCCCCAGAAGAGGGGGTTGGTGGTATTTTCTACAGCATCCAATTAGGAAACATCCCTCAAAGCAATCCTAATGGCGAACACGTCATAAGTGACTAACGAAGAGAGTGGTGGTTGTCTTACCTGCAAGAGCGTGAGCCACTTCTACTGGGTGTTCTGAATCATCAGGGTGATTATGGCCCAGTAGGATTATGGGATCCTGGCACTACGTCTGTTGTTTTTCTTCTGCTTTACTTTCTCCTTCTTGCCTTGCCACCACCGAGTCGCTATCCCTTCAGCTCCTGAGCCCCCATCCCAGGCTCTCCTTCACGGAATCCAGGACCACCCCAGGTGTTAGGTCTGTGGATTTTAAACTTCACATTATCTACTTATTAAATCTGTCCAGCTACATTATCAGCGTCCCCTCACTCTTGGACAGTCCCACTATACCACTCTCCTCAGTGGCATTGCCATCTACTGATCCACCATGAAGCTGGTACCTCAGGTGAAAGTATTTTTCTCATCATACTGGGGAGAACCAAATAGGGCAAAGTGTGTATGTGATTTTGAACAATTATGAGAACGGCTTGACTTGGGCTATCAAAGTCGTGTTCAAACAGGTACAGGCCTCTGACTGAGACATTAAGAACCTTTGCTTGGAATTCTTGAAGCTAAAAATAGGGTGTCTCTAATTCACTGTCTGAATAAGACTCAGGCTCTACTTGTGAACTGATTTTAGGGTGAAATCCTACAAGATGATGAGTTGGTGCAAAAGTTACTGTGCAATGCGTAGATAGTCATGAGAAGTGTCATTTTATACCCAACATGAATCCATTGTGTTCCACTATTCACCATCTCATTTGGGTTAATACGAAACCAAGGAAATTGGGATTCTAGCACCCAACTACATAAATAAAATATTAATTATCTCACTTTAAACTTAGTCTGCCATATCACATAAACAGGATTTCCAGCTCATTTTTGGAGGCTTTCATTTGCTGACGTATTAAAGAGTATGAAAACACCTTAGAACATCGCCTCCAGCCTCAGTAACCCTTTTTTTTGTAGATGGGGCTGGGGTAAGGGAGGTGGCTAAAATGCCTCTTAGGTATTTCAAAACATAAGACCCCACCCCCTCCAAGACTCTGCCCCCCCTCGCCACATGGTGAAAATGTTATTTTAGTTGGCGGGACTGCCAGTGTAAAAAAATTGCAATAATACAGACCAGCCTAGTTGTTGTGTATCATTTGTGACACCCCGAGCCAGCACTCTATATGTTGTGATTTATTTTTATATGCCGGGATTTTCACACCCCAGAAAGCTCAGGATGTAGGTGGTTGTTTATAATGGGCCACAATGGAGAGTTCTGGAGTTGAGGCTGATGGAAGTGTGAGAATCGCACAATGCCTGTCAGTGTGACCGAAAGGTGTTCAAACTACTGTGCGTCCAATTGTTAGCCTCTCTGCAGAGTGCACCAAGCAATGGTGCCATTGTAACTGTGATTTTCTTTTTTTTTACAGAGTTTTATATAGCGCGAACTTGACCCGAATCGGGTATCAGAGCGCTTTACATAGCACCAGTTGTATTACATGAGGACACATTCATTTTTGTTAGGCACGGGGAGATTAAGTGATTTGCCCAGAATCACAGGATGTTCAGCGTCATTGCTGAGACTCAACCCAGTCGACCGCCCTAGCCGTTAGGCCAACTCCTCTCCCCTATATTATAAGCAAAAGCATGTGAATGAAATACAAAGCACCTTTAACAGGGTGAAAGTTAATGAAACTGCAGTCCTTACAAGTGAGCAGGTGATTGTGACATTCTAAAGACCACTACGCACTCAACAAATCCCAGTAACAGTTACACTTCTTTTTGCTGCACTCCTTTTAGAGACTCCCCACGTTTTCATCCCACTTAAAGCCATGGTGACAAGTCTGAGTTCTCCTTTCACTGGCAGCACACTTGACACATGAAACAGACTGAGGAGCGGATGCTTTGTGCCATAGAAGGGGATGGAGAACAAATGAACAACTGACTACAGTCCAATGCAGAGCGGGGAGTGATCACGCAGCAAACATTATGTTAGACTATGATAAGTTTTCTTCAAGATTCAAGAAAGTGTATTTCTTTAACACACAGAAGTATTTCACCTTAGCATATCAGTTTATTTGCAAAGTATTTCTAAAAAGTGGGAGTTTTTAAACATGAACTGAAAAACCTTCCTACCCGGGCCCTGCTGACCATGCTAAAGTGAAAAAAGAGGCAAGTCAGTTATCATATATGCAGAATATGTGGCCTAGATTCTTATTTTAGATAGAGCAAGTTTATAAGCTATTAAATTAAACACAAGACACATTTTTCTGTACAGCACACATCCTGAACTCAATTATTTGAAGATGGTCAAAAAAATTGCTCCGTGAAATAATGTATTTGACTAGGTTCACACAATTTGGTCAAGCAGAAACTGATCCCAGGTTTTCCAGTTTCTGGCTGTGCACTTCAGCCACCAGATTGGTATCTCTTACTGCCATCAAAGGTTAATGCTTTGGGCTTAAGTCTTAAAGGATGTGATTAGATTTTGGTGACAGGCAGAATCCACCTTTTATTTTGCGCAGTTTTACCCAGAGCTTTACAACACATGCCATATATCACGTTTTATTAGTGCCACTGCCAAAAAGACTTCCATCCATTCCTGCATCAGGCTCCCAGAGGCCACTGTTGTTGCTGAATCCTTGCAGGCCCCCCACTTGACAATAATAATGAAAGCAGCATATTAACAACTGCCTGCTCTGAGCTCTGTCGTCCACTATAGCAAAACCCATGCAGATAAGAGAAAGACCTAGGGGCCTATTAGCAATAACCGGCGATAATTATCGCTAAGCGCAGTTAGCGCTAGGATAATTATCGCCGGCTATCGCAGGTTTCTATTGCGGAGATAGCGTGCTATCAGCAACGCTTATCTTCAAAGCGATAGAAACCCTGAGAACAGTGTGAATATCGCTTGAAAACAAGCGATATTCGCACTGTGACCAGTGTTAGCTTGCTAATAGGGCGAGGGGATTTAGCCATGTAATCCACCTCCCATTGGATTACATGGCTAAGTCAAGTCTGGACCAGGCGTTAACAAACCAGCGCTAAACGTGTTTAGCGCTGGTTCGTTAATCACCTCCCTGCCTCGCTAATAGGCGATAGCGACATTAGCGACTGTTTCCAGTCGCTTTTAGGTTGGGAACGCCTACTTTGCATGCCATTAGCGATAAATATCGCTGGCATGCAAAGCGGCACCCAACCCGGTCGCTATCGCTTAGAAGCTGTCGCTAACAGCAGTTAGCGACAGCTTGCTAATAGGGCGATTGAATTATCGCCGCTTTAGCGGCAAAAAGTCCCGCTAAAGCGGCGATAATCACATTGATAATATGCCCCCTAGACTTTACAAGTCCTTTCACACGCATTCTGCTGCAATTCAGCTCCAAGGAAGTGGCATTTTGTCACGTCACTCACAAACCATCTCTTGGTCTTGCATGGAGCATGTGAACTGCGCCCTTTGGGAGAGTGTGTGTGAGCTGGGAAAAGGTAGAGTGCCAGCCCGCTCACGCATGCATGTTTCAGGGAACAATGCTTCCTATACACGTTGGGAAGTGGTGCTCACCTCTTGTCTCTAACGACATGTCCAGCCTGCAAGTGCAGGCTGGTATGCCCTTGGCTCCGACAGTGCTCGTAATATGGGTCTGGCCTGCCATTGCCTTCTGGGGTGCACTTTGCACCAATCGTGTCTTAAGTACATGGCCAGCCTGTAACTGCCGTCTGGTGTACACTGAACCTATGGTGCTCTTAAATAGGTAACCATTCCGCCATTGCAGGCTGGTGTGAATTCTGCACCGATGGTGCTCTTCAATACATGTCCAGCCTGCCATTGCAGGCTGATGCGTGCAGTTGAGCGCTTACTCAGACTGGCCTGTTTAAGTCCCTAGCCATCCTGAGAGGACCTTTCATTTCCACCCGAGTCACCCGAGGGTATGTCCTAAGGGGTGAAGTGAGTGGTAGCTGAAAGGCAGGATAGGTACACATGCGTGTCCCCTGCCCAGGTAGTGAGGAATACCATGTGTGTTTTCACTGCCTATGAGGTTTGCTCTTCCCATAGGCTAACATGGGGAAATGGTTGATATTACTTCAGGCTGCAATAGTGGATTGCAGTGGAGTAGTCTTGTGATGTTTCATATCATTGGATTCGCAGCGACAAACAATTGCCAATAGTTAAGTTGGCTTTTTCGTGATTCATGTAGAAATACCACGACTAGAAATTGCAGTACAAGGCCGACTTTGACGTGCAGAAATGAGTTGACGAGTGCATCTACTGCCACTCGGGCAGTAAAGTACAACCGAAGCCAGATAAAAAAAATTGGCTCGAGTAGAGAAGCAATGTGGTTTGGTTGTTGCTTGGATAATAACACTAGAAGATTGGACATTTGACGAAAGAAGGGAAATAGATTGCGGCAAAGTGGCTTTTTAACTGAAGTTGATATCAATTCTGAGTCCTGAGGAGAACCCTTAAACGAATCGTTGAGTTCAAAATGCGCCAGCATCATCGCCACCTACATGTTATAAAATGAGGCAGTCCAATCAGGACGATTAATTTAAAATTAGAAAGATAATATCTTGATTGGACAAGCAGAACATTGTGAGGTTGTGCAGCCCACGAGAATAGGAAACGTCAAGCAACAAAAGTGTTAATAATCTATGTATTTTCCTGGTTGGGAAAGAACATTTTAGAACTGCTATGGTACATGCATTGTTTTAATTGTTTTCTATGGTAAATAATATTGTTTGTGATTTTTGTGTAATGTATGTTTGTTTAAATTGTTGGATATAATTGTTGGATGGGAGGTTGTAATTGTTTTTGTATAATACAGCAGTCATGTGCTTCTGTATATGACACAAATTCATTTAAAAACATATACAGAAAAAAGTGAGAAAGATAAAATCACGTGATCACTATTATTAAATAGAGTGTTCAGAATAAAATTGATAGTATAAAAAGAGGTGGTCAGTATTGGCATTTGCATTGTTGACGTTTCAGTGGTCCAGCCTTAATGATTGATTAGGGCCCAACCCGGAGTGTTGTTGTTACTGCTAGAAATTGGGCATTTCTATGCTCTAAAACTCTCCATGTGTGCAGTGGTGTTTGGCTCCCGTCCACAATGGAGTTTGGGGGAGCACATCTGGACATTCCCTGTGACAGCTACAAAACAATGCAAAAGGAACAAAAGATGGACGGAATGCTGAACAATGCAAACATTCACCCCCAGTCACAAAGATCTGGGTTTTATCCATCGCCCTCTACGCAGGAACCACAGCCAAACTCCAGAAAAGACTCCAACACATCCAGAACGCCTCCGCACGCCTCATCCTCGGACTCCCCCGCCACAGCCACATC
The DNA here is from genome assembly GCA_963921515.1 of Calotriton arnoldi. NCBI lineage: Eukaryota > Metazoa > Chordata > Amphibia > Caudata > Salamandridae > Calotriton > Calotriton arnoldi. The sequence goes on along the minus strand of CAWUFW010014276.1, from coordinate 386,233 downwards.
ACCACCCACCTGAGAGACCTGCACTGGCTCCTGGTCAACAAGAGGATCACCTTCAAGCTCCTCACCCACGCTCACAAAGCACTCCACAACGCCGGACCAGCGTACCTCAACGAACGACTGTCCTTCTACACCCCGAACTGCCAGCTCCGCTCCGCCGACCTCGCCCTCGCCACCGTCCCACGCATCCGCCGATCGACCACCGGCGGCAGATCATTCTCCCACCTCGCCGCCAAGACATGGAACATCCTCCCCACCCACCTGAGACGGACCAAGGACCTGTTGACCTTCAGAAGACTCCTCAAGACCTGGCTGTTCGACCAGTAGCTGCTTCCCCCTTCCACCCAGCGCCTTGAGACCCTTACGGGTGAGTTGTGTGCTTTACAAATGATTGATTGATTGATTGATCATTCTTATGCTCAACACGCCACCCCAGTTTGGACCTAGCCATATGCAAATCAGTCTTGACCCTGCTCTTCATGGGAAGAGTCCAGCCCGAACTGCCAAGTCAGGTCCTCTCTGGACCAGAAGCAAGTATCCTGGGACCGGATTCGGGACATCACCCCTCATCAGCAAGACTAGCTTGAATACAGTGGTGCAGTGGGCAAGGGACTCACGTCTGGGCATACCCTTCCCACTTAGGGTGACAAATGCGAAAGGAACAAATAATGGATGGAATGCTGAACAATGCAAACATTCACCCACAGTCACAAAGATCTGGGTTTATTCCATCGTTCTTATGCTCAACACTCCACCCCAGTTTGGACCCAGCCATATGCAAACAAGTCTTGACCCTGCTCCTCATGCGAACAGTCCAGCCCGAATTGCCAAGCCAGTTCCTTCCCGAACTGCAATCAAGCATCCTGGGACCGGTTTCAGGGCATCACCCCTCATCAGCCAAACTAGCTTGAATCCAGAGGTGCAGTGAGCACAGGACCCACATCCATACCCTTTCCAATTAGGGCAACAAATGCAAAAGGAACAAATGATGGGTGGACTGCTGAACAATGAAAACATTCACTCCCAGTCACAAAGATCTGGGATGAATCCATCGTTCTTTTGCTCACCACGTTTGGAAGCCAGCCATATGCAAATCAGTCTTGACCCTGCTCCTCATGGGAACAGTCCAGCCCGAACTACGAAGCCTGGTCCTCCCTGGACCAGAAACAAGCATCCTGGGACCGGTTTCAGGGTATGTCACCCTTCATCAGCCAGGCTAGCTTGAATCCAGTGGCACAGTGAGCAAGGGACCCACGTCTGGGCATACCCATCCCACTTAGGGTGACAAATTCAAAAGGAACAAATAATGGATGGAATGCTGAACAATGCAAACATTCACCCCCAGTCACAAAGATCTGGGTTTAATCCATCGTTCTTATGCTCAACACTCCACCCCAGTTTGGACCCAGCCATATGCAAATCAATCTTGACCCTGCTCCTCATGGGAACAGTCCAGCCCGAACTGCCAAGTCAGGTCCTACCTGGACTGGAAAGAAGCATCCTAGGACAGGTTTCGGCGCATCACCCCATATCAGCCAGACCAGCCTGAATCCAGTGATACAGTGAGCACGGGACCCACATCTGGGCACACCCTTCCCACTTAGGGCGACAACTGCAAAAGGAACAAATGATGGATGAAATGCTGAACAATGCAAACATTCACCCCCAGTCACAAAGATCTGGGTTTAATCCATCGTTCTTTTGCTCACCATGCCACCCAAGTTTGGACCCAGCCATATGCAAACAAGTCTTGACCCTGCTCCTCATGCGAACAGTCCAGCCTGAACTGCCAAGCCAGTTCCTTCCTGGACCGCAATCAAGTATCCTGGGACTGGTTTCGGGGCATCACCCCTCATCATGCAGACTAGCTTGAATCCAGAGGTGCAGTGAGCACGGGACCCACATCTGGGCATACCCTTTCCACTTAGGGCGACAAATGCAAAAGGAACAAATGATGAGTGGAATGCTGAACAATGAAAATATGCACTCCCAGTCACAAAGATTTGGAATGAATCCATCGTTCTTTTGCTCACCACGTTTGGAAGCCAGCCATATGCAAATCAGTCTTGACCCTGCTCCTCATGGGAACAGTCTAGCCCGAACTGCGAAGCCTGGTCCTCCCTGGACCAGAAACAAGCATCCTGGGATCGGTTTCAGGGCATCACCCATCAGCCAGAGTAGCTTGATTCCAGTGGTGCAGTGAGCACGTGACCCATGTCTGGGCATACCCTTTACACTTAGAGCGACAAATGCAAAAGGAACAAATGATGGATGGAATGCTGAACAATGCAAACATTCATTCCCAGTTACAAAGATCTGGGATGAATCCATCGTTCTTTTGCTCACCACGTTTGGAACCCAGCCATATGCAAATCAGTCTTGACCCTGCTCCTCATGGGAACAGTCCAGCCTGAACTGCCAAGCCAGGTCCTCCCTGGCCTGGAAACAAGCATCCTGGGGCCTGTTTCAGGGCATCACCCCTCACCAGCCAGACTAGCCTGAATCCAGTGGCCCATGAGGAACAGGGTCAAGACTGGGCTGGTGTGGTGAGCAAAAAACAATGATTTGAACTCATATTCCATCCATTATTTGTTCTTTTTGCTTTTGTATTTTGTTGAAGCATCTCTGAAAATACAAAAATGTCATCCAAATAAATGTCCAGAAAAGTGACCATAAACTCTCAGAAGACATCATTAATAATATTCTGGAAGGCTGCTGGAGTGTTGCATAAGCAAAAGAGCAACATAAGGTGTTCATAGCGTCTGTATGTTATGTGAAAAACTTTCTTTTAACCATCCCCCTCTTTTATTCTTAAATGTTCATATACTCAGGGAAGATCCAATATATTGAAGTCCTTTGCATTCTTAAGCTGTTCTAATAATACCAAAATGATGTTAAACTGATGGTGATTTCTGATTGTGATTTCATTTAGCTCTCAGTAATCCACACAGTGACGGTATTTACCATCTTAATTGTTGACGAAATAAACTGGTGCACCTGCTGGAGAGACAGAATGGGGATGTATCCCTTGGCTAAATTCTCTTCCAAATATGTTTTCAGAGCAGCATCTTCTTTTGGTGTCAGGGTAAGATATACCTATAGGGAATCTTGGATTGTGATTTCACACAACCAGGAGTAGTTGATTATTAAACACATCCTGGAAATCAAAGCATACATTGGTGCCATGACACATTGTTCTGGTGGTGGTTGAGTGGGAAAACAAAATAGAGATTTTTTTAGTCTGAGCCAGCAAATGCCTTGCACAGTATTTATTCTCCAGTACAATGCATCCTTCTTTCCTATTGATCAATGAATTGTGAGTTCAGAACTATATGGGTCCAAATACTAAAGGAAACACAGGTGAGGCTATAACATCAAAAGTTAGAGAATCAGTCATCAACCCCATTTTCTTTCTGGCTGTCTGACATAGTTGTGCCTCTACCTGAAGGGCTAAACCAAATAAAGCATCACAATCGGAAGGACGATTTACGGCTAATGATAAGGCAGCCTTCAGCTCCTCATGGTGGCTGTTATAAAAAAAAAAATGCAGCAGCAGACTCATATGTCAAGTTTTCTTCAGCACACAGTTGCTCGAAATAACTAAAATAAGGTACTTATTTGTAATGTCCTTGGAGCAGAGTGCGAGTTCTCAAATGAGCACACTGTTCAGTCTATCTTCCATAGAAAGCTTATGAGAAATTATTCAAGAGCTGTTGTAAATTAGTTAACTCTGGTAATTAGTTTGATAATTAGTCAACTACTATCTATTAGAGGAGTGGTCCATGTTAATGCCAGGGTAAAGGATACTATGGCTACATAGGTAGGAATGCTTGTAGTTGATTTATGAAATGTAACCCACATAGATCTATAGAAGATTAAAACTACTGAAGATCACCTCCATACTCTTTGTCTTGGAGGGATTAGTTTCCGTAGTGGAGGTGGCTGCTGCACTGGGTATGGTCTAGGAGCATCCTGGTTCAGAAGTTGCCACTGAATTACTGGATGCTGAAACTTCTTTCTTTGTTCCAATCTTAGTTATTTTACTCAGCAAAAAAAGTTCTTTTTAGTCCAGCTCTCTCAGATCATATTGTATCTTAGAAAGAGCTTGCACTAACATCTGAATGGGATTAACATCAGAATCCATATTAATATTTTGGGCCTTGTAACCTGTGAGAGCCTTGTATGTTTATAGGAAATGAGGTTCAGGATCTTGATGCGTATTCCCAGGTCTCCTCACCAAAAGAGATATGTGGCTATAAATGTATAACTTGACTCAGAATCCTGTGTCATCTATTGAGGAAAATGGGGTATGGCATTAAGAGCCTGAGAAAACCAAGTGGCATTTGCCTAAGGTGGGTCAGCCCAAGTATCACATGCTCCTAGTACAACACAGAAATCCTATTTAAAGAATAAATTAGAGCGATTACACGGAGCAAATAATTTTGACCCCTCATACACAATACTGCAATTTCAGACTCAACAGGCCTTACAAAAGGAATGCCGTAATGAGATCATGGTGCCCAAGGAATACCTCCTCCATCTAGGAGTACCTAGATACTGGAGTAAATGACCATGTGATGGTGTAGAACATCAAGACAGGAGCAGGCCTAGTAAGTAATGGCTGTAGTTGTTCATGAAGCAGTGCGAAGTATAAAAATAATCCAATTCAATGGGCATAAGAGAGCAAAACAAGGCAGGAAAACACAATGAAAGGTGCAAGTTAGAGAAAGATGGTGGGTGAACAAACGGTCAAGGCACCATAGAACTAAGCAGCTGCAAGGCAACTGGCAACCTCCATTGCCTCTTCTTAAGGTGCCCCGGAAGCCCTTGCTTTCACTCTGTGCCTTGCTTTGATTGGACCTGTGGCTAATCTGACCTGAAAATTCTAGCCTAGCTCTCTATGCCTCACCTGGTACTGGTCTCCCTTCTTCAATCTCCACTCTTTTTCGCTGAATGAGCTGCTTTTGTTACCGCCACATGAACTCCAGAAGATCAAAGTGTCTTCTCCAGTTTGACTTAAAGATCTCTTCTTATGATTCCTGACAGTCTGAGGTGACTTCTCCTACCGAATGATGCATATTAGACTCCATCTGTGGATACAACCTGCTACCACCGCAAATCACGAAATGCCATCAGCAGCCATTATACTCTATTTTTGTGATATAATTGAGACTGAGGTTCCACTATCCCACCCTGATAATGTATATTACTCTTAATCTGATATTGTAGTCTTCTTGTGACCTTATGATAGTGATCCAGCGCGAACCCAATAAATTGATCAGGGATAAATATTCAAAAACATCTCATACTTTAGCCCATACACATTCACCCAAATCCCTGATGCGCTGGGGTCAAGTTTTGTTAACTTTTACTTCTATTTTCTCTTTTTTTTTTTTACTCATACACAAAATTTAAACATCCTATACTTTGCGTATCAGAAAATAATAATCGACTTTTCATCTACTTGGTCGATGGACCAATTAGTTGAAGAGTTGATGGCAATTCTAAAAAGACATTAATTATAGGACTAGGCTAAAATGACCACAGACTCTCGGTGAGAATGAATAATTTTATCTAGTAATAATAAATGCTCATAGCGATTACATTCTTAAGTTCAAATACTGGAAACCTCATGAGAGAGACAGCGCAACAATCTAATCATAGCAACAACGGAACTATTATTTTAAATAATACGTTGCGAAGAGTGGATAGTTGAAGAGACATTAGATGCAAGTAAAAATATATTGATTTTAAACCAACAATTCAGAGGGTATAGATGAAGAGACAAAAGGTTCAAAGACAAGAAATACGACTGTAGAATAATTTCTATAATGCTAAGTTAAATCAAATACAAACCCAGAGGATCTGTAAGGGAAAACCACCACCCAGGCCTAGGCGGCAGTAGGGGACTCCGGAAAGAGAGTCAGGGATCAAAGATTTCAAGAGTCAGGACAGGGAGAGGACAGGAACAGCTAGGCCTCTCAGCAAACTGACGAACAGCGACGCACCCTCACTCGGACACCTTCAGCCTAAGCGGCCCAAACCACACCCCTAAAGCACCTATTCTTATACCCTAATAGTACATGTCCGTCCCACAAGTTGCTAATTTAACATTTTCTAGCTAAGGGATTGGTTGGTTTCTAGGGGTGGGATTGTCACCCCACTATGAAATCATCTACTTTTGACTACACCATTGTTCTAAACGTTTTTTTTATACAGTCATCAATACCTCTTCTCTCTCATGAGCACACATGTAACAATTTATTGTACATTTTAATACATTTCACAACTACAGGTTCCATTCCCACGATGACACTGGCGTTGGCTTCTTTTCAATGTTCTGTCCTTCACCAGGTCAAGCTTTTTCAGCTTCACACAGCAGTTCAGTCACATGGTCACATGGTTCCCCCTCGCTCCTTATTCCACCCGCCCTCAGTTAGGCTAACTTTTAAAACATGGAGGACTCGGTTATTACTAAAAGAACAGAAAACAAACATTTATTAATTATGTGATAATGCATTTTTACTGTTTACCACCCACTTTAGCTCTACTTCATATTAGCGGTTAGCCTAGCATTGCATAAGTAGAAAAGCAGCATTATTTATTAGGATAAAGCAACACACACCATGCTTTTTACTAAATACACATGCGGCCTTGCCATGCAAATCTTCTTAATTCGTTCTAAACACAAGATTATTACATTTCCGGTTATTTTCGTATTATTTTAAGGTTAGTTCATGCATATTGCAAAGCGAGCTTCCCGCGTGTAGTATAAATGTGCACATTAGTCATTATAACACTGCTATAACTTACTGTTAGTACGTATTATAGGGGTGTTCAATTGAGCAGGTTTCTTTCACGAAATCCTGCTCCATCAATAGCGCTTCCATAAATAGCCCACACCTACAAGCAGAAATGTTGTAATGATAACTAAATCTGGTGACATCTCTAGAAAATAGCTGTTTCAGAAAGCACTTGGGCACTGGTTCTTTTCTGCTACGATTTCCTGGCAATAGTTTACACAAAGCTGGGTACCTGAGTCAGACATTTTCTATTTCCCATACCAAATTGTAATCTTTTGCCACACATCTATTCTCTGATTTCTTAAGTTGAAACTGTCCCAAACCATAAACCTTCACTGATTTGTCATGTTTTTCTCTCCCTAGCCCCTGCCAATCTAAGATAAGGGCCTGATTATAAGTACTACAGATCGTGGTGTAAGTATACTGGGGTGGAGGGGGATGGGGAGAGGGTGGAGAATCTCTGAATCTGGTCAGTATCCACACATCGAAAACCGGCAAATATATGTTTTGTCCTCTAAATATAACCACACAGCCCCAGGAATACGGGGCACTTTTTAGGTTTCGCCTGCACAGCGTTTGCTATGTGCTTGTGAAATCGCTTGTATTTAATTTGTCTTAAAAGGGAGTTCTTATCAGATCCCAATGTCAAATTACTGTGTTAATTCATTTTTGTGTGGAACTTTTTTTTTGTTAACTTTCCCTGGCTGCACGCATTTACGATACTTCTACTAAAGCTGTTCACACTGTTTAAGCCCTAATCACTGTCAAGATCTCTTCCCACGGAAAAGGCAGACAACTTCTAACAGTATGCTGTAAAGTAATGCTTTTTAGGTTTCGCCTGCACAACGCTTGCGCTGTGCTTGAGAAATCTATTGTTTTTAATATAAACTTAAAAGGACTTACATCCTGCCTCCTCTCTTTCCTGGCTTCTCATTGGTTCCTGTTTGTGCCACTTACCTTTCCTCCATTTCTATTGGCTGTAGCATATTATCCTGCATTTACCAATGCTTGTTTCTCGTATGCTTCTCTTATCAGTTTCCCGCCAGCAAAATAATGTTAACATCCGCTTTGGTAGAACTATATTTTCACAAAGTTTTGCCTTTTACTCTTGCAGCATGTTTATATAACAATTTATCACCCAGAGAGATTAAGTGATTTGCTTAGAATCACAGGATGTTGCGCAGCGCTGCCAAGACTCGAACCGGGATCCCCAGCTCTTGAGTCAGCAGCTCTGGCCACTGTGCCACATCCTCTCCACTCCTGTGTTATCTGTCAGGGAGCTCTTTTCTTCTGCTGGACGATGATTGATGAAAACAGCTTTTCATTCATTACATAGGCGAAACCGAAGCATTACCAATGCTTGTTATTGCTTAGTTGTGTAAAGCAGATGCTTTAGCCTTAGAACATTTGTGGAATTTCCTATTCATGTCTCAGTACCTTTCTTTGCACTTTGTAGGCATTATCAGATTGATTTTTTCAACTTAATCTATTTGGTCATAATGAACAAATTCTAAATGTAAAAATAAAGTTGATATACAAGAGCTAGTCTATATTTTACTACTAAACAGGCAGCCACAAGTCAACTTACCTTGCAGACGACAGGGTCATAATTTGAATGGTGCAGCAGGTGCAGTAGCACCGGGCTCAAAAGTTGTCAGAACTCCCTTAAACACATAATATTACTATATTTTACTACTAAACAGGCAGTCACAATTGCAGTTACCTTGTAGTTAAAAGAGACTTGATTTGAATGGTGCAGCAGGTGCAGTGGCACCGGGGCCAAAAGCTCTAGTGCCCCCACTAAACCCAAATTATTGCTAAAATTTAAAACAGAACAGGCAATCACAAGTGCAGTTACCTTGCAGACAACAGGGTCATGATTTCAATGGTGCAACAGGTGCAGTAGCACCGGGCCCAAAAGTTGGCAGAACTCCACTAAACACCTAATATTGCTATATTTTACAACTAAACAGGCAGTCACAGGTGCAGTTATCTAGCAAGCGCTAGGGTGATGCTTTCAATAGTGCAGCAGTTGCAGTGGCACCGGGACCAAAAGCTCCAGGCACCCCACTGAACACCGATTATTGCCATATTTTACAACTAAACAGGCAGTCACAAGTGCAGTTATCTTTCAGGCACGAGTGTCATGATTTGAATGGTGCAGCAGGTGAAGTGGCACCATGCCAAAAAGTTGTCAGAACTCCTCTAAACACCTAATATTTCTATATTTTGCTAATAAACAGGCAGTCACAATTGCAGTTACCTTGCAGTTGAAAGAGGCTTGATTTAAAAGGTGCAGTGGCACCGGGGCCAAAAGTTGTCATAACTCCACTAAATACCAAATATTTCTGTATTTTACAACTAAGCAAGCAGTCACGAGTGCAGTTCACTTGCAGGCTACAGGGTCATTATTTGAATGGTGCAGCAGGTGCAGTGGCACTGGGCCCAAACGTTGTCAGAACCCCTCTAATCAACTAGTATTACTATATTTTACAACTAAACAGTAAGTCATAAGTGCAGTTACCTAGCAAGCACTAGGGTTGTGATTTCAATAGTGCAGCAGGTGCAGTGGCATCAGGACCAAAATCTCCATGCACCCCACTAAACCCCTAATATTGCTATATTTTATTCCTAAACAGGAAACTACAAGTACAGTTACCTTGCAGACAACTGGGTCCTGATTTGAATGGTGCAGCATGTGTAGAAGCACCGGGCTCAAAAGTTGTCAGAACTCCTCTAAACACATAATATTGATATATTTGACTACTAAACAGGCAGTCACAATTGCAGTTACCTTGTAGTTAAAAGGGACTTGATTTGAATGGTGCAGCAGGTGCAGTGACACTAGGGCCAAAAGCTCTATGGACCCCAGTAAACCCAGATTATTGCTACATTTTACTACTAAACAAGACAGTCACAAGTGCATTTATCTAGCAGGCAATAGGGTCAAGATTGGAATGGTGCAGCAGGTGCAGTAGCACCAGGGCCAAAAGCTCTAGGCACCCAACTAAACACCTAATATTGCTATATTTTACAACTAAACAGGCAGTCACAAGTGCAGTTACCTTGCAGACAATAGGGCATGTTTTAAATGGTGCAGTAGGTGCAGTGGCACCGAGCCCAACATTTGTCATGCCTTCATTGGAAACACCTAATATTGCTAAATGTTACTACTATACAGGCAGACACAATTGAAGTTATCTTGCACTTAAAAGGGGCTTGATTTGAATGGTGCACAGGTGCAGTAGCACCAGGGCCAAAAGCTCTAGGGTCCCCACTATACGCAGAATATTGCTAAACTTCACTACTATAAAGGACAGTCGCAGGTGCAGTTATCTAGCAGGCATTAGGGCCATGATTTCAATGGTGCTGCAGATCTAAACACATAATATTGCCATTACATAAATTCATTCTATTATTTCCCTCTTTCATTTCATTTTTCAAAATTTTGCTATTACTTACCCGCACCATACCACTAGTAACAGCACAATATATTGCCTTTTTGTACACAAACAAGTCATAATACTTTGACAGACTTTCTGTAACTCAAATTATAAAACTGCTCAGCAAGCTACAACTTACAACAAAAAACAGCTTATCATTAATCACATAGGCGAAACCTAATGCATTTACCAAAGCTTGTTCTTGTGTGTATCCCCTAATCTTGCTTTGGGGGATGTAAGGGGGGGTCCAGGGCAGCTATGGGTCTGACTGGAGGGAGCGCTGAATGCCTCCTGCCGACGTGTTGCTGCAGGGGTTCGGCAGGGCCCAGACTCAGCTCTGCTCCTGCACGGTTTCACTGGGTGCACATCTGCATCCGATCAAACCGGGCCCGCTCCCTTGGTCCCAGAATTATTGGGTCCAGAGTTTCCAGATATAGAATTACGCGGCCTGGAATTTGCACCTAGGAAATCTGTACGTGGAAGCACCGGGCCACTAATAATGACAATCGACAGAATTCCACTCAGAGTGCAAGCGATGGATTCCACCCAGAGTGCAGTGTACCACTCTCATTATCGCTTTAAGAAGGGCATAATAAGACAAATTAAGTAAAACACGTACAAGTTGAAGTTTCAAAGAAGGCAAGGATATGGAAGCATACATAGATAATTAACACAATATTATTGTACAGCGAATTAAAAATTCAGTATTGGGGGATTTGTAAGATTAAATTGACATGTTTTCTTGTGGCGGGAAGTGCGATGGTTGGCACATAGCAGTGGCAGCTAAACAGGCTGTCTGTGTACTCAAACACAGATGTACTGTAGCCCCTACACGGGGTTACTATGCCTTTTAAACTCCCAGATGGAGAGAGATATGTCTTGAAAGTATTAATAAAACATCCCATATTAAGGCCAGAAGAGCCGGAGCAGGCCTCTAGCCCAACTGTTGCAAATTCAGGAAATAAGTGGAAAGGGATAGGAGCACGATAGTGTAAAGAAACAGCACTGCTGCAAGTATTTAGTATCCTTTCATCCTTTCCAGCTCTACCCACAGCTGCAGCCTACAGGCTAAAGGTCTGGGATCCGGCAGAACATGAAAAATGATATCCATAACCAAATGCATTTTTTACTTTTTAATGTATAATTCTAGCAATTAATTTAACACAGTTAGCTGAATTTTGTTTATTTATGGAACTTTTTATAGCACATAATGTGTCACCTTATGTCTACTTCTGAGCGCAAGAGTACAGCTGGTTTAATCAGTAGTTAGTCGGGATATTGTGGGAAGCTCCAGGGTTACTTGTTAGCATAATTCCCGGTATCACCTAATATTTTTAGGTCTCGCCTACGCAGCGCGCATGCGCTGCTTAGGAAAAAGACCTTTTGGAATCGCTTCGGCTTTTCAGCCAAAAACGTGCACGCGTTCCATTGCCTTCAATGGCAACGCGTGCACGTTTGGTGATTCACTTGCAGGAGCGAGCGGCGCCATATGGTAGCAATTATCGCTCCTGGCGCCGCTCGCTCCCGCAAGGGAATCGCGCAGGCCCCCTCCTCTCCCCCTCCCCCTGCTGCTGTGCGAGGCGCGCGCGCTTGTTTGCATTTGGTTTTGAAAGTCTCACTGTTTCAAGCAGCGTGCACTTCCCGCAGCCTTGCACCCGTCACTGTGTGTGCCCCACAATGCCTTGCAGCAGAGTGCGCTTATTTGACTCAGCAACTCTATGTGCTACTTACTCTATGTGCACCTCTGTATTGTGTGCCTCAAGACGAAATACCTTTCTTGTTTTTAAGGAATACAGTAAATACTACATTTTAAATGTCATGCACCCAGAACAGCACACATCTGAGCCCACAAATAGGCATGAAATCAGCACTGTTTTACTGATGGAGTATAGGGGACGGGAAAAAAATGTTGTGTGAAGGGAGGCACCAGCAAAGATTGTGGCACTGGGCGCCACCAACTCTAACAAGCCGCCCCTGCCCACCATTCTGAAACGATCACCGGCACCATTGGCCCGGTTTCGTTGTCACGGGCTGCCAGTTCCAAGGCACAATGAAGAGGCGCCCTACATGTCACGCTACAGTCATGATGTTACAGGGCTAGGCCGAATGTCCAAGCTGTGCAGTGAACAGAAAAGTACGGCGCTCTTGCATGAATAGCTTAATGCCCGGGAGATCGGGAAAACAAGTTTGAAATGCGCGATAGATGAAGTGGTATGGGAGTGTCAAGGCGCCTCGTGCAAGTATGGCATATACTCGCTACCGGAACAGTTTAGTAGTAAAATGCAGTCATAAATGGGGTCCAGAGTGCCCTGGGCCCCAGTGCCACTGTACCTGGTGCACAGGTGACAGCTGCGCTCCAGCAAGAGGCACAACCTTTAATAGTCACTGCAAGAGGCGCTAAGAAGCACGGCGGCAGCTTTGACTCTTTTTTGTAAAGAAGGCAACGGGTGCACCCTCGAGGGCAGCTCACCTGTCTTCCCTGGCCCCCGCAGTCTGCCTCGCGGAGTATCCGCCCTTGCGCAGCTACGGCTTTTCTACCAGTTAGTTAGGCCAGTTGTCTTGTTTCAACTCCGCAACAACCAATAATAGTACGTTGTTGCTGACGTACACACAAACCCTGACTGAATCATGCACCACGCCTCTAGCAGGCTGCTGCGCAATTTTCCTTACCTGAAGGATTCGTGAGGCGATAAGAGCGTGCGCTATCCGTGGCCTGATAAACGCGCGGGACCCTGGTCCATCCCTCCCGCTCGGCTGCAGGAGCCCAACCCTAGGGCAGCACCGCTCTGAAAACAGGATGGCCCCCCGCTGGGCCTGGCTCTGTTGTTGAAATCAGTATTATAGAGGGGCGGGCACAATCACGAGGGAACTGGAAGAAGAGGAGGGTGTGAGTGTGCAGAGCGAAGTCCACATCTGAACGGCATTTTCACACTTGCCAAACCACTGTACTCAGTTGGAATGTGGTCATTCCGGAAGTGCATGGGCTGCTTTCCCACCGTCCCTCTGCGTCAGAGGGAGCCATGCTGCCGAGTGTACACTTCCCACCGGCTGCTTGAAACAACAACACGCAGCATGCCACACAAGAATTGTCCCTCACGCCCTATCTATTTTCGCTGCAGCCGATGGAATATTGCTTCTTTGTTGACACATGGGACCAATTGAAGGCTTCAAAAGATACACAGAACAAATGCATTCATATTAAAATATCACAAGCCTGGTACCTGAAAGAAAATTACCCTTTCAATGTCAGGGTGTTTATGCATTCCAGGGGCAGACGTTTTTTTCCTCAAAATTCCAGTACAACACAATCTTTTTTATTGTATTAGGCACTAAAAAAATCTACTCTGCTGTGTAAACGCCCATACAAACCATTTATTTAACATTTTTGACATAACTAAAGTTAATTATTGGTGAACCCTCCTGTAGACGTGTTAACATATTAAAGACACAAGTGGGAAATGAGAAACGTTGGGACGGGAATGTTCCAGCTGTCTAGAGTGCCCAAGGACAGGTTTCTGATATCCTGTTTTTTCGATTTTTAGGTCTCGGCCTGCACCAGCGCTTGCGCTGGTCTGGCCGAGAGTTTTAGTAAGCGGGTTTTGGAAGTGCAAACCCACTGGCTTTCGGCTGGCGACCAGTTTGCGTTCACGATGGCGTGCACGCGCGCAGCTGAGCTGCCATCTGGGTTTCCTATCACTTCCTCATTTCCTCGTCATGGCTCATTAACTCTCTGGACTCTGATGATTCAATCGCAGCAGCAGCTCACATTACCAACTGACGGCCCTGGACTACAGTCACATGAAAAACAACAGCGATTAGCATTGAAATGCAAGCTTTTTTTTGTCTAGTTAGAAATATTGCTTCGGTGGGTTGATTTCACCTTATATCGCTATTTGTTTTATATTGGGAGTCACAGCCTAATTACCAGTATTTTTGTCTCACTCCGTTTTTAAAAAAAATATTTATTCGCGCAAAGCACAAAGCTATATTTAAGGTTACTTTTTCTGCGTCACTTCTTCACTCTATTTAAACTCCACACCCCCCACTCTTATTGTCTCTCTCCTTCTCTCTCTCTCCCCTCTCTAATTCTCTCTCTACTTAATTAACTCTCCCCTCTCTATCTTTTTTAGCCTTTCATTCTCTCTCACCCCTTTATCTATTTCTCTTTCAAACTCCTTCATTCACTCTTTCTCCCCTTCTTTCTCTCTCTCTATCCCGCTACACTCTTTATTCTATGTACACCCTTTCTCTCTCTTTCTCTCTCACCACCCTCTCTAATTGGGCATTATATCTTCACTCTATCTCTCACTCGGCAACACCACAGCATCACTCAGCATCACCACTGCATCACTCAGCGCAACCACAGCATCAATCAGAGCCAGCACAGCATCAATCAGAGCCAGCACAGCATCACTCAGCACCAACACAACATCTCTCAACGCCATCACAGCATCACTCAACGCCATCACAGCATCACACAGTGCAACCACAGCATTACTCAGCACAGCCACAGCATCACTTAGTGCCACAACAGCATCACTCAGCGCCACCACAGCATTACTCAGCAGCACCACAACATCACTCCACGCCACCACAGCATCACTCAGCACCACCACATTATCACTCAGCACCACCACATTATCACTCAGGGCCAACACAGCATCACTCAGCACCACCACAGGATGACTCAGCACCACCACAGGATGACTCAGCACCACCACAGGATGACTCAGCACCACCACAGCATCGCTCAGCACCACCACAGCATCGCTCAGCACCACTACAGCATCGCTCAGCACCACCACAGCATCGCTCAGCACCACCACAGCATCACTCAGGGCCACCACAGCATCACTCAGGGCCACCACAGCATCACTCAGGGCTACCACAGCATCACTCAGGGCTACCACAGCATCACTCAGGGCCACCAGAGCATCACTCAGCACCACCAGAGCATCACTCAGCACCACCAGAGCATCACTCAGCACCACCACAGAATCACTCAGGGTCACCACAGCATCACTCAGGGGCACCACAGCATCACTAGGCGCCACAACAATATCACTCGGCGCCACCACAGCATCACTCGGCGCCACCACAGCATCACTCAGGGCTACCACAGCATCACTCAGGGCCACCAGAGCATCACTCAGCACCACCAGAGCATCACTCAGCACCACCAGAGCATCACTCAGCACCACCACAGCATCACTCAGGGTCACCACAGCATCACTCAGGGGCACAACAGCATCACTAGGCGCCACAACTATATCACTCGGCGCCACCACAGCATCACTCGGTGCCACCACAGCATCACTCAGGGCCACCACAGCATCACTCAGCACCACCACAGCATCACTCAGCGCCAAGACAATATCACTCAGCACCACCACAGCATCACTCAGCGCCAAGACAATATCACTCAGCACCACCACAGCATCACTCAGCACCCCAACAGTATCACTCAGCAAGATCTGAGTATCATTCAGCATCACCTCAGCATCGTCTCCGCAACAGTCACCACCACCACCACTACCACCTCAGCATCACTCAGCACCACCTCAGCCTGCTCTCGGAATCTGGCATCTGTTGATTCTCCCCTAGCGTCTGGCCCCTGCTAGTGTTATAATACAGGTACTAGTTCCCAACCTTCACCCTCCGATTGTTTATGCCCCCTCAAAAAAAAAGCTTTAACAAACAACCATTGCAATAGGCAGAAACAAGTTGCCAGCATTGCAAGAACAAAAGAAAACTGAGTAAATTTTTTATTGTAAATACTTTTTTTAATATGGTCGTTCAGTTTTACATAATGCCTTCTTGGTCATATATAAAGTAACAAAAATGCTTCTGACACTTTTTTATTATAACTTTTCAGCATGCTGCACAGCAGCCACACTTCTCTACAGCACAGCTTGAAGACATTGGCAAAGTCAATAGCTCTGGCTAAACACTTATAAGGCCCCAAAGGCGAGACCTATTGGCTATGCCAATGCTTGTTTTCTCTTACCATGGGAGACAGGGGAGTGTATGTTGGGGGCTGTTCAAGTAAGCAGAAGGGGCTACCAATGTTTTACGCCAGAGGCCAGCCATGGCAACAAAGCTAGAGTGTAAAAGTTATTGCCAGGACGTCCTCTAATTTCCAAGTGACTACCCTTTAATCCTGTCAATCCCTTGCGTAGTCGGTTTTGCTGAGACCCAAAAGGCAATAATCGCAAAGCCGTTTTCACACATAAGTTGATCTCAGATGCACAAGAGGCTTGACTTAAGTGTTTGGAGAGAAAAATCATGCTTGCTATTCACAAAATGTAAACTTACACTAGCACATGTATTTACTAGACCAAAACAAGAGTTTTTTTATTTAAGCAGATCACCTCACAGGGGCAGGGAGAGGGAGTTCCATGATGAAAATATAAGGCACAATCATGCCCTAGACATGCTTTCATATTTTCCCCACGGAATAAAAAAAGAAAGCTAGTTTTAAAGTTTTATTAGGGTCTGTATTATTTTGCGCAACGCCGTGGCTTAGCAGTGGCGGTTTATCCATTGTTGCTCATGGCAGCCATGATAGACGTATCAGTGGCACCTGCTGTGTGACCACAAAACTGAGAAATACATGTTTACCAAATTTGACTTTGCAAAACTTCAAAGTTACGCACGTCTACCGCGTTTTAAAGTATTGCTTGGAAAAGAGGGGAGAGGAGAGCTGATCCTCACTTCTCCTGAGGATTAACAATCAAGCATCTATCAGGCAGGACTGACTTGCCATTATGCCACTCTTCCAATTTCCTGTGTGGGCTGCAGACTAGGGGGCTGTTTTCAGGGCAGGTTGGGCTGCTATGAGCAATGTATGCCACCATGGCTCCATTCTAGTGGCAGCCTCCAACATTGTGGGGTTAGTTTGAAAATCTTTGCCAGAGCTGATTTTAATTTCGAGACTGACCCGGGTAGTGGCAGTATGCTAAACAAATTAAGCAGGCTCCCTCTAACTTCAGGCAAATTTGGATGGCTTGCGGTTGCTGATAGAAAGCTTACACTGTCTGTGTAATCATGTAACACTCAATGGGTTATGGAGTAAGAACTCCACATTGTGCCTACACTAAGTCTACACTTCTGGAGTCTTAATATACTGAAAGGACACTGTTGGGAGAACCTCCACACTTCTGAGGGGAATTACCACTGACAGGAAACTGCTAGGAGAAAGATCCCACTGCGAGTCTTTGACAGTGCTCTGCTCGAGAGTGATGACAATGTTGGACCATCACAGTACTCAATATGCACTAGAGGGAGGAAGGTAATGATGCTGGATTCTAATACTTAATGCTGTGAGATTGAAATGCAAAGAGAAGGTACAAGAGAGTAGGCAGATGTAACTCACTCGTTATCATTCACTTGCACATACACATCACTATTCACAAGTTCGCCATGAACAAGTATGACTCAATTGACAGATATATCATTCATATAAACACACACATGCACACACACAATCTTCATTGACAATTCTAACACTTGCCATTTACTAATACTTTACAAATATTCACATAATTAACACTCACACCATTTGCACAGACCCCGATAATACAAATCTTTCACAGTTTTCCCATTTGACACATACACCACACTCACTCACTTTATTTACACTCAGATCATTCACACATGTGCATACATCATATGTGCCCACTATTTGCTCTCTCAGCATGTACCTAAACCATTACACAATGGTCACATGCAACATGCAATCCATAGAAATGCCACATACACCATTCCTGCTCCTACCAGTCATACACACACACACAGACATCATTTGACCAGAATGCTATGGGTAGCATGGTTATATCACACACACACATGCACGCACTGTCCTACAAGACCATTTCAGGATTGACTCCTTATCCCACCGTACTCCCATCACAGTGTGCTTTTTGTTGTCTAGAGACTTTAGGGAGTCCAGACTCAAAGGGGCCGATTCACAGAACTAATCTGAGATAAAATCCTACACTTACTACTTTTGGTATTCACAGCAGGCATATAGTAGTAGTAAAGTTAGGACTCCTAACTTTACTACTACTAACCTGAGATAAAATCCTAAACTTACTACTTTTGCTATTCACAGAAGGCATTTAGTAGTAGTAAAGTTAGAACTCCTAACTTTACTACTACTAAATGCCTTTTGTGAATACCGAAAGTTGTAAAGTTAGGATTTTGAATCAGTTTAGTAGTAGTAAAGTTAGGAGTCCTAACTTTACTACTACTAAATATCTTCTGTGAATACCAAAAGTAGTAAGTTTAGGATTTTATCTCAGATTAGTTCTGTGAATCGGCCCCACAGTAAGTAGGGTTCAGACAGCACTGAGATTCTGAGTGGAAAAACAGGATTTGCAGCTGATAACCATAAATATCTCTGAGTGGCATCCATTCTCACATGCCATTCACAAACACCATTTATACACAACATTGACACACAGGCACATTGGTCACACGGTTAACACAGACACACAGGCATAGACATGGACAGGCTTGCATACACACTATTCTAGCTAACATTAATCACTCACAAGATAGATGTGCTTGAAAATGGGCTAATGTTACTATTTCTTAAAATGTCAGTCTTTTGGGAAAGGACCTTAGTGCCAACGCCCACTTTAGTCTCTCGGTTTTATCTGTATTATCTAAACAAAAATGTGCTGGCTAGTTGTGTTTTGAAAATAAAAAGAAGTCTTAAGTAATTGGTCTTTTTCATGATCACATATTTAGTGAGCAAAGATGTTTGCAGCTTATTTGAAGTAGGGAAATGTGGGTTAATACTTTTAAAAAGATGGCTCTTAACGCGGCTGAGTCATTTCTTGAACTATGCCGCCCCCTCCCCTAATAAACTAAAAATAAAATAATTTTAAAAAAAGACTGGCAAGTCGCCAGAGGCCCTGCCCCCTTTTTTCACCACTCTGCAAATGCGCCTCCTGGGGCACTGCTGGTTGGGGGATGAAGTCCAGGACCCGCGTGGGCCATTTTTTGAGGACTGAAACATGTCAGCACTAGGGTCATAGGACCATTACTTCCTTGCGACCCCCCCTTTTTCCATTTTTAATATCCCCTACGATTCCGCGAATAAAGGGATACCTGGAGCCTTAGGAGGATTTTTAATCTTTAAACCCCCTGGCCATTTTCTCTTAAGTGCTCCCTGGAATATGGTCGAGCCCACCCTGACCTTTAGGAGTCATGGTGAACCCGATGATGAAGCATGACACTACTAGAGTGTGTGAGGGTTATTTAACAAAAAGGAATTGCTTCCTTTCCCGCGCTTGAGCGGTTGGTACCCAGGGAGGTTTTGATTAATGCCCAACTGCCTCTAATCTATGTGGGATACTTGTGTTGGATATATGGGGTATGAAGTCCCCTTGGATGCTGAGGGTCTTTGGGAGCCAACAAGCCCTCCTGTTACCTCCAGTAAGTCCCAAACAGCCTGATTGCTGAGAGGACTACGGAGGCCACATCCCCTTTCTGCACCACTCTGCAAACACACCTCCTGGTGCACGGCTGGTAGGGGGAGGAAGTCCCCTTGGCTCCAGAGGGTACTTGGGGCCAAGACGCCCCCTTGTTACCTTCAGTAAATCCCACACAGTGGATTTGCTGAGAGGTCTGCGGAGGCCTCGCCCCCTTGCTCCACCACCCTGCAAACAGGCCTCCTGGTGCACTGCTGGTTGGGTGATAAAGTCCCCTCGGATGCTGAGGGTTCTTGGGGGCCAACAAGGCCTCCTGTTACCTCCAGTAAGTCCCACAGAGCATGATTGCTGAGAGGACTTCAGAGGCCACACCCCCTTTCTCCACTGCTCTGCCAACGCACCTCCTGGTGCACCGCTGGTTGGGGGATGAAGTCCCCTTGGCTCTAGAGTGTCCTTGGGGGCCAACAAGCCCTCCTATTACCTCCATTAGTCCTACACAGCAGAATTGCTTAGAGGTGCTCAGAGGCCACACACCCTTTCTCCACCAATCTGCAAAGGTGCCTCCTGGTGCACTGATGGTTTGGGGATGAAGTCCTCTTGGATGCTGAGAGATCTAGGGTGCCAGACGCCCTCCTTTTATCTCCAGTAAGTCTGACACAGCAGGATTTCTGAGAGCTGCTTGGAGCCCCCGCCCCTTTTCTCCACCACTCTGCAAATGCGAATACTAGTTAAAAAAAACCATAGAAATTCACTTAAAAAAACAAAGGTTACAGGGACGTTATAATTAGGAAATAGAATTTGAAAAACCTTAGAAACTTACTTAAAAACCAAATTTTACAGGGTTGTTATAGTTAGGATACAGAATTAAAAAACCTTAGGAATTCACTGAAAAAAACAAAGGTTACAGGGACGTTATAGTTAGGCTCAGATTTCATTCGTACAAAACCAGTGAAATTCAGCAGTTATAGCTACCTGAGCAAACTATAACTTTCGCCCCCGCAATGCACTGCTTATGACCTCACATATTACACCACTCATGACATGGTCAGTGACATCACTCATGACATCACTGATGACATCTCAAATGACACCACTGATGACATCATCCACAGAACCACTCACACCCCATACAACCTCTCGTACACCCATTCACACACCTGCACAATTACTCATATACCCATTCACAGACCCATACCAATACTCACACAACCACTCACTCCTCCATAAAGGCACTCACACACCCACTCACTCACTCGTAAAGCCACTCACACAACCATTTACTAACCCATACAGCCATTTATACAACCAGTCACTCAACTGTACAGCCAGTCACATAGCCACACACTCACCCACAGAGCAACTCACTCCACACACCTACTTATTCAGCTACACAGTCACTAACACAACCACTCACTCACCCATACAGCCTCTCAACACAGCCACTCACTTACCCATACAAACACTCACATACTCACACACCTACACAACCACTTACATACCTATTCACACATACATACAAGCACTCACACATCCACTCACTCATCCATACAGCCATTCACAAACACTCACTGTCCAATACAGCCACTCACACACCAACTCACTTAACCAAACACCCACTCAAACAGCCACTCACTCACTCACTCACTCACCCATATAGCCACTTACACACCCAATCACTCACTCATACAGCCATTAAGACACCCACTCACTCACCCATACAGTCACTAAACACCCAGTTACCCACCCATAGAGCCACTCACACCACCACTCATCCACCCATACAGTCACTGACACACCCACTCACTCCCCAATACAGACACTTGTTAGATCTGGGGGTCTCTAGTTGGCAGAGGTAAGTACCTTTGTCCAAATAGGGACCCTTGCTTCTAGTCAGGGTAAGGGGGATACACACTGTTGATAACCCCTGCTCACCCCCATGGTAGCTTGGCACGAGCAGACAGGCTTATCCCCAAGGCAATGTGTAAAGTATTTACACCAACACCCACAGTAACCTAATGAAACACCACAAATGGACACCACACAGGTATTTATAAAAATATCAATTTCTTTATCTGATTAGGCAAGACCAATAACGACAGAAATCCAACGTACAAAAATAGACTCTCTCTAGCAATGTTTCTTTGGTAAAAGGTTCACTTTAGCAATGTTCTTTGGTAAAAAGTTCACTTTAGCAATGTTCTTTGGTAAAAGTTCACTCTAGCAATCACAATGCGGTGATCCTCTGTACTGTGCGCGAAAGCGTAGTTAAATACCACTTCTCCGTTCTGGTTAACTCCTATGAATCGCCCCTCCACAATGCGCGAGTGCGCACCAGCCAATACAACTTGTAACTCACAACAAAACACGGCCGGCAGCGCGCTCATTAATTACTGCCTTGGGCGCAGGCTCCGGTCGTGGGACAGAGCCGGTTACCTGAGAGCAGGACGGGGCTTGGCAGTCCGTGTTGGGATCTTCCACGAGGCAGCTTCCTCCTCTGTGACGCTCCCCGGCCTCGGGCGCAGCTCCGCTCTCGTCAAGGAGCGTGGGGAAGCCCTGGTCGCTAGGACACGCCTCGCGCTTCCTCGGGACACAGCGCGGCTCCGTCTGGACGAGCCCCCTCGTTGCCGGGTAACCCTTAACGCTGGGGCCAATCCCAGCGCAGCTCAATGATGACGTCTACGGACTCTGGGCCAGTGGCGGTGAATGTCGGCAAAGTGCTCTCGCAGCTCCTCTCCTCGGCGGACCCGGCCTCGGGCAGACAGCTCGAGTAGAGCAGTGGTGAATTCAAAGTAAACACACAGCAATTCTGGAGATCGGGGCCGGTGGTGAAGAGATACCGGCCCTCAGTGCTTGTCTCCGATCACGGACCGGCGGCGGTGATGCACGCAGCGCTCTCGGTACTTGTGGAGAGCAGACAAGCGTGCAAGCAAGACAGGCTTCACGGCGGCACCAGCGACGTCCTGGGGGCACACAATTATCCCCAGAGACAGCAGAACCAGCGGAGCACGATGCAGGGCAAGTTGTAGGAGTTTTGGGCAAAACCTTTGTATCCCTGAGTTTTCAACAGGAGGCCAGCTCTTCTCAGGCCCTTGGAGACAGGTTCACCTCAGAGGGACAAAGCACACAGCACAGTTCCTCTTCAAGTAGGGGGACACAGCACACAGCAGAAAGTCCCTTAGTCCTCTTCCTCAGCAATAACAGCAACTGCAGGTCAGCTCCCAGACACACAGCAATGGCAGCACTTTTCCTCAGTCTTCCTGGCTGTTCTTCTTTGGCAGGGATTCCTTCTTGATCACAAAGTTTTTCCTAGTCTCTGAAACTTTTTATATCCCTGTGTTTCCGCAACAGGAGGCCAGCTCTACTCAGGCCCTTGGAGAATTTCTTTTCAGGACAACAGCACACAGCAAAAGTCCTTCTTCAAGCAGGGGACAAAGCACACAGCACAGTCCTTTAGATCTCTCCTCAGCAGAAACAGCAACTGCAGGTCAGCTCCCAGACACACAGCAATGGCAGCACTTTTCCTCAGTCTTCATCAGCTGTTCTCTTTGGCAGGGATTCCTCTTGATTCCAAAGTAGTCTAAAATTCAGGGGTTTCAGCTCTGATATTTATACCCCAAAAGTCTTTGTTCTCCATGTGTGAGGGGTCCTGGACCCAGTCCAAACCAGTTCTGGGTGCACTCTGCCAGTGCACATCTTTTTCCTTTGTGAGTGTGGGCCAGGGCCATCATACGCACCTCAGGAGGTGGAGCCAGCATTGTGGAAGGCAGGCACAGCCCAATTCAGACCCAGGTGCTACTCCTCCCACCACTCTACATGCAGATAGGTCTATTCAGCCTAGTGCTGACTCACCCAGCCTCCTGGAGTCACCCCAGCCCCTGTCACTCACAAACCAGACAGTCAATTCACAAACAGGCAGAGGCACACAGAAAGGTTGAACAAGAAAATAGCCACTTTCTAAAAGTGCTATTTCCTTTTTTTTTTTAAATAGGTCTTTATTCAATTTTCTTTTTTACAGCAAAGTGAAAACATAATTTCAAACAGATAATCTTCACCGTTCCCTCCCACCCCCTCCCACCCCACAGCGGATCCAGCCAGAATAGTATCTATAACCATTTCACAGAACATTTAACATGAATTACATAGCAGGAGAGAGAAAAAATAAAAAATAATAATAATAATAAAACCAAAAGAAACAGAAACAAGGGTGCCAGTCTTGGCCATATCCCAATTAGTAATATACCGGTTAGATTAACCCTCTGTCCCCCCCATTTGCTCCCATCCTATTCCTGTTCACTGTACGACTCGGACCAATTCATTAAGGAAGCCCAAATAGCTAGCCCTTTGGCTTTTACCCTGTGACCTCTCCTGGAGTAAACAGCTTTCTCCATCCTGTGCACCGCAAGAAATCTTCCTAACCACTGTTGGACAGACGGTGGGATGGGATCAAGCCAGTGTGTAGCCAGGCATAATCTAAACACTGTCATGACAATAAAAAGAAAGGACTGATTTTGATTTGAAGATACAGGATGTCCAACCCCCAGTACAATCAATTGAGATGATAAAACAATTTCACAGCCCAGCATGGTTCCCAGGATGTTGCTTACATCCTGTTTCAAAGCGTCTAGCATGGGGCAATCAGCAAACATGTGAATGATATCAGCCGCATGATAGCTACACCGGGGGCATGTTGATCCTGCCACCCGACCCCATTTAGTGATTTTAGCAGGTGTGATCTAGAGATTAAACAATGTTTTAAAACATTGTAGCTGAAGATTAGCTGCGATAAATGTTGTCTGGGCCAGGTGTAGTGAATCTTCTATTTCTCCTAGTCCCACCTGTAAGAGTCCCTGCCATCGATCTACGTGTTTGTTTAAATCATCCATTGTCAGCTCATTCAGCATTTTATAAATCCCCCTAGTGTGAAAGAGCCCTTAAGTAATCCATCAATCAACTTCACCCCAGAGAAACCACAGGCACCCCCAGTTTTCTTAACTAGAAAATCTCTTATTTGAAGATATTTAAAAAACTGCAGATTGTTTAACCCGAATCTATCTCTAATAGTTTCAAATAGCAACACCTCAGTCCCTTTAGTGACATCGCCCACCACCCTGATGCCTTTATCGTACCAGTACCGCATGTGCCCATCATTAAAAATATTTGGAAGACAGCCGTTCTTAAATATTGGGGTATAAGCATTAATACGCCTGAAGCCAAGTTTTTTCTGGACCGCGGTCCAAACCTTAAATGCACAGAGTAAAATTTTAAATTTAACCCTTTTGTAGTAATTCAATTCTATATGTCGTAGAAGACACCCCGGAGCTTCATCCCCTAATAACAACTCAAAGACAGATGCAGACGCCCCAATCGGCGTGGTCTCCGCTTTTTCGTTAAGCAATGTCCCCGCTATATGTAAAACTGATGCCCAATGATAAAGCTGAAGATTGAGTACTGCCCACCCCCCTCTTTCTCTTGGTAATGTTAACAATTTAAGCACTCTCCGAGGGCGACAGTTAGCCCATATAAACCTAGAGAATAAATGATTCATAGCGACAAACCAAGAATTACAGATATTCAGAGGAATAGCCCTAAAGAAATACAAAATCTTAGGTAAAAAAAGCATTTTGATAGCATTACATCTTCCTACCATCGTAAGTTTGAGATTTTCTAATCTATTAAATTCAGCTTTAAATTTGAGAAGCTGCGGGTTCAGATTATTTCCTGTAATCTTCGCAACATCTGCCATGATTTCTAATCCCAAGTAAGTAGCACTCTGTACCACACAAGAATCACTCATCTGAATACCTTTGCCGACCACAACCTGAGTTTTAGTTGAATTCAGGCGGTAACCGGAGAGTTTCCCAAAAACATCAGCTTCTTTTTCAATCTCCCTCAATGCCGTCATGGGATTAGAAGTAATAATCGCGACCATCGGCATAAGCTAGTATCTTGGTGCTCCCCCCTATACTCTGCATTCCTGGAATCCGATTGTTATATTCGATCTTCCTAACTAACGGATCAATATACAAAGCGAACAATAAGGGGGAACACGGGCACCCCTGACGGGTCCCCCTGCTGATAAAAACAGGATCCGACATCTCTCCCATTATTGATATTCTTGCCGCAGGGTCTTTATACATTATCGCGATGGCGGTGATAAAACCTTCCCCAAACCCTCTGCTCTTCAGAGTTGCCCACAGGAACGGCCAGGAGACACTATCAAAGGCTTTCTCCGCATCAAGCAAGATAAGCCCGATAGGGTCCCCGGTGATTCCTGCCTCGTCAAAAAGAGCGATTACCCTCTGGATGTGATCAATTGTACTCCGTCCGGGTACAAATCCGTGCTGGGTTGGAGAAACCAATTTTTTAATAACTGCCGACAGTCGTTTAGCCAGAATTTTAGCATATACTTTGACATCGCTATTTATTAAAGTAATAGGTCGATAAGACCCCATCTCTCTCACCGGTTTCCCTTTCTTAGGGAAAATAATAATATTAGCGGATTTCCAAGAACCAGGAGCTCCTCTCCCCGCCTGAGCTTCCAAAAACACCTCCTTCATTAGTTCCTGTAACGGGGAGGTGAAGATTTTGTAGAACTCACCAGGAATGGCATCCGTACCCACCGCCTTGCCATTTACCAATGACCTAATAGCTTCTTGAATTTCGTCTGCTGTTATAGGTGCATCAAGCGCATCCCTCTCTTCTGTTGACAAACTCTCGCAAGGAATCCCTGTTAAATAACTCTGTATGGCTTCCTCCTCGGTGGTGATATCATCCATATAAAGTTTCTGATAAAACCGCTGAAAAGCAGCACGTATTTCTAGAGGTTGATTGACTAACCCTACCCCGGGATCATCTATTTCTAATATCCCCTCCTGAGTTATTCGTTGTCTGGTCCGCACCCCCAAAAGGTGGCCGACTCTCTCATTACATTCATATATCTTGGATTGCCAAGCACAGTATTTACTTGCCGCCTTGTTGGCCGAAAGATCCATAATTGTAGATTTAACTAAAGCCACCTTAATTTGTGTCTGCTCTACCTCTCCTTTATTTATGAGTGCCTGTATTAATTGTGTTTCTGCTTCACTTAGTGCCTGGTATTGTTCTTGGAGATACCTTTTTTCTTTTGCCTGCGAGGCCCAGCCATACCGCAGTGTTTCCCCTCTTATCCCAGCTTTGAGTGTGTCCCAAATTATCCCTATCTCTGCGCTGCCTCTATTCTCGTCTATGAATCTCGGAATCCAATCCATCATATTTTGGATATAATCTTCCTCATATAAAAGTGCTCTATTAAAAGTCCAATGAGACATAGAAGGTTTTGATGTTTGAAGTGAGATCTCTAATACAAGCGTATTGTGATCCGATATAACCCCGGGGGAATTTTATGATGTCGGACCTAATTAACACCTCCTGGGATACAAAAAAATAATCTAACCTAGCATGAGTTTGATGAGGGGCAGAAAAAAATGTGTATCCCACATCTTGAGGTTTTAATGTAGCCCATGCATCAAACAATCCATGTGTGTTACATAAATTAAACAAAGCATTAAAAACTTTAGGTTTGCGACCCCGATATGATTGCACACCTAATTTCATATTCTCGTTGTTTAAATTAACATTAGCATCCCCACACAAGATTATAGGCAACTGTCAACCAACCAACTCCACATTCAACCAGTCAAATAAAGCCGGTTCATCCAACACTGATCTGTAGACAGAACATAGTGTAAAAGAATAGTTATCCAAACAGCAGTGAGTAATAGCCCATCTACCGTATTGGTCCGATTTCGAGCGTGGGAACCTAAAACCTTTTTTGCGGGCCAGAATCGCAACCCCTCTTGTGCGTGTTCCCTGAGTCGTGGCAGAGACCAATTGGTATCCATCTAACACTGCTATCTTTTTGTCTGCCAGCTTCCAGATGGGTCTCTTGAAGACAAACTATGTCTGCCCTTAGATATTTCATATCTTCATTAATCCTACGTTTTTCGAGGGATTATTCAGGCCACATATATTAACTGAGGCTATCCGCAATTTACCCAGTACCATTTATAGTCCACAACAAGTCCAGTCTGTTCCAATTCCTATTACCTGTTAATACTAATTCAACAAATTTAATTGGCTGGATCCTCCCCCTGCACCCCACCCCCTCTCCCCTACTCAACCCCCCACTCCTCTTTCCCTAGGCAAAAAAGGTCCATGGACCCTTGTGACGCCTCCTGCATAAAGCTGCCACCCCTCGCCACTCATCTTGCTCCCCCAAAAGAAAAAAGAGAGAAAAAAAAAAAAAATTAACCCCCAAGTGATTATATAGAGCAGACAAATAGACCAGAACAGTTTAAACCAAATTCATCCCACTGACATCCCCGTTTATCACTCAGGTCCGCTCATGCCCCTGTTCTCAGAGATTTCCCACAAAAAGTCTTGAGCCTGTATTTCTGAGGAGAATACTCTGGTAATTCCCTTGCATATGATTTTAGGTAGTGCTGGACTGAGTGAATAGACCTCGCAACCCTTCTTTTGAAATGGTAAAATTAGCTGGCGAAGCCTCCACCTTCTTTCTACTGTAATATGGCAGAAATCTGGCCTGACAAAGAAGGTGTGGCCTTCAGCCGAGCGTCTTGATTCTGGTCGGGCTTTGTCAAACACTGCCTGCCAAAGGAGGAAATTTCCCCAAAAAATCAGTATAGCTCTGGGTTTGTCAGTCACCACATTCTGCCCCTGCCTTTTCTTAAGCATAAGTGGAAAGCGATGTATTCGTTGCACCTCAGTATCCCAGTCCCAATGTGAGAGTTCGGGAAAGCCACCCTTCAGTAAGCGCAGCACAAAGCCTCTAATGTCCCCACCCTCTGCATTTTCCGGAATGCCAAGCAGTCTTAAGTTGTTACGCCGCTGGCGGTTTTCAAAATCTTCTAACTTCCACATCACGTCCGTCATCCGCGTTTCATTTGACATGACTTGTCGGGTTGACTTCTCAGTTTCAACCTCTAAAGTGACCACCCGTTCTTCAAGAGCTGTAGTTCTCTCTGCAATCTCGGCGCACAACTTATTTACTTTTCTAATGACACCTTGAAGCTTCTTTGTAGCTAGATGAGCCCGTTTATGTTCCTGTCTGGCTACCCCCTGCATATGCTTGAGAGTTGAGTATATCAGACTCATTGATGGGGAAGATTCTGCCTCCGTCGGGGGGTATTCACACTGACTTTTAGGGCCGTCTGCCAAGTCTACATCATCGTATCCCCCATCTTCCGTCAAAAGCGGAGTAGTTGAGTAGTCCCATTTTAATTGGCTGGAACGACTATTATCAGAGCCAGATTGACCAGTTCCACGTTTTTTCCCACTATGAGTTCTCCTCCTTCTTTTGGTTAGAGAAGGCAGGCGTTTTTGAGTGCTAGGGTTAGAGAGGGCGCTATCTGTATCTGAACCTGTATTGTCCATTTCAGAGGTCTCCCCTTCGCTGGGGTTGGATAGCTCAGAATCTTCATTTAGGGAGAAGAATTTCTCTCCACATTCGGGGGTCCCCTCCACCTTCCCCATAGTAGCAATGAACTTAGGGTATTTTATTAAGTTGTCCGCCGTTAGCTCCTCACTGCATTGATTATCCCCAGTTATAGCTGTTGTAGGTTCAAGTGATCCACAACCCCCCTGCACCAGAGCCAGAACCCCCAATGTAGCCAGACTGGTACTCACAAAATCCACTGTGGGGTCAGTGTTCACCTCTGCCAGCACTGTCAAAGTTCCTTCATTCAAACAAGAAGTCTCCGCTTTTCCAGCAGTATTCGTCTTCTCCTTCAGTTTCCCAAGTCCAGCAAACATGCCAGGAATCACCTTGCGCTGTCTGACTAGTTCTGCCTCTTCCCCGGGACGCTGTTCCTTGTTGCTGGTTTTGGCTGACTCCGCCTCCTTGCTGCCTGCCGAGGGAATAGCGTCCCCAGCCTTTCTCTCGGCCGGAGTCTTCCGCGGAGCCGGCGGGCCTCGGAGATTCCCTGCAGCATTCACAATCGCCGCGCCACTCTCCACTCGTTCCCGCGGGGGCCTCGATGGCTTGGGAGGCATCCTGTTACGTGAGGACCAAGTGCGAAGCTCCGCGCCGCACCAACGGAGAAGCGGTTTCAGTAGAGCTCGGGCCAGCACCAGCAGATAAGTAAAGCGGGTTGTTTCACTTAACAACCTCTTTCGGTGCACTCGCCATCCGCCTTCTATTATCAGGGGAATAATCATCTGTAGAGTCGGGGGTTTAAAACATTCAAACCGTGTTTAAGCCATGGAGCGCTTGATGAGTGGCTTTCAGCAGCGTTCACGCAGCCGCCATCTT
Source organism: Calotriton arnoldi (assembly GCA_963921515.1). Classification (NCBI taxonomy): domain Eukaryota; kingdom Metazoa; phylum Chordata; class Amphibia; order Caudata; family Salamandridae; genus Calotriton; species Calotriton arnoldi. Next base: position 356,241 of record CAWUFW010014276.1, on the reverse strand, counting down.
GCCTCCTCAGTTCTAAAAGTGCTATTTCCAAACACTGAATTTAAAAACCATCCTCCCTAAAAGATGTGTTATTAAATTCTGAGTTCAGGAATACCAGATTCCAAATTTCTATCTTGCTGCTATGGGAAGATATGCAGGTACACATGGGACACAGCATTCCCCATTCTGTCCTATGGGCAAGATAGCCTTTCCATAGTGAAAAACGAAATTGGCAGTATTTCACTATCAGGACATGTTACACACATCAGTACATGTCCTACCTTTCACATACACTGCACCCTGCCCAGGGGGGTACCTGGGGCCTACCATAGGGGTGTCCAATGTGTAGGAAAAGGGAAGGGTCAGGCCTGGCAAGTGGGTACACTGGCCAGGTCAACATGGCAGTTAACAAACTACGCGCAGGCACTGCAGTGGCAGGCCTGAGACACAATTTTAGGGCTACTCATGTGGGTCGCACAATCAGTGCTGCAAGCCCACTAGTAGCATTTGAATTACCAGCCCTGGCACACTCAGTGCACTTTACTAGGGACCTACTGGTAAAACAAATATACCAATCATGGATAACCAATCACAATAACAATTTACACAGAGAGCATATGCACTTTAGCACTGTCTAGCAGTGGTAAAGTGCCCAGAGTCCTATAGCCAACAACCACAGGTCAGGAAAAATAAAGGAGGAAGAAGCAAAAAGTTTGGGGATAACCCTGCAAAAAGGGCCATTTCCAACACAACCCCCTTCCAGCCTAGAGCCAGGGTAGACCAAACAATACCTCGATGGGATTCCCTGCTTGGGGCGATAGAACACAGAAACTGGCCCGAACAGCAGGGGACTATTCCTGTTCTATGCCTTCCTGAACCCAGTTGGATCCCTCTATCTATACTCTCAGGGCCCACTAGGCTAACCCAGGGGGGACCCTTCGCCTCACCTGGGGACCCCATCTGCGCAGTACCTAAACTTACTTTGCTCACAGATGTGTCCACACTGGTAGACAGTATCCACCTGGCCAACACAACGGTGTGGCCCAGTCCACCCCCAGGGTGTGACTCCTGCCCCCCTCCCAGGGGCAACTCTGTCCACCAGGACAACCAGCCACAGTGGCCACTGACAACTGTCAGTGATGAGAGCCAGGCCTCATGCCTTTCATGCCTCCCTAACCTCTGTGGCATCAGAAAGTGGGGGGCAGTAGCCACAGGTGCCTGGCACCTTTTCTCCACTCTCCCTCCTGCCAAGTCAGGTATGGCATCCTGACACTGGCCCGCCAGCCCAGGGTCTGTACCCTCAGGCTGACCAGAGGTCACGGGCAAGGCTTTCCTCTCCCTACCTCTCCTTCTGGGGTCCCGCACTCTCCTCCCAGGAGAGGCACCCTCAGAACACAACTCTCCCACCAGTTCAGGACCTCTCCGCTGCAACTGGTCTCCCAACCTAGGGTCTAAACCCTCAGGTTGCACCGGGGTCAGAGGCAAGGACTCCCTCCCTCTGCACCCCCTTCCAGAGTGCTGCACCCTCCCCACTGGAGTGGTACCCCTGGAAGCCAAACCGGTCAGGACACTGGTTACAGAAGTCCTTCCCTCCAGGTCAGGCAGATCCTGAACCTGGCCTCCCAACCTTGGGGCTAAACCCTGTGGCTGAGCACCTGCCTGGCACGCCAGGACTTCTGGGGACTCACACAGTATCCCCCCGGTCAGGAAACTGATTACAGATGTCCTGCCCTCCAGGTCAAGCAGCACCTGAACCTGGCCTCCCAACCCAGGGACTAAACCCTGCGGTTGAACACTTGCCTGGCACACCAGGACTTCTGGGGACTCACACAGTATCCCCCCGAGAGTAACACATGACTCATGTGTTGTGTGACAGTCTGCCTGGCGCAGATCTCCCGACCCCTGTCCATCTGACAGTGCGCGAAGATCCCCCAGGACAGAAGTGGTGTCACCATGGTCACTCCTGGGAGGCTCAGCCCTTCTGGCTGGCCCCTGACCCACTGGTTCTCCCACTGGGGAACACATCCCCCTCTCAACCCTCAATCTGGACTTCTGCACCCTCCCAACTGGAGCGGCACCGCCAGACACCAGAACCACGGGAGCTCCATTTACAGATGCTCCAGGTTCTCCTGACACTAGGAGATCCCCTTCAAATGGTCTACCAGTACAGCCTACGCCCCCAACCTGGTGTTCCCATAGGGAACCCTCCAGGCCCTGAGACTGGGTTTCGGGCACCTTGGGACACACAGTCCCACACTCACTCATTCCCCACTGAGACAGGACGGGAGCCCCTACACCCCTCCCACTACACCGGGACCTAGCTGGGCTACTCTGAACCTCTTCCACCACACAGGTCTGGAAGATACCTGAGCCACTCCTTTTAGGATTTCTCCCAAATGCCTCTTCAGACTCTCTGGAATCCACCAAGAGGTCTGCCTCCAACGCAAGCTCCCTGGAATCAGAGAACTCGCACTCCACCGGGCGTTGGCATAGCTCTGGGAAACAGGGACTTGAAATACGCTCTCCAACAAATGAATCACATAGCCCCCCACAGTTGTTAACCAAGTTACCCTTTGCCCTACCATCCAGTGCCTCACACAAGTACCCCACCCCACTCTCCTGAGATTGGCAAGACAGTGTCTGACTGTCTCTGTCACTCAACCCACACTCTTCTGGGCGGTCTCCACACTCACACACCAGGACTTCTACTATGGGGGAACCCCTCTCCCTGCACTTCTCATCTAGAGTCAGTAGAGTGTCCCTCCCACCACTAGGAATATGATCCCCTGTGTCAGTTCCCCAATCTACTTCAGGGACACTGCACACCACTGGAGCTATCTCCTAAACCTGCACCCCCTGGTGTATGTTAACCCCCTCCCTCAAGTCAGGCGCCACATCTCTGGGTGTGTATACTTCTCCCTCAGCACTAGATACCATAATCTTGCTGCCACCATCTGAGCTGGACTCCACCTCCAACTCAGCAAAGCTCACTTCCTGAGCTACACACATTTCCTTTTCCTTGGCTAAGACATTCAAGGCCTCAAGCCTCTCGAGCTCCAAATCAAGCTCCCTCATTCTTAACTCATGTGCCAAGGTCAATTTCAATTCTACCAAAGCATAAATCTTCTTGCTCTCCTCCAGCAATCTCTTTTCTTCCACTTCTGCCTTTTGGTTCTCCATTTCCAATAGTTTCATCTCGAGTCTCATGACTTCTAACTCATGATCTCTAACCCTTTGGTTTTCCTCCAACTCCTCTGGGGAAAAACTGCTAGCGGAATGGTTGCTGCCAGCCCTGGAGGCTGCTCTGGACACAGGCAGATCCTGTGATCTGAAACCATCCCCTTGTGCATCCTCATCCACCTCTGCATCCTCTGCCTCCCCAGCCTCTTTGGCCTCCCACCAGGCCCTTAAGGCCTTCTGTAGCTCCTCCTTCCTGGAGCTGCTCTTCATGGGATATCCAAAGTTCCTGCAGAACTGCTTGAGTTGTCCTACTTTGTAACTACTTAACATTTCGATATCAAACTCCAGTCCTGCAACACCACTTGCTGGTTTACCCTTCTGAGACATGATGCGTGGATGACTCAAGGATCAGATCAAAAATAGAACCAAAAAGAAAATACAGTATGTGGCTGCGTAGTGGTCTGCGCTAAAACTAGTGATGTACACCAATCACTGTGGGTTAAGTACAAATGCAAGTTCAAATCCTCACCGCTGACCACCAATGTTAGATCTGGGGGTCTCTAGTTGGCAGAGGTAAGTACCTTTGTCCAAATAGGGACCCTTGCTTCTAGTCAGGGTAAGGGGGATACACACTGATGATAACCCCTGCTCACCCCCTTGGTAGCTTGGCACGAGCAGACAGGCTTATCCCCAAAGCAATGTGTAAAGTATTTGCACCAACACCCACAGTAACCTAATGAAACACCACAAATGGACACCACACAGGTATTTATAAAAATATCAATATCTTTATCTGATTAGGCAAGACCAATAACGACAGAAATCCAACATACAAAAATAGACTCTCTCTAGCAATGTTTCTTTGGTAAAAGATTCACTTTAGCAATGTTCTTTGGTAAAAAGTTAACTTTAGCAATGTTCTTTGGTAAAAGTTCACTCTAGCAATCACAATGCGGTGATCCTCTGTACTGTGCGCGAAAGCGTAGTTAAATACCACTTCTCCGTTCTGGTTAACTCCTATGAATCACCCCTCCACAATGCGCGAGTGCGCGCCAGCCAATACAACTTGTAACTCACAACAAAACACGGCCGGCAGCGCGCTCATTAATTACTGCCTTGGGCGCTGGTTCCGGCCTCGGGACAGAGCCGGTTACCTGAGAGCAGGACGGGGCTTGGCAGTCCATGTTGGGATCTTCCACGAGGCAGCTTCCTCCTCTGTGACGCTCCCCGGGCGCAGCTCCGCTCTCGTCGAGGAGCGTGGGGAAGCTCTGGTCGCTAGGAGACGCCTTGCGCTTCCTCGGGACACAGCGCGGCTCCGTCTGGACGAGCCCCCTCGTTGCCGGGTAACCCTTAACGCTGGGGCCAATCCCAGCGCGGCTCAATGATGACGTCTACGGACTCTGGGCCAGCGGCGGTGAATGTCGGCAAAGTGCTCTCGCGGCTCCTCTCCTCGGCGGACCCGGCCTCGGGCAGACAGCTCGAGTAGCGGTGGTGAATTCAAAGTAAACACACAGCAATTCTGGAGATCGGGGGCCGGTGGTGAAGAGATACCGGCCCTCAGTACTTGTCTCCGATCAGGGGCCGGCGGCAGTGATGCACGCAGCGCTCTCGGTACTTGTGGAGAGCAGACAAGCGTGCAAGCAAGACAGGCTTCACGGCGGCACCAGCGACGTCCTGGGGGCACACAATTATCCCCAGAGACAGCAGAAACAGCGGAGCACGATGCAGGGCGAGTTGTAGGAGTTTTTGGCAAAACTTTTGTATCCCTGAGTTTTCAACATCAGGCCAGCTCTTCCCAGGCCCTTGGAGACAGGTTCACCTCAGAGGGACAAAGCACACAGCACAGTTCCTCTTCAAGTAGGGGGACACAGCACACAGCAGAAAGTCCCTTAGTCCTCTTCCTCAGCAATAACAGCAACTGAAGGTCAGCTCCCAGACACACAGCAATGGCAGCACTTTTCCTCAGTCTTCCTGGCTGTTCTTCTTTGGCAGGGATTCCTTCTTGATCACAAAGTTTTTCCTAGTCTCTGAAACTTTTTATATCCCTTTGATTCCGCAATAGGAGGCCAGCTCTACTCAGGCCCTTGGAGACTTTCTTTTCAGGACAACAGCACACCGCAAAAGTCCTTCTTCAAGCAGGGGTCAAAGCACACAGCACAGTCCTTTAGATCTCTCCTCAGCAGAAACAGCAACTGCAGGTCAGCTCCCAGAAACACAGCAATGGCAGCACTTTTCCTCAGTCTTCTTCAGCTGTTCTCTTTGGAAGGGATTCCTCTTGATTCCAAAGTAGTCTAAAATTCAGGGGTTTCAGCTCTGATATTTATACCCCAAAAGTCTTTGTTCTCCATGTGTGAGGGGTCCTGGACCCAGTCCAAACCAGTTCTGGGTGCACTCTGCCAGTGCACATCTTTTTCCTTTGTGAGTGTGGGCCAGGGCCATCAGACGTACCGCAGGAGGTGGAGCCAGCATTGTGGAAGGCAGGCACAGCCCTATTCAGACCCAGGTGCTACTCCTCCCACCACTCTACATGCAGATAGGTCTATGCAGCCTAGTGCTGACTCACCCAGCCTCCTGGAGCCACCCCAGCCCCTTTCACTCACAAACCAGACAGTCAATTCACAAACAGGCAGAGGCACACAGAAAGGTTGAACAAGAAAATAGCCACTTTCTAAAAGTGCTATTTCCAAACACTGAATTTAAAAACCATCCTCCCTAAAAGATGTTATTAAATTCTGAGTTCAGGGATACCAGATTCCAAATTTCTATCTTGCTGCTATGGGAAGATATGCATGTACACATGGGACACAGCATTCCCCATTCTGTCCTATGGGCAAGATAGCCTTTCCATAGTGAAAAACGAAATTGGCGGTATTTCACTATCAGGACATGTTACACACATCAGTACATGTCCTACCTTTCACATACAGTGCACCCTGCCCAGAGGGGTATCTGGGGCCTACCATAGGGGTGTCCAATGTGTAGGAAAAGGGAAGGGTCAGGCCTGGCAAGTGGGTACACTGGCCAGGTCAACATGGCAGTTAACAAACTGCGTGCAGGCACTGCAGTGGCAGGCCTGAGACACCATTTTAGGGCTACTCATGTGGATGGCACAATCAGTGCTGCAAGCCCACTAGTAGCATTTGAATTACCAGCCCTGGCACACTCAGTGCACTTTACTAGGGACCTACTGGTAAAACAAATATACCAATCATGGATAACCAATCACAATAACAATTTACACAGAGAGCATATGCACTTTAGCACTGATCAGCAGTGGTAAAGTGCCCAGAGTCCTATAGCCAACAACCACAGGTCAGGAAAAATAAAGGAGGAAGAAGCAAAATGTTTGGGGATAACCCTGCAAAAAGGGCCATTTCCAACACCACTCAAACACCATCTCACTCACCCACAGAGCTACTTACACACCCACTTATATACCCATACAGTGCACCTAGTATACTAATTCAACTTGTATAGTAGGTTAGCATAAATGACCTTTATTCTGCCTCTTGTTGCTCATTTCTGATCTCTATTCTGCCTCTTTCTGCTCATTGCTGACCTTTATTGTGCCTCTTTCTGCTCGTTTCTCACCTTTATTTTGCCTCTTTCTGCTCGTTTCTGACCTTTATTCTGCCTCTTTCTGCTCGTTTCGCACCTTTATTATGCCTCTTTCTGCTCATTGTCGACCTTTATTCTGCCTCTTTCTGCTCATTTCTAACCTTTATTCTGCCTCTTTCTGCTCGTTTTTGACCTTTATCTTGAGTCTTTCTGCTCATTGCTGACCTTTGTTCTGCCTCTTACTGCTTGTTTCTGACCTATATTCTGCCTCCTTCTCATCTTTTCCCCCAGGACTGCGGGGGGAGCCTCAAGTCCCCTGCGGGTCCAGCCAGCTCCCTGCCTCCAGTGGGAGCCAACATTGCTCTCACAGACAGGGAGCTGCTAAACATGCAGCTCCCTGCCTGTCAGAGCAAACCTTTTGTCTGTTTCCCTGCCCGCTGATGAGACCTCCGCTTCTAGCAAGCGGGAGCATTTATCAGCTCTCGCTTGCTGAAAGCGGAGTGTCTGCACTGACATGGATGGAGCTGTCAAAACTCCTGCCAAGTCAGAACAAACAGCTATGTCCCTGGGGTGGGCACTCCGGGACATAGCAGGAGCCAGCCCTGGGGGGTGGCAGTCCCCAGAGCCAATATTGGCTCGAGGAGGGGAGCTACACAGCCCCCTCCTTTGATCTGCATGGGCCGGCCCTGGAGAGGTGGTGGTCAATGGAGCCGCCCGGGAGGGAGGCCGCGCAGCCCCTCTCCCATTTAAAAAAAACATATTTGGCCCTGGGGAGGTGGTGGTCCCCGGGGCCCCGGGGATTCCACAGGACTCCCCCATTAGGTGTTAGCCCCTGGCAGGTCCCCCATCAATCTTTCTTTAGCCCCTTCTTTAGCCCCAGGGAGGTGGTGGTCCCAGGGGCTTCTAGAGGCCATGGAAGGGCACCCCTCCTTTTTATCAATAAAGCCCCGGGGATGTGGTTGTCCCCGGGGCTCAAGTAGCCTTAGGAGGGTGGCCCCGTGCCCCCCCTCCTTTTTTAAGAAAATGCCCTTGGGACTGGCCCACCTGGGGCTGTATTCAAAACAATCGTGGGAGCCCGCTCTTGATTATTTATTTTTTTGCTGCAGATTCACGGCTCGGCTCTGTCAAGTTTTCACAACCAATTCTTTTTTTTTAAAGTTATTTTTGGGCCTTTTGGTGTCACAGGGGGACCCCATCACCACACCTATGGGGGTCAGGGTATTCCTACCCTGCCCCCTTTTATTTTTTTATATTTTTTTTTTGTGGGACTCTTCTTTGGTGTGAACCTGCTTGGTAGTTTTTTAGAAAATAATGGCCAAACATAATTGTATATCTGGACAGTTGGGTCCGTGAGAGGCTCGAGTGACTCTCACAGGAGCTCCAGTTCAAAATAGAGTGCAATGATTTACCCAGAGAGCTTTATTTCACTTGAATCAATTTGTTACTTAGGCAGTCAGACTCCCGAAGGAGTGAGCACTCTGATTGGCTGCCAGCACCATGAGAATAATGGTGCTGGCAGCTATTACAGATGCAAAAAGAGCAATTGATGGACAGAATGCAGAACAATGTCATACATTCACCCCAGTACAGAGATTTGGGCCTGGATCCATCGTTTGTTTGCTCCCTATGCCATTCCAGGTGAAACCCCGAAACCGGTCCTAGGATGCTTGTTTCCAGTCCAGGGAGGACCTGGCTTGGCAGTTCGGGCTGGACTGTTCCCATGAGGCGCAGGGTCAAGACTGATTTGCATATGGCCAGACCTAAACTGGGGTGGCATGTGAGCAAAAGAATGATGGATTTCACCTAGATCTCTTGACTGGGGATGAATGTTTTGATTTGTTCTGCATTCCGTCCATCAATTGTGTGTCTTTGGGAGCTATTACAGGACTCTGAGACTTAGTTCCCTGTTCTGAAGTTTAAAAAAAAAGTAATTTAAGGGCAAAGGTTAGGGATAACAGGTACCCCTAGGCCCCATGGGGGACCCAGAGGACCATCCCTGGGGCCAAAATGCTAAAATAATATTATTGCTGCTATCCCACGGGATTCCAGGTGGGATGGAAATAAAATGGCGGCCGGGGCTGCATGATTCAACCGGGGAGCCTACCCCCGGGGCAGCATCCTTTAATTAAGAGGAGGAGTTGCACAGCCCCCCTCCCCTTGCCATTATAGACCCAGGAGAGCCCAACCCGGAGTCGCATTTCGTAAGGGGGATGGGGTCCCCAGGGCCTAATGAGGCTCGGGGAGAGGGGCCACATGTCCTCCCTCACATTTTTTATTGGTATGGCCCTAGGAAATTTGATCCCTGGGGAGTAATAAGGCTCTGGGTGGGAGGCTGCATGCACTCCCTCCCCTTTTCTATAATATTTTGCCCTGAGGATGGGTCCCCGGGGCCCGAATGCCAACATTCTGCTGTGGCCGGCAAAGGCTGTGTACGGTGTGGGGTTGGCAGCCTGCTGGGTGCTTTGCCACAGGACCTGGTTTTAGGCCGAACCTTCTGATTAACCCCTGCTGCGTACAGCCAAAGGCTGTGTGCAGCACAGGGTTGGCTGCCTGCGGGTTAGTTGGATGCAGGGCCTGGCTGCAACACAGGCCTTGTGGCTATCCACACTCCACGCATGAGCAAAGGCTGTGCACGACGTGGGGTTGGCTACCTCCGGGTGGCTGCCTGAGGGGAGTTGGATGCAGGTCCTGGCTGCAAGCCAGGCCTTGGGGCCAACCCAATGCCGCTTGTGATGAAAGGCCATGCGCAGTGTGAGGTTGGCTGCCTGCAGGAGGGTCTGCTGCTTGTCGGGGGTTTGCTGCAGGGCCTGACTGCAGGCCAGGCCCTGTGACCTACCCCCGCCGCTTACGGCAGGGTTGGCTTTACGTATCGTAATAAAATATTACTTTACATTTTTAAAAAACCATAGAAATTCACTGAAAAAAGCTAAGGCTAAAGTGATCTTATTGTCAGGTTTGATAAAAAAGATCTTTTGGGCCCTAGAACTTCAATACTTTAGCTCATGTAATGAGCCCACCAGTGTTAATCCGCAGCAAGCTGTCAGAATACAATGAAGTGACACAGGAGGAAACACACTATCTGGGGAGGAAAGCCCGGCAATATGGAGAGGGAGATAGGGCGGGCAAGATTCTTGCTAATTTGCTGCGCAAACCATGGGCGAATAACTATATAGTTGAGCTATGAGACGACCAGCAGCATGCATATGCTGGGGCAGACCCCATACAGCGTGCTATGATCACCTTTTTATAGATTTATACAAATCCTGCCATTCAGCAACCCCCCGGACCTGACTTCTTATCTTGACTCAGTGCAGTTATTATGGCTGGAGGAAGGTCAATGGCGTTTCCTTGTAGAACCCTTCATGGGAGAGGAAGTTATTCAAATTATTAACGGTCTGCCTGGGAATGAGGTCCCAGGCTTGGATGACCTCACAGCAGCCTTTTACAAGGATTATGCCCCTATTCTTGCATCGCACCTCTTGAACATGTATGAGGACTCCTTATCAAAGGGAGTGCTCCCCCTTTCGCTTTGGGAGGCCCTTATTGTCACAATCCTAAAACTGGATAAAGATCCCCAGCGCTGTGAATCCCATAGGCCTCGATCTATGATTAATATTGATAATAAAATACTGGTGAAACTCATTGCCTCGCGCTTCCTTCCCCTCCTTCTGAGCATTGTGCGTCCTGTCCAATCGGGCTTTGTTCCCGGAAGCTCAACGACTTACAACCTGCGCACCTTCTTTGCCCTTCTGCATATGATCAATCCCAACCTCAGTGCAGCTGCAGTGTTTCTAGATGCCACCAAGGTGTTTGATTCACTTGAATGGCCCTAGCTCTTTAAGTTACTGTTGCGGTGTTAGATTTGGGGGTCTCTAGTTGGCAGAGGTAGGTACCTTTGACCAAATAGGGACCCATGCGTCTAGTCAGGGTAAGGGGTTACACTCCTAAAATAACCCCTGCTCACCCCCTTGGTAGCATGGCACGAGCAGACAGGCTTATCTCAGAGGCAGTGTGTAAAGCATTTGTGAACACATACAGTAATCAAGTGACAACACTACAGATGGACACGACACCAGTTGTATATTAAAAATAAGTATCTTTTATATAGATTTAACACAAGACCACAAATGACAAAAATCCACAATACTGTACTTCAAAAATGGTAGAATTAGCTCAGTTCTCTTAGGATGTAAAATGCGACACTTTGAGTTCATTGTACCTTTGGATGCGTAACGCTATACAACGAAAGTGTTGTAGGGAAGGTGATGCGTCGGTTCCTTACACGCAAAACGGTGATGCGTCGGGTCCCTACTGATGCGTAGGGGATGCATCGGTTCTTCTCGGCGTGGGGAGGTATTGCGTCGGTTTCTTACTGCGCTTCCGAGGCGATGCGACCAGCAGCGCCGTGATGCGATGAAGATCCGGTGCAATGCGACAAAGATGGCGTCTTCTTCTTGATGCGACACAATGCGTGCACGCCCGACGGCCGTGTGGTGACTCAACGATTCTTCTGAACCGCGACAGGCCCTGCGACACGGTTCCCGGTGATGCGGCGGCGTCTGAAGCGACGTCGATCCTCTTCTCTGGCGATGCGAGGCGCTTCGGCAACGATGCGACGGCCGTGTGGTGACTCAACGATTCTTCTGAGCCGCGACAGGCCCTGCGACACGCTACCCGGTTTTGCGGTGGTGTCTGATGCGACGTCGATCCTCTACTCCGGCGATACGAGGCGCTTCGGCAACGATGCGGCAGCGACACTCTTCTCCGTTGATGCGGCGGCGTCTGATGCGACGTTGATCCTTTTCTTCGGCGATGCAAGGCGCTTCGGCTGCGGCGGCGACGCTTCTTCTTCGTGAGTCGCGCTTCCAGGTCCTTGCGACACGCAGCCCCTCAGAAAGTCCAGCACAGCAGCAGGCACTTTCCAGAGAGACTCTTGGGGAGCTGGTTGGTGAAGTCTGTTGTCCCTGAGACTTCAGCAGGAGGCAAGCTCTATCTCAAGCCCTTGGAGATCCTTCACAAGATGAAAGTACACACAAAGTTCCTCTCTCCTTTCTTTGGCAGTCAGGCAACCACTGCAGGCCAATCCCCCAAATAGCACTCAGCTTAGGGATAGTCTCTTCCTCAGTTTCTCTGGTTCCTGTCCTCAGCAAAGGTTTCTTCTTGTTTCCCAAAGTGATCTAAAGTTCTGGGGTTTGGGTCCTCTCTTTTATACACCAAAATCCTTTGTCTCTGAAGGCAGAGAGGCCTTTGCCTAGTCCAAACCAGTTCTGGTCAGTCCTGGAGCACTCTGTTTACATGACTCCTTCTTTCCTTTCACAGTGTAGGCCAGGGGCATCAGACGCACCACAGGAGGTGGAGCCAGCATTGTGGAGGGAAGGCACAGCCCTATTCAGGTCCCAGGTGCAACTCCTCCCACCCATCTCCATGCAGATCTCTCTATTCAGCCCTGTGCTGACTCACCCTGCCTCCTGGAATCCCCCAGCCCCTGTCACTCAAACTCCAGACAAGGAATACACAACCTAGCAGAGGCAGGCTTGGATAGTTAAGCAAGAAAATACCTACTTTCTAAAAGTGGTATTTTCAAACACAGAATGTTAAAACCAACTTCACTAAAAGATGTATTGTATCATTCTGAGTTCAGGCATACTAAATTCGTTTTTCTACCATGTTCCCTGGGTCAGTTAGTATTATAAGATGTAATAATCAAACTGCCCATTCTGGCCTATGGGGAACAGGTAGCCTTGCAATAGTGAAAAACGAAAATGGCTGTAATTCACTATTAGGACATGCCACACTCACCAGGGCATGTCCTACCTTATACTTATAATGCACCCTGCCCTTGGGCCTACCAAAGGGGTGTCTGATATGAAGAAAAGGGAAGGTTTAGGGACTGGCAAGTGGGTGCACTTGCCCAGTCAACATGGCAGTACCAGACTGCACACAGGCTCTGCAATGGCAGGCCTGAGACACACTTTTACAGGCTGCTTCTGTGGGTGGCACAACCAGTGCTGCAAGCCCACCAGCAGCATTTGGTTTACAAGCCCTGGGCACACTCAGTGCACTGTACTAGGGTCTGACAAGTAAACCAAACCAACCAATCATGGAGTCACTAATCCATACATCAATTTACCATAGGGAGCACTTGCACTGTGGCACTGAATAGCAGTGGCACAGTGCCCAAAGCATCTATAACCAGCAAAAACACATGAGGCAACAGCAAAAAATGGAAGGGAGACCCACGCCAACAGTGCCAGGTCTAACACGTGTCCCCTCCAGCTGAAATGTGGGGAGAACTACCCTACCTTGTGGGAGTTCTCTTCACGAAGGCGGAAAAATCTGGACAGACCATCAGCATTGGCGTGTTCTGTACCAGGGCGGTGTTCCACCGTGAAGTCCATCCCCTGTAGGGAAATGGACCACCTCAACAGCTTTCGATTCTCACCCCTCATCTGCATCAACAATCTGAGGGGCCTGTGGTCTGTCTGAACCCGGAAGTGAGTCCCAAACAGGTATGGTCTCAGCTTCTTCAGCGCCCAGACCACAGCAAATGCCTCACGCTCAATCGCACTCCACCTCTGTTCCCGTGGAAGTAACCTCCTACTGATGAAGGCTACGGGTTGATCTAGGCCCTCCTCATTTATCTGTGACAAAACAGCCCCCACACCATGCTCTGAAGCGTCTGTTTGAACGATAAACTCTCTTGAGAAGTTGGGTGCCAGGAGCACGGGCGCCGTGCACATGGCAGTTTTCAGGGTCTCAAAAGCTTTCTGACAGGTGTCAGTCCAAATCACTTTCTTGGGCTGCTTCCTGGAAGTCAGCTCTGTCAAGGGTGCAACGATGCTGCCATACCCCTTGACAAACCTCCTGTAATACCCAGTGAGTCCTAAAAAGGCTCTCACCTCTGTCTGGGTCTTGGGGGGCTCCCAAGTCAGGATGGTCTCAATCTTGGGCTGTAGGGGCGCCACCTGGCCGCTCCCAACCTGGTGTCCCCAGTACACCACGGAACCCTGCCCGATCTGGCACTTACTTGCCTTAATCTTGAGGCCTGCCCTCCGCAGCGCCATCAACACTTCCCAGAGGTGGCGCAAATATTCTTCCCAACTGGCGCTGAACACTGCAATGTCATCCAGGTAGGCGGCACTGAACTCTTCCAGTCCAGCCAACACCTGGTTGACCAACCTCTGAAAGGTGGCAGGGGCATTCTTCGTCCCAAAGGGCATAACCCGGAACTGGTAGTACCCATCTGGTGTGGAGAATGCTGACCTCTCTCTTGCCCCATCAGTCAAGGCGATCTGCCAGTACCCAGACGTTAGATCAAATGTGCTGAGGTACCGGGCAGCCCCTAACCGATTGATGAGCTCATCAGCTCTGGGGATGGGGTGCGCGTCAGTCCCCGTGACTGAATTGAGCCCTCGGTAGTCCACACAGAACCGGAGTTCTGGCGTGGCACCCGGTGCGGCAACCTTTGGGACCAAGACCACTGGGCTGGTCCAAGGACTGTTAGAGGACTCAATCACCCCTAACGCAAGCATCTTGGAGACCTCCTCCTTGATGCAAGCTCTCACCCTGTCAGTCACCCTATAAGTTTTGTGCTTCACAGGAGGACTATCTCCAGTGTCCACATCATGGACGCACCAATCAGTGACACTGGGAATCAGGGAGAACAGATCAGAAAACTGTCCCAGCAACTGGTGGCAGTCATTCTGTTGCTCAGGGGTCAGGGTGGAAGAGAGGTTCACACCATCCACTGACCCATCTTGCTCTGTCGCCGACAGGAGGTCAGGAAGAGGCTCGGTCTCCTCCTCCATTCCAGCATCTGTCGCTAAGAGCATGCCCACTTCGGACCTCTCCAAGTGGGGCTTCAGGCGGTTGACATGCAGGACCCGCAAGGGGTTCCTGGGAGACCGCAAGTCCACCAAGTAGGTAACAGGACTCTTGCGCTCCACCACCTCAAATGGTCCGGTCCACTTATCCTGGAGTGCACAAGGCTCCACTGGGGCCATGACCCACACTTTCTGACCAGGCTGAAGCTCTACCAGAGCATTCTGGTCATACCACCGCTTCATCTCCTCCTGGCTGGCTTCCAGATTGGCCTCAGCGAGTTGCCTGAAGCGCCTAGTCTGGTTCTTGAAGGCCAGCATGTAGCTATATACATCCTGGGGAGGTTTCCAGGGAGATTGCTCCCAGCCTTCCTTGACCAGACTCAGAGGTCCTCTCACTGGGTGACCATAGAGAAGCTCAAAGGGACTGAACCCTAGAGATTTCTGTGGCACCTCACGGTATGCAAAGAGCAGGCATGGTAAGAGGACGTCCCACTAACACCTCATAGGTTCCTCAAGACCCATAATCATGCCTTTTAGGGTTCGGTTGAACCTCTCAACCAACCCATTTCCTTGGAGGTGGTAAGGAGTGGTAAACTTATAGGTTACCCCACACTCCTGCCACAGGGACTTCATATACTTGGAAATGAAGTTTGGATCTCGGTCAGACACTACCTCTCTAGGGAATCCCACTCGGGAGAAAATTCCCATCAGTGCCCGTCCCACCACGGGGGCCGTCACTGTCCTCAGAGGTATGGCTTCCGGGTACCGGGTGGCATGGTCCACCAAGACCAGGATGAACCTGTTGCCCATGGCTGTCTTGGGGTCCAGTGGCCCCACAATGTCAATACCCACCCGTTCAAAGGGGGTGCTGACCACAGGGAATGGCTGGAGAGGAGCCTTCTGCTTCCTCCCACTCTTTCCACTTGCCTGGCAAGTCTGACAGGTCCTGCAATGAGTGTCTGAACTCTTGCGCATTTGGGGCCAATGAAAGTGGGTGACAAGCCTCTCAAAGGTCTTGTCCTGCCCCAAATGTCCTGCTAACGGCACATCATGAGCCAGCCCCAGTAGGAAGGCTCTGAAGCGCTGGGGTACCACCAGCACACGGGCTGACCCAGGCTCAGCAACCTTAGGCTCACTATACAGGAGACCATTCTCCCAGTAGATCCAATGTGATCCAGACTGATCACCTGCTGCCTGGCTGCCGCAAACCCTCAAGAGAAGGGCATTCCTTCTGCTCCTTGCAGAACTCTTCCCTGGAGGGTCCCCCTTCTTGCTGCCAATGGGTCAGCTCAGGCAGGTCCCCCAGTTCAGCTACCTGTTCCCCTGTAGGTTCCAGGGCATCCCCCTCAGGGTCTACCTCCTCCTGGACCGTGGGAACTTTGGGGGCCGGTTTCCCGCGCCCCCGCCTCTTCTCTTTAAGGCAGGCACCTGGGCCTCCCTCTCAGGCTCCAGGTCCTCTTGAGCACCCTTACTGGCTGTCATGGACCGTGTGGTCACACACGCCCAGTTAGGCAGACCCAACATCTCCAAATGAGCACTTCGCTCCACCTTCACCCAAGGTGAGCTCTCCAAATCGTTCCCCAACAAACAATCAACAGGCATGGCTGGCCTCACAGCTACTTGAAGAGTACCAGAGACCCCCCCACTCAAAGGGAACCTGAGCCACCTTGCAGTGGCTCTCTGTGTTGTCAGCGGCAACAACTGTGTAAAATGCATTGGGGACAACCTGCTCTTCAGACACCAGGTGACACTTGACAGCTGTCACACTGGCTCCTGTGTCTCGAAGAGCCTCCACTCTATGGCCATTGATGGTCACCCACTGCCTATACTTTTTAGTGTTATCAGGCAGTTGGGTCCTGGGGACCACGTCACAGTCTCCTAAAGAGACAAGGAACATTTCTGCGGGACCCCACCCACCTTGGACACCCCTCTCCTCCCCCAGGGCTACACTCGCCATCTGCCGGGGTGGAGCACCAGTGGGTGCTGTCTTTCCAAACTGTGGGCACTGGGGATCATTAGACTTATGGCCCACTTCACCACACTTGTAGCACCTCAGGGGTCCCCTGGGAACAGGCCTACCTGTCGGGGCCCTGTGCTTCTTCTCAGGGGGAGGCTGGGAACCTTTCCTTGGTTCCCTTGGGAATTACTTTGGGGCCCTTTCTGGAACTCCCTCTGTTTACCCTTGTCCCCCCACTCTTCTGCTGGGGACCCTGCCCACTCTTGGCGGAGTCTCCCACGTGACCCTTGTGGACCTGGGTGCTCACCCAGCGGTCCGCCTCCTCAGCAAGCTTCCTAGGGTTAGTCAGCCTGCTATCAATAAGGTGCTGGCGTAGCTCTGGAAAACAATTACTTGACAAGTGCTCCCATGCAATTAAATCAAAGAGCCCCTCAAAATCATTAACTTTGCTACCCTTCACCCAACCATCCAATGCTCTGCAAAAGAAAGTTACATACTCTACCCATGTACCTGACTCCACCTTCTTGCAATTTCTAAACCTCTGTCTATACAATTCAGGAGTCAACCCATACCTGGATATCAATGCATCTTTCATGTGGCTATAAGAATTATGGACTTCAGAAGGCAAGTCCAACAGGGTGTCCCGCACCTCACTAAGGAACCGCCCCCACAACCCCGCTCCCCAATCCTTCTCAGGGACCCGGTGGGGCGACATGGCTACCTCATAGGCTTTGAACCACTGCCCAATATCATCATTCTTATAAAACTCTCTCACCACATCTTTAGGAATATACACCCTAGCTTCAACAGGCATGGATGGTGTGCTGCCACCAGAGGCAGTAATTTCTAAGCTCCTTGCTTTCAACTCCAACTCCCTCAAACTTTTCTCATGCTCCAACTGCATTCTCTTTTCCTCCAGGGCCAATCTTCTATTCTCTAACTCCAGTTGCCCACCCAACTTGAGCTTGGCAAGCTCCAATTCGTGCATCCTGTTTTCCTTCCTGTCCGCCAACTCCTCTGGGGACAGGCCTTTGGCAGAAACACTGCTACCTACTGGGGAAGTTGCTCTCCTCCCCTCTGGACCCAATGGCCCCTCCAGCTGATCATCTGCATTCTCAACCCCTTCCTCATTCTCAGGGGTATTCCTTGCTTCGACCCAGGCCCTCAGCGCCTTTTGGAACTCATCCTTCTTGGTGAGACCGGTCATTGCAACTTTAAATTTTCTGCAGAAGTGCTTCAGCTGCTTCACATTGTAGCATTCTAGTTTCTCCTCTTCCCACTCATAATAAACAGATGCTATGGATGCTGCTTTATCCATGGTGGTTAAACTTGGCAGTTCTTTGCAAAAATAGAAAATCCCAGAAAAACGAATCTACCAAAAGTATGTGGTCGCGTTTTGGTCTGCACTCACTAGTAGTGTTCACCAATCACTGTACATGAGTCACAAATGCAAGTCCAGAATCCTCACAGCTGACCACCAATGTTAGATTTGGGGGCCTCTAGTTGGCAGAGGTAGGTACCTTTGACCAAATAGGGACCCTTGCGTCTAGTCAGGGTAAGGGGGTACACTCCTAAAATAACCCCTGCTCACCCCCTTGGTAGCTTGGCACAAGCAGACAGGCTTATCTCAGAGGCAGTGTGTAAAGCATTTGTGAACACATACAGTAATCAAGTGACAACACTACAGATGGACACCACACCAGTTGTATATTAAAAATAAGTATCTTTTATATAGATTTAACACAAGACCACAAACGACAAAAATCCACAATACTGTACTTCAAAAATGGTAGAATTAGCTCAGTTCTCTTAGGATGTAAAATGCGACACTTTGAGTTCAATGTACCTTTGGATGCGTAACGCTATACAACGAAAGTGTTGCAGGGAAGGTGATGCGTCGGTTCCTTACACGCAAGAACGGTGATGCGTCGGGTCCCTACTGATGCGTAGGGGATGCGTCGGTTCTTCTCGGCGTGGGGAGGTGATGCGTCGGTTTCTTACTGCGCTTCCGTGGCGATGCGACCAGCAGCGCCGTGATGCGATGAAGATCCGGTGCAATGCGACAAAAATGGCGTCTTCTTCTTGATGCGACACGATGCGTGCACGCCCGACGGCCGTGCGGCGACTCAACGATTCTTCTGAGCCGCGACAGGCCCTGCGACACGCTTCCCGGTGATGCGGCGGCATCTGATGCGACGTCGATCCTCTTCTCCGGCGAGGCGAGGCGCTTCGGCAACGATGCGACTGCCGTGCGGTGACTCAACGATTCTTCTGAGCCGCGACAGGCCCTGCGACACGCTACCCGGTGATGCTGCGGCGTCTGATGCGACGTCGATCCTCTTCTCCGGCGATGCGAGGCACTTCGGCAACGATGCGACAGCGGCAGCGGCGGTGACACTCTTCTCCGTTGATGCGGCGGCGTCTGATGCGACGCCGATCCTTTTCTTCGGCGATGCGAGGCACTTCGGCTGCGGCGGCGACGCTTCTTCTTCGTGAGTCACGCTTCCAGCTCCTTGCGACACGCAGCCCCTCAGAAAGTCCAGCACAGCAGCAGGCACTTTCCAGAGAGACTCTTGGGGAGCTGGTTGGTGAAGTCTGTTGTCCCTGAGACTTCAGCAGGAGGCAAGCTCTATCTCAAGCCCTTGGAGATCCTTCACAAGTTGATGAAAGTACACACAAAGTTCCTCTCTCCTTTCTTTGGCAGTCAGGCAACCACTGCAGGCCAATCCCCCAAACAGCACTCAGCTTAGGGATAGTCTCTTCCTCAGTTTCTCTGGTTCCTGTCCTCAGCAAAGGTTTTTTCTTGTTTCCCAAAGTGATCTAAAGTTCTGGGGTTTGGGTCCCCTCTTTTATACACCAAAATCCTTTGTCTCTGAAGGCAGAGAGGCCTTTGCCTAGTCCAAACCAGTTCTGGTCAGTCCTGGAGCACTCTGTTTACATGACTCCTTCTTTCCTTTCACAGTGTAGGCCAGGGGCATCAGACGCACCACAGGAGGTGGAGCCAGCATTGTGGAGGGAAGGCACAGCCCTATTCAGGTCCCAGGTGCAACTCCTCCCACCCATCTCCATGCAGATCTCTCTATTCAGCCCTGTGCTGACTCACCCTGCCTCCTGGAATCCCCCAGCCCCTGTCACTCAAACTCCAGACAAGGAATATACAACCTAGCAGAGGCAGGCTTGGATAGTTAAGCAATAAAATACCTACTTTCTAAAAGTGGTATTTTCAAACACAGAATGTTAAAACCAACTTCACTAAAAGATGTATTTTATCATTCTGAGTTCAGGCATACTAAATTCGTTTTTCTACCATGTTCCCTGGGTCAGTTAGGATTATAAGATGTAATAATCAAACTGCCTCTTCTGGCCTATGGGGAACAGGTAGCCTTGCAATAGTGAAAAACGAAAATGGCTGTAATTCACTATTAGGACATGCCACACTCACCAGGGCATGTCCTACCTTATACTTACAATGCACCCTGCCCTTGGGCCTACCATAGGGGTGTCTGATATGAAGAAAAGGGAAGGTTTAGGGACTGGCAAGTGGGTGCACTTGCCCAGTCAACATGGCAGTACCAGACTGCACACAGGCTCTGCAATGGCAGGCCTGAGACACACTTTTACAGGCTGCTTCTGTGGGTTGCACAACCAGTGCTGCAAGCCCACCAGCAGCATTTGGTTTACAAGCCCTGGGCACACTCAGTGCACTGTACTAGGGTCTGACAAGTAAACCAAACCAACCAATCATGGAGTCACTAATCCATACATCAATTTACCATAGGGAGCACTTGCACTGTGGCACTGAATAGCAGTGGCACAGTGCCCAAAGCATCTATAACCAGCAAAAACACATGAGGCAACAGCAAAAAATGGAAGGGAGACCCACGCCAACAGTGCCAGGTCTAACATGCGGCTTGGGGCAAGTTTATAGGGCTGATCGGCCTACTTTATGCACAGCAAGTTGAGCTTTTGCGGGTCAACTGTGCAATAACTCCTCCTTTTGTGGTCTCGCGGGGAACCCAGCAGGGATGCCCTCTGTCACCAATACTGTTTGCAATTGTGATGGAACCCCTGGCAGCTAGACTACGACAGCACCATTCGCACCATGTACTGGCCTTCACCCCGCGCAGGATATTGGTTTCAATGTACGCAGACAATGTCACTTTATATGTTAGAAACCCCCAAGATAGCCTTGAGCCATTCATCAGGGAGTTTACTTGGTTTGGTGGATTTGCCAGTGTAAATATCAAACTGGGCGAAATCTATGTTGTTTCCCTTAACATCCAATACCCGGTGCTTTGAGTCCGAGTTTCCCCTGATGTGTGCGCGTGACCCGGTCCTATACCTGGGAATTTGGCTCAGTTGGGAATTTAATGAACTCTGGCGGGCAAATTATGGAAGGTTGCTGACATGGCTTGAGGTGTGAGTGGGTGGTTGAGGCTCCTATTGTCTCTTACCGGTATGTTAGCTATAGCCAAAATGGAGGTCCTCCCCAAATTTCTGTACTTTTTCATTAATTGGCTGCTTCCCTTACTGGTGTTCTTCTGCAAGCGACTTTGATCTCAGCTTATTTCATTGGCCTGGGCAGGTAAACTGCCTCTGGTGGTGTGGGAGATACTGATCCTCCCTTTCGAGTAGGGCGGGCTGGGGCCTCTGGACATGGGCCTCTACTTCTATAGTGCGCAAGCGCAATTTGCCCATTACTGGTTATATCCTACGCAGTTCCAGCCCCACATTGCACCTGTACACAATCATGCTGCCCCCTGCCCGCTGCGAATGGCCTTGGCACCCCTGGACTCAGCTAGACATGGTGGCCTGTACAGTCTGGGCGTGCAATGAACTGCGACACTGGGTGAGGCTGGCCTATTTATTTGCCCTGTCAGTCCCGATTATCGTCCACCCGGCACTGCCTGGGACCATGGACGAAGGTGCAAGCGACAGACTACTGCACCTGCAGCTGACATCCTTTGGGGCGGCGAACCCGGAGGGGACTTTTGTCACCCCCCCAGCAGGTGCTTCCTAACCCTGCTGCCTCACTTCTGGACACCTTGACTGATTACTAATTGCGAGCGGCCCTGCATGCCCTGCATGACACCTTCCTGGAGGTCCCCCATCATTTGAAGGACTGAAAGCCATTCTCATGATCCTGTCCCTATGCAGAGCATCTATATGCCAGCATGCAGGGATCTGCGCCGGTCCTTGTGCCCACCGGCGACAAGCATGGGCCGCCAACCTACAGATCCCCATTAGTGATGAACAATGGAAGTACTGCTGCTCTCAATCCAGGGCTCTTTCCCCGAGTTATTGGCTGCGACTAGTCCACTTTAAATATTTGCACAGAATATATTGTACACCTGAGAGATTGTGCAGAATGGGCCCTGCGGCTGAAGCAAGCTGTGTGCGATGCGCAGTGCCCATCGCTGACTTTATACACTTGGATTGGGACTGTGCTGGGGTGCAGCGCTTCTGGGCAGCGATCTTTGATGCTGTAGTGCAGATTACAGGGCACAAACCAGAGTGCTCACTGTGACTGGCTTTGCTAGGATACATTAAGGCGGTCCCGTCTGAGGTGCGTAAACTGACTGCGATCCTGCTGCTGCGGGCCAAATGCAGAGTGGCAAGTCACTGGGGAAGGAGAGCAGCCTCACAGAGAATGAGGTGGCTTCAGAACGCTGCCTTCTGCCAAGAGCAGCTGGATATCTATTGGGAGTTAATGCTGCTGCGCTCTCGTCCTAAAGATATCTGGTCCTCCTTTGTGGTGGCCCGGTGACCAACCTGAGGCTGACCTTGATGTGCTCACCCTTGAGCTTAGTCTTACTTGTCCTCCTCGTAATGTGTGCTGTTGCTTGTAGGTGAAATACGGCACGCAGCTGAGACAGGGATGACTAATACATGCACGGGATGCATAAATAGATGAGTGGTCTGTTTTTTTCTTACCTTACCTAGCTTTGTTCCCCCTCTTCCCTCTTCCTAGTTGCATGCTACTTTTTGTATAATTCTAGCTGTCGTACTTGATATATCGTGCTTGCAGCTAGTATGGTGATGTGTTATTACTTCACTGCAAAATCTCAATAAAAACTATTTGAAAAAAGAAATACACCACAGAGAATTTAAAAGTATCTATTAGGCACGGTGTACACTCTATGAACTACTTATCAAAAACAAAAATCACTTAAAATAACCAAAGTCTGAAGGTGTGACAAATAATACTACTAGCAGCCTTCATACTGTGGTGAAAACTTTACAGATAGCCCATCTTCTGAAGCTTAAGAAGCACATGTACATAGGTTAGTAACTTGTGCACACAGTCTTCTATGTTATGTAGAAATTCTCATGCTCTGACGATTCTGTCTAATAACTCAAGGCTGATTACAATACTTAGTATGTAGTATGTAAACTACTTTGGAACCTGCTGAACACAAATCGTCAACTGTCACCTGCACACAGAGTTACTCTTCAATACAAACATTTATAACGTGTTCAATACCTCTACACACCGATGATGCATTAGAAGCACATGCGTTTTGTAACCATTTACACCCTTTAGTTGGACCCATGCTGTACAAAATTAGATAGAAAAGTAATATGGTAGTTACCCGCCACTATGTATACTACATAACAAATTAGCACACTTATTAGATGATGTCATCAGTGATGCCTTCAATGATGTCATTTGAGATGTCATCAGTGATGTCATAAATGATGTCATAGATCATTTCATGAGTGATGTAATATGTGAGGTCATAAGCAGTGCATAGCGGGGGCGCACGTTATAGTTACCTATGCTAACTATAGCTGGTGAATTTTTGTGTTTTTTAAGTTCGAAACGTTAATGTTTTCACTGGAATATTCACCTAACTATACTGAACCTTTGGGTTTTTCAGTGAATAGATGTATTTATCTCCCAACTTATTATGATGGGTGGTGTTAGAAAGTGCCATTTGAAGGATGCCAGAGCTAAACCCTCTCCTCCATTCTTCACACGCAGACTGCAGCGTAATTTTCCACAGAAAAATACAGAATTATTTCCCATGGCCATACACTCTAATGATCTAAAGAGCAAACACGTTGGCAGCCAATGAAATTGCACAGTCGAGTTAAAAAAAATATATGAAACAGTATGTGCATATTTTTACATTCCTTGCAGTAGACCAGATTTATAAAGAGCCCTTACATGCCTCACAGTATGAATCGATCCAGAGATGCTGCACAGCTCTCTCTGCCGACATTCAAACCGGAGGCTACTTTTTCCAGTTTTTTTTTTTTTAAAGCAACACCTTAATTTCCATGCAACAACTTTGCTGTAAACTGTGGATTTAATCCAATTCAAAGCTCGATCAGGGACCTCACAGAAATGTTTTCCATCCAAGTCACAAAAGTGGGCACACTGCTTCATTTCACCAGGCATAGGCTTGAGCAGCGGTCGAATTCCTTTAAGTTACTATTTAGATAGGTAACTGGAGTGGCACATAAATTACTCATCGGAGAAAAACAAACCTTAACGCGCACTCTGTGCACAGCATAAACTTGTACATTTATTTTGCCCCTTTAAGAATATAAAGCCCTACATTTTAGAAACATGTAATGTAGTCCTTTACATGCAGTAAGCATATCATACATGAACGAGTTGTTGCATAGTAGCATGATATTCTCAAGTTACTTCCATTACCGATGTACAAATCGATGCATGCCATGCCCATTATATACAAGGAAAACTTCACCTTGAAAGTAGTGATGCCATTTTAAATGCATATTTTTTCTCATACATAGGGGGCATTTACAGCTGTCATGTTTAAGATGCAGGTCGGGCTGGACTGCTCCTGTTGGAGCAGTGTCAAGACTGGTCTGCATATGACTGGGTCCAAACTGAGGTGGCATTATGTGCAAAGTAACAATGGACTGAAATGCGACTTGAGTAATTACCAGTGGCTGAGATAAATTCAAGCATTATGTCCATCACTTTTATGTATGCTTCAGTGTTTAAGATGCTGCAAGGAGATAGAGGCCTGGACAAAATGTTAAAGTCCTGGCTGTGAAATTTCTGAATTTCGCATTATGGAAATAACCAAACTATCTAAACATTTTGATTTGGAAGACTTCACACAATATTTGCTGCTGGAAACTGGTTCACACAGAAAATGTTTCACCAAGAGTCATTTTTAGCTGAAACCAGTCTTTCACTGGTTATTTCCCTTAACTTTTTTACTTGGAGTATTCCATAATTGGAAATGCCACCAAACCACATTTGCAGTAAAAGTGCAGCTTTGCAAAATTTCTATAAAATTTCATGGAATTCCGAAAATAAATATACAATTTCACACAAAACTTACCTGCGGTCTTATATTAAAGTAAATATTAAATTGGTAACTCTAGCTTTGTAACTTTCCTCTTATTAAACCACAGTACTGTTGGGGGTCTTCTAGATATGCTGAGAAGTAGGCCACGTAATCTAAGTGATATATTTGCGGCTAGCTTGCCTTTTTTTGGTCTGGACTAGAAACAACCTTAGCAATCTCTGGACTTAGATATGATAGAAAAAATACTAATGTAAAAAATATATTTATGGGGTGTTAGTCAGCCCCCTGCAGCATTGCTCTGTTGGTGTGGGATTCACATTTTAGTTGAGCTCGCATTACAGCTTACATACAGTGTGCAGTGAGTCGGCTTCCTTCAGCCACTGTCTTTACAGCCAGTGCCATTCACATTTTGGATCAGTCATCAGCACAGCCATTGGGTGTTTGATTAAGTCCATGCTGACAAGGGGCAAGCCCAAGAGGGAACGACGTCCATATGACAGTTTGCAGCTATGCTATTCGTTGGCCACCCAGTAGCATAGCTACGATGCCAACGGCCCTGGTGCAAGCAAGGACAATGGGCCCCTTGACTGCTGTTTGGTAGCAAAATACAGCATTGTCAGGGTTCAATGGACCCCGGTGTCACTGCACCTGCTGTACCAATAGTAACTATGCCCTTGCTGCCATCTCTGTCAAATCCATGTGGTGAACTGGAGTAGCTAGTTTTGGGATGTTTCTTCCTATAGCGTATTCAGTATTCAAGCACCGCCCTCCTCCACTCTTCATTTCTATCATTTCACTAGTGTTAGGGAATGGTAGGGTTACTAGGAAATTGATTAGCAGATAAGTAGGATGTTGCACCAGGATGTCTCTCAGGTAAAGTGCTACGCAGGGTAAGGGTGAATTTGGAGATCTTAGCATACTGCTAGTAAAGCTGATGCAAACGCTAAGAATTTTTGGCAAAATAAAATAAGAATTTACAGAATATTTCAGTATGAGTCAAAAATGTACTGTTCAGAAACAAAGATAATTTCTCGGTACTTATTAATAGCACCAAAATAATATTTGTGGCATATTTAATATATATTTTAACAGCTTTATTTTGTTTTTTTTTAACAACTTTATTTAAACCTTTTCTAGGCCAGAGTATACTGTTAGTACATGCAATACTGCATGGTTATAGACAGTGCCAAAGGGGTCAAGACGATTCAATTTACAACACCGTACATTCAGATCTAACATTGTATTGTCACTTTCAAACAACAAGGAAATGAAGTGATCCTCAGGGGTTTTTAACATTTGGTGTGAAAGGGGGTCCATATCATGTCATACTGGTACATTGTATCTCTAAGAGTAGCTGTAAGACTTTTCATTGCACGAATAGTCCACCCCTTGGTCCACCACATACCCATCATCGGCAGTGCAGGCCCAGCCATCTCAGAGCCACCACCAGCCAAACTACCAGTAATAATTAAGTTAATCGTTTTTCAGTGGCCAAGGAGAAAAGGTATAGCCTCTCCTCATCACCCAGACCCAAGAAGACTGTACAGGGTGTCATTGGCAAATGCAATATCAGTGATCTCCTGTTTGATCCCTGTCAGAACCCATTTCAGAGGGCCACGGGGGATGCAGGGCCTACAACTGTGGTTGTTGAGGTATTTTGCTCCTGATGTCCTGGGGCCGACCTACTGTTGATCCCGTTAAATTAGGCCAAGTACCCCCTTCTGCACTTGACTCTCATTGGTAGCTGTGGTAGAGCAGCCAAGTCTCCTTCAGGGGGAATGTCGATACAGGTCAGTGAGCACGACTCATAACTCAATGTCTAAACAGTAGGGACAATAAATCAATGTCTAGCCAAATACTTGCGTTTATAAGAAAAAGTAGCATTTTATTTCTAACTCCACACATGCAAAGAGATGCGACATTCAAATGCAATAACTCGATCCCCCTTTAGGTTGGGATTCTAATAATATATATATATATATATATATATATATATATTATCTACTGGCGGTCGCCAGTAGATAGTTATAGTTACAACCTATTATCCATAGGAAATCCGCGACATTCTATTTGAAATAACTCTCTTGCCGGTTGACGTATCTTCGCGAAATTTTCAAACTTCGTGGGGCGCTCCGGTCCGCTCCTACCCTGAAAGTCTCGGGGGATACGTCAAGCGGGGGCCGAGAAAAAGGGGGTCCCAAAACGCGTTTTCCCATGCATTTTCCCATAGGAAACTTTAGACACGGCTACAGCCCGAACTGCTGAACGGAATTACACCAAATTTGGCAAAGAGGTAGTTCTTGGTTCAGAAAGAACCCTTTTTGTTAAATGGTGTAAATCCGTTCAGTAGTTGCTGAGAAAATGAAAAGTAAAAAGTTAGTGATATCTAGGGACGAGTAGGGTCCGCTTACCCTCCCGATCACGAGCTGCATGTTAATTGGCTGTCAGCTGGCTGTCAACATTCCGATTCAGGAAATGTTGGCAGCCATTTTGTCCCTCGGTAGAACCGAGGGACAGAAACAAGTGCGCAAAGCGCACAAAGGGGCAGGGTAGAAACACCCTGACCCCTAGGTTTGCTCAGGGGTCCCACAAGGACCCCTGGGCAAAAAAAAATATATTTTTAAAAATCGGCAGGATGCGCTCAGGGTGCGCGAATCCTGCCGGAAAATCGAAGCGCGGTCTCCCGCGCTCGATAGTTACTTGGCCCCGGGTGGCCCAAGTCCCGGGGGCATGGTGGGGGATAATTTAATGTGTGGGGGCCTCAAAGGGCCCCCAAGCCCCGGGGACTGCCACCCCCTCCGGGGCTTTTTTTAAAAATGGTGCGGGAGGGCTCTGAGCCCTCCCGCAGCCCCGGGGACCACCACCTCCCGGGGCTTTTTTGTTATAATTATTAAACCTGTGTGGGGGGCTCCAGCCCCCACACGCCCGGGACCACCACCTCCCCGGGGCACTAAACATTTTAATATGGGGGTCCGTTACGGATCCCCAGAGCCCCGGGGACCACCACCTCCCCGGGGCTGTGTACTGAATGGGAGGGGGCCGCGCGGCCCCCTCCTGGAGCCCTTGATGGCCCTGGGGACCACCACCCCCCAGG
This sequence comes from Calotriton arnoldi, assembly GCA_963921515.1. Classification (NCBI taxonomy): domain Eukaryota; kingdom Metazoa; phylum Chordata; class Amphibia; order Caudata; family Salamandridae; genus Calotriton; species Calotriton arnoldi. The sequence continues at coordinate 328,356 of CAWUFW010014276.1, read as the reverse complement.
GCCGGCTCCTGCAGTGTCCCGGGGTGCCTACCCCCGGGACACTGTAGTTTGCTATGGCAGGACGGGAGCCTCCCGTCCTGCCATAGCAAACTGCTTTGGATATTGGAAGAGAGAGCAGGGAAACCTGCTCTCTCTTCCAATATCCAAAGCGATTGCTTTTCCACATGGGGAGCAGCATGTCAGCTGCTCCCCATGTGGAACAGCAATGCCGGCTCCCAAGGGACGTGGGGAGCCGGCGGGACTGTGGGGGATTGGGGACCCCCACAGTCCCCAACGGAGAGGGCCAGCCCCGGGGGATGGGGTCCCCGGGGCAAGTAGTGGCCCGGGAGGGGGCCACGCGGCCCCCTCCCCAAAAAAGAGAAAAATTAAAAAAAAATAAAAATGGAAAGGCCGGCCCCGGGAGATGGGGTCCCCGGGGCCTTAAAATGGCCAGAGGAGGGGGGCCACGCTGCCCCCTCAAAAAATAAATATAGAGGCCATGCCCCGGGGATGGGGTCCCGGGGCCAATACAGGCCCAGGGAAGGGGGCCACGCGGCCCCCTTCCCGTTTTTTTTTAAGGTAATTTAAAAAAGGGGTAAGGCCCTGGGGGATGGGGTCCCCAGGGCCCAAAAAAGAAAAAGGAAGGGGGCCACACAGCCCCCTTCAGGGAGAAAAAAATAAATAAAAATAAAAACGATCGGGCCCGCAGGCCCCGCCCCTTCCTTCACCACTCTGCAAACGCGCCCCTGGCGCGTTTGCAGAGGGAGAACGAATTCCCCTTGAATACTGGGGGTCCCTGGGGCCAACTAGCCCACCAGGTACCTCCAGTATGCGCCAGGGGCTGCCTTGCAGAGAGGTGTACAGAGGCCACGCCCCTTTTACATCTCTCTGCAACGCAGCTCTGTGGCGCTTTTGGAGGTATATGGTGGGCTAGTTGGACTCCGGGGACCCTCAGGATTCAAGGGGACTTAATCCCCCAACTTAAAACGCGCCACGGGGCGCGTTTGCACAGTGGTGAAGGGAGGGGGGGGCTTCAGGTGACATGTGTGCAAACAGGCCCCGTGGCGCGTTTTAAGATGGGGAATTAAATCCCCTTCAATCCTGAGGGTCCCTGGGGCCAACTAGCCCAACAGGTACATCCAGAATGCGCCACAGAGCTGCGTTGCAGAGAGGTGTAAAAGGGGTGTGGCCTCTCTACACGTCTCTGCAACGCAGCCCCTGGCGCATATTGGAGGTTCCTGGTGGTCTAGTTGGCCCCTAGGGACCCTCAGGATTCAAGGGGACTTAATCCCCCAACTTAAAACGCGCCACGGGGCGCGTTTGCAAAGATGTCACCTCAGGCCCCGCCCCTCCCTTCACCATTGTGCAAATATTCCTCTAAAATCAGCCGAAATAGGAATTCCGATTTACTCACCTGTTATAAGGAGAGACCTCAGTGCTGTATCTTTCAGCCCAGTACTGGTCCTGAAAAGTAATTTTAACCGTACTTACCAGTAACTTGAATTTCCTTCCATAGGCTAACATTGACTGGTTTCACTTGGAAATTCTTCTAAGTGTGGAGTTTTGGAACTTTAAAATATTCCTCTAAAATCAGCCGAAATACGAATTCCGATTTACTCACCTGTTATCAGGAGAGACCTCAGTGCTGCATCTTTCAGCCCAGTACTGGTCCTAAAAAGTAATTTTAACCGTACTTACCGGTAACTTGAATTTCCTTCATAGGCTAACATTGACTGGTTTCACTTGGAAATTCTTCTAAGTGTGGAGTTTTGGAACTTTAAAATATTCCTCTAAAATCAGCCGAAATACGAATTCCGATTTACTCACCTGTTATCAGGAGAGACCTCAGTGCTGCATCTTTCAGCCCAGTACTGATCCTGAAAAGTAATTTTAACCGTACTTACCGGTAACTTGAATTTCCTTCATAGGCTAACATTGACTGGTTTCACTTGGAAATTCTTCTAAGTGTTGATTTTTGAAACATACAAATATTCCTCTAAAATCAGCCGAAATCCGAATTCTGATTTACTCACCTGTTATCAGGAGAGACCTCAGTGCTGCATCTTTCAGCCCAGTACTGGTCCTGAAAAGTAATTTTAACCGTACTTACCAGTAACTTGAATTTCCTTCCATAGGCTAACATTGACTGGTTTCACTTGGAAATTCTTCTAAGTGTGGAGTTTTGGAACTTTAAAATATTCCTCTAAAATCAGCCGAAATACGAATTCCGATTTACTCACCTGTTATCAGGAGAGACCTCAGTGCTGCATGTTTCAGCCCAGTACTGATCCTCAAAAGTAATTTTAACCGTACTTACCGGTAACTTGAATTTCCTTCATAGCCTAACATTGACTGGTTTTCAGCAAAAAGTTTCAAAGTGTTGATTTTCACAAACTACAAATATTCCTTAAAAATCGACAGTATGACTTAAACGCATTCTTTCAACTGTTTACAGGAGATGCACCAGTGCTGGATCCAGGATCCAACACTGAGTAAGAAAAAGTAACGATAACAGTTTTTACCTGCTAAGTGAATTTCCTTCCATAGGATAACATTGGTGATTCTATGAGAAAAAGTTTCAAAGTGTCAACTTTTAAAATACAATAATATTCCTTAAAAATCACGACTGTAACCAAAACGCTTTTACTCAACTGTTTACAGGAGATGTCCCAGGACTGAATCTAGGATCCAGTCCTGTGGTTAGAAAAGTAATCCATAAAGTAACTAATTGCATTTAACTAGAAATTCACATTGAGCTGAATGTTGCATTGTGTTTGAAAATGTGTTGCCCATTGCAACAACTGTAACTACTGTACTTAAAAGTCTATTGCCTATCTGCAAAGTATTTAAACTAAAGTAATTCATTAAGAGAAAGTATTTTTTGTAATGTAATGTATAATGTAATTACAATGTAATTTAAATAATAAAATATGTAAAAAAATTGTTTCTAAAAATGTAGTAAATCAGTATTTTAAAAATTTATATAACAATTAATACATTTAAAAATTGTCATTTACAAAACCTTTGAAATTCACTGAAAAAACCGTAGGTTTCAGACATGTTATAGTTACAAATTAGCATTTAAAAAACCTTTGAAATTCACTGAAAAAACCATAGGTTTCAGGGACGTTATAGTTACAAATTAGCATTTAAAAAACCTTTGAAATTCACTGAAAAAACCATAGGTTTTAGGGACAGTTATAGTTAGTTGGACATTGCACTCGTACAAAACAAGTGAAATTCCCCCGTTATAGTTAGTCCAGCTAACTATAACTCGCGCCCCCGCAATGCACTGCTGATGACGTCACATATTACATCACTCATGACATGGTCAGTGACATCACTGATGACATCACTGTTGACATCTCAAATGACATCACTGATGACATCACTGATGACATCATCCATGTGATAATTTCATGCATCTTCTCACACCCTAATATAACCTTTGATACACCCACTCTAAAGTACAGACTGCCATTCGCAAAACCATAGACACTCCAACACCAATAACTACATACCCACTCACTGATTCTTAGGTCTACGCACACATCCACTCACTCACCCGAACAGTCACTCATATTTACGGTCACTCAGTACAGGACTATCATATGCACTCATACTCCTATATAGACACTCAAACACCGCCACTCATCCATAGAGGTACTCACACACCTAGTCAGTCATGCAAATAATTAAACACACTACCATTTACTCACCTATACAGTTATACACACACCAGCTCACTTACTCATACAAATACTAGCACATTCTTACGCTCTTATACAATCACTGATACAAGCACACACTCATCCATACAGCCACTATCACAATCAGTCACTCTTGCTTATAGCTATTTATATACTCCAACACACATATATACTGCCTTTCACATATGTAGTTACTCACACATGTACCACTGGGACATACATTCACTCACTAACACACTCTTACACACACTTACCCACCCATACAGTCTATCACAGATGCACTCTTGAAACCATCCACCCAGTGAATCACCCACTCACACATCTATGCACAGAGTCGCACACACCCCTCCCACACAAACACTCAGGCACCCATACAGATACTCACACAAGCATTCAATAACTCATATAGACACTCATGTAGCTATTCTCAAACACATGCAGCCACTTACACAGCAACAGACAGACGGATACAGACATTCACCCAGTTTAGTCACTAACCCATGCATTCAGTAAGATACGTTAAATCACTCACTTATACAGTCAGTCACGCACCTACTAAATCATCCATACAGACACTTACACACCCACTCATTCTTCAATACGTCTTTTCCTATATATATTAAAAATATTTAAACTTTACAGAAACACACAGTCACTGGATGATGTCATCAGTGATGTCATCAGTGATGTCATTTGAGATGTCATCAGTGATGTCATCAGTGATGTCACTGACCATGTCATGAGTGATGTAATATGTGACGTCATCAGCAGTGCATTGCGGGGCGCGAGTTATAGTTAGCTGGACTAACTATAACGGGGGAATTTCACTTGTTTTGTACGAGTGCAATGTCCAACTAACTATAACTGTCCCTAAAACCTATGGTTTTTTCAGTGAATATATATATATATATATATATATATATATATATATATATATATATATATATATATATATAATAACTCCTTTCCCACCCTTCTTCGTGTAACCTGTTTAGGGTTATTCCCCATTCACTAGTGGTCGCATCAGGGATTTCAAATTATTAGGCCGTACTCAAGAGTTCCCTTTTAACTCTTCAGGATTTCAGTCAAAAGTGTCTATGGTGCCGCAGTACCTTCAGCAGTAAATCCCCGGAGTGCCCAAGCCCTAGTACAAGTCTTAGCCACTCCTGCAACATTGGAGCATTTGGCTTTACAGTGGGTGACATCAGCGCAGGCACTCATGGGATCAGATCCTGCATGGAGAAGTCCGGCTGCTTGTGGTACATGCGGTAGTATCGCCAAGTGCAGGCTCACTCTCCAGAGTGGCGTAGCGGCTCTCCCCAGTGATCGGAGCAGCTTCCAGCTCACAGAGATGCAGCAAGCCAGGTTCTCTCTGGTGTTGGGGAATTCAGTCTTTCGGCTCCTGACTGGAGTCCAGAGGAGGCGCACCATCCTATTCGGCATCCACTTGGCTACAAGGGTAGCACAGGGGTTAGTCAGGGCAGATCCTTCGATGTGGCTAGATCCGCTGGTCACAGCCTCACTCCAGTCTTGGGTGACGCCCGAAGTCTTTCATTATTTGGTCCAAGCAGCCACTCCTGGCACACAGGGTTGCTGCAGTACCTTCTGGACGAAGTGTAGACTCTTCAGGTGCGATCACCCACACCACGGCAGCCCCTCCTGGCATATGGGGTCACCACTCTGGTGTTCACAAGCCCTGGCATGCTGGCCACACAACTTCTTCACCAGTGGCCCCCTCTGGCAGATGTGGTCAGCACCCTCCGCACAGCACTCAATACTTGGCTCAGTCAATGGCGGCCCTTCCCTGGCATACAGGGGTCACCGGAAACAGTCTTGTATATGAGCGATGGCTCAATCGGCACACAGCTGAATCCTCTCACCTCCCACAGGGAATGCTCACAGTAGGGATCCCCACTGAACTGCACTCCCTCCAACTCTCTCCTCTTCCTCAAAGGGCACACTGGTCTTGCCAAGCAGGCAGGCACTGGTGCTATGGGCTCCAGGCAAGGTGGTCTTGGTTTCCCTGGGTGATGTCCCCTTTCCTCCTCATGTCATGAACCCAGGGTCTGCCATACAATGTACCATTGCAAGACACTCACTCAGTGTACTTTCACAACACACTTTCAGTCCAGCACTATTCCTCCATGCATTGTACCCTTACATGTACCCATGCATCCAACACACACACTCAGTCTGCACGCTACACGACACTTCACCTTTCATGTATTGTACTCCACACAAGCACACATACACACAGCATATGCTTTATCCACACATGCACTGCACAGTACTGCTCCATGCTTGTAGTGTACCCTTCCCAGGCACACATACAACTAACGCAGGGTCACTAATCTTGTGCTGCTTAGCACTCCAGAACTTACCTACTGTAGGCCAAGGGTGAGTTAAGCACACAGCAGTGGAACTTTAAAAAGGTCAATGAGCCTGTAGGCCTCACTCCGGTGGCACATGGTAAAAAAGGTCTGGTTCACTACTACTGATCACTACACAGATTGCTGCCATCACGGCGCTCGTGCTGCTTAACTCCTGCTTCAAATGGTATTCTTCCACCACTACAAGGGTAGCACTTTGAGTGCCCCTCCCAGTTCAACAAGACCACAATCCATGAGACAGGCCTATATCATGGTGCACACGCATGATTCGTGTTTGTCTATGACAAAAAATATCAGCATTAGGGATCCAGACAACAGTACTGTTAGGCACTAAGGGCAAGGGGTACACATCTTTTACCATGCAGAGGACTTTTCCGTCCCAACAGCCCCCAAAACCTGTATCCAGAATAAGTGAAACCGTGGGCAGTCCCACCACAGATGCATGTAGGTCCATCCCATCACACACCCCCTCCAACAGGTATCTAAGCTAGCAGTTATCGCTCTCAGGTGGAGCAGAGTCAAATACCCTCTCTGCATAAATTTGGTAGCATTAGCCCTATGCTGAAGGCATAGAGAGGACTTTGTCACCATCCTCCAAATAAAAACCCAATCCGCCTCCGTCAATTTGAGGTCAAGGACCTCCATCTATTGTAGCATTAGCCCTATGCTGAAGGCATAGAGAGGACTTTGTCACCATCCTCCAAATAAAAACCCAATCCGCCTCCGTCAATTTGAGGTCAAGGACCTCCATCTATTTTTCGTATAAGTCAACTGTGATAATGGAGTGCTCTTGCCCAATGCTCTATAAAGTTGGGACAACACTTTGTTGGCATTCCCATCTGAAAACAAATCTTCCACCTCTGTAGTATCTCTCGCTCCTGTTCCCCCACTTTGGGTTGTCTAGCTGAGTGCAAGAGTTGTGTTACTCATTAAGATTGTTGGGTTTCAACAAGAAATCACTAGTGCATTGATTTCAGGACTTGTGGGTTCCATTTACGTAGAGCTGGCCAAGGCACATTGGATCGCCTCCCTCCCAAGATAGATATTCCTTATCCAATGGGAATTCCGGGTTTCCTACCACCGGAGTCAGGGGGAAGGAAAAGTTGTTATCCCTCTCCTCCAGACTGCCTTCTTCCAATATTGTAAAGGCACTGCTGTGGCCCACATCAGAGTGCCCAGAGAGTGGTGGTCCCAGGGAGGAATCCACCACAGTTAGTGAAAAGGGATCTTTCTGTGCTTCTGCTCCATAAGGCATCATGGCCTGTCTGCATCTGGGAAGTACCATACTAGAGCGGGAGGCAGCTGGGCGGCTAATATATTGGGGACTATCAGGCCTCCCTCTGCAGGGCTCATTAGTAAGAGAGATTTGATTATGTTTGGAGATTTTTTATTCCAAATGAAACCCACACTTTTTCTGCATAGATTTCAAAATCTCAGGGAGGACCATCACAGGTAAGGATCAAAAAAGATAAAGCAAACATGGCATAAAGTTCATCTCGAGGCAGTTAATTCCACCCCTCCATAAAATCTCCAGTCCATCCAATTAATAAAGATCTTTAAATAGAATGTCAAGGAGCAGAGGTGTGTTGCTGTAAAATATTTTGCTCATCCTGGTGGCGATAGTCACTCCCAGATAACTGAATCCCATTGAAGCTAGCTGTGACCCATACCTGCTACAACTCGGAATCGGTCCATTTCTCCCATCAATGCCGGGAGGGAGGTGGAAGGATTAGTTTAATTTCCCAGGCTAATCTTATGGAATCTGAAAGGCATAATCATATTTGGAGTCTAGTGGAGGGTCCCACCTAATTTGTCAGGAGGAAAGATTTCATTTGGGGGCCCAAAGTCATTCTATTGAGTATTTTTATTAAGAATTCCCAGTCAGCACAATCAAACACCTTCTCTGCATCGAAGGAGAAACACCTTCTCTGCATGAAGGGAGAGAAGGAGGACTTTGGTTCTCATGCTCCATGCCTTGTCAACCACATTAAGGGGCAACCAAATGTATTGCCAGTATGCCTGTCTCTAATGATAGGGAGACACTAAGCTGGGCCCCAACCCCTGCCACTTATTGATCAGCATCTTAGTGAAGATCTTCATGTCATCATTAAATAGGGCTATCGAGTGATAGAGCCTACAAACTTGGGAGTCTTTTCCTGGTTGTCCTATTAGTGTAAGGAGAGATTCCATGTTCAATGGTGTCACCTCCTGGATGTCAAGGAAGGAGTTGTAGACCTTAGTCAGGTAGGGTGAAGGGAGTACTTAGACTGCCTCATAAAACATATTATGGAACCCATTGGGGCCTGGAGCACTATCATTAGGGAGTATTTTAATAGCCATTGCCATCACTTCTACTGCTATCATTTGTTCCAACACATCCCTTATTTCTGGGTCTATTTCGGGAAAGTACTGTCCAGATATTCATCTTATAATTACGCTCTACACTGTTCGCTCCCATTTACAGCTATGTAATAATGTAAAAGGGTCTTTAGAATTCCCAAATCAGTTGATGTAGTTGGCGCTCGTCACTCACTTTATCATGATAGAATTGCTTAGTTTCCAACAACTTGTGAGCCACATCTTTTATAAATACTTCCTCCAGCTCTCCCCTGGCTCTATGTAAGGCTTTGTGTCTTCCTACAGTTTTTTTTATTTAACTTTAGTTCCAAATTGTCCATTTGCACCTCAGGCTGTAATCTTTAGGTCCTCGCCATGCCTAGGAATGTTTCGGTGTATTAAATGAGTTCATCCCTAACTGCTGCCTTGGCTGCGTCCCATAGTGTCGCCCATGGAATGCCCTCCCTATCATTCTCCTTAAAATAGTTTTTAACTTCTTCTTTTATGAAATGCAACTTCTCTCATTTTTCACGTCTTATAGTGTGGCGCCTCGGGGAGGAAATGAGTATCGTTACAATCACTGGTGCATGATCTGACAAAATATGTGCACCTATTCTGGAAGCACCAACCCAAGCGTGAACAGAAAGGGAGACAAAAATGTAGTCAATGTGTGAGTGGGATTACTGGACATTAGAGTAAAATGTATAATACCTTTCTCCCATGTGCTATGTTTTCCAGAAGTCTGCCAATTTCAAAGCATCAGTGCCAATTTAATGTCTGCCAGGATGAGTGTGATCTACCTATAATGGGTTCAAGATCTACATTAAATTCATCCCCTACTATCATTTTGTCAAATGAATACTGGGCTATATAGGGGAAGAGTCAAGAATAGAACTGTTCTTTTCAGTTAGGTGGATCACTGACATAATATAGATCCATAAAATATTCAAAAACAAAAATATCAGAAATTAAAACCGATAACAAAAATATCGGCTCTGCATACTTAACTATAAAAAAACACAAATATCGAGAACTCAAATATTGTTGTTAGACATATAGAATTTTACAGATATCAAAAACATCAGAAACAAAAATATTGTTACCTCTAAACCATATATGTCAAAATAATCGAGTCACACAATATCAACTACAATATTATCGACAAAATAATTCAATAATTATTAATAAGAGGATAGAAAAACTTTTCACATAACACAATTGCTTTAAATAAGCCAAAAAGTATTATACACATATTTAAATTAAATAAAAATATATTATATGAACAAAATATTTACCGTTCACCCCAAAAAAATTATATATCTAAAATATATACAATAAAATCCCCTCAAAAATTTTCATTAACCACAACATCCAAACACCAACCTAAATATTACTGGATAGATGGATAGATGTAAAAATCTATAACCAAGAATATCAAACTATATATTAGACATAAAAAGTAAAACCTAAAGTAGTGATTACCATAGAAGGACTCAACTGATAAAAAAAACTCCATACTATACTAAACCAACCAATAAAATAAAACTCAAAACAACTTTAAACAATAAAATAAAGCAAACAGTTAAATCAACAATATAAAAGGATGACTAATTTAAACAACTAAATACTTAAAAAATTACAGACGCTGAAAGATGAGGAAACTCTGCCAGATTCTCTCAACAAACCATTAAAGAAGAAAAATATATATCTGAACAACTACCTAACCAAGTAAGTAATACTTATATTTAAACTAAAACGTAACTGTTATGAAACTTAAAAATATAAAATAGCCAATAAATATTAACACTCGCTCCAACTTTTATATTTTTACATAGACCTCCTGAAAGAAAACCGATAAATTGCCAGAAAATGCCAAGTATCACAAACCAACAAAAAGTATAAGAAAGTAAGTATACATAAATAAATTGCAAATCATAAACTCACCCAAATAGAGAACAAAAATAAACGACCTGAAGCTCTACAGACTATCAACAAAGTACCATTTAAAATGTAACTTACGTTTTCATAAAAAATTCAACAGAAAAGAAACCACTTGCCCCACATTAAAACACCCCAATAGAAAAGCTGCACAACAGTGCAAAGCATCTTAACAGAACATCTACGTAAGTATACAAAATAGAAGTAATTGCATTTTTTTAACATATTAATAACAAACGTGCAAAAGGTAAAACACATTAGACATTTATACTATTACACAACTTACAGATACAATGACAGAGGCCGCCAAATTATCACTTCACAGACAGGAAAGAAGTTACTAAATCACATGGGCTACACCTACAGTCAAAAAAGTGCATAATCAGAAACTATAAACTGGAAATGTACTAAATATTATTCTAACGCATGCTATGGGAGGGCAACTACAAAAGATAAGGTAATTCATGTAGGAGAGCACAAGCACCCCCCAAATGTGACATAAATATAAGTAAGTAAAAAACTGCAAGATATATGAGAGGTAAGCACTAGCTCCCAGGAACCCACAAGCAAAGTCCTGAAAGATATACTATTTAGAGTCCCCAAACACATAACAGGGCAACTAGCACCTAACCTCACTTTAAAGTGTTTAATTGCATGAACTAAAAAGTCATCAGCGATACTCCCTCTGCCCCTAAAAGATACCAAGACATAGACATACCTGAACAGTTAACAATTACACACAATGAGGAACCTTTCCTTTTACTTGACAACCGAAATAACGAGAAACAAATTCTAATATTCTCTACAGAAAACAACTTAATGAAACTTAGCCAATGTCAAACCTATATGTTGGATGGGACCTTCAAAATGTTTCCCAAACCATTCACTCAGATATACCTCAAACATGGAGTATACCAAAACACAAATATCCCTTTTATATATGCCTTACTACCAAATAAACAAAGCAGCACTTACTTCAAGCTCTTAAACCATATAAAACATGAAACAAATAACTACTACCCCCAAAAGTTAGTCTTAGACTTTGAGCAAGCCATGATTCAAACCATTCTAAAAAAAATACCCCTCCCCCACAAAGCCATACAAGGCTGTCACTATAATTCCAATCAAAGTGTGTGGAGACGGGGGGTGTGGCCAGGCGCCCGGCGAGTATGGCGGCGTCTCGGTGAGGCTCCCGCAACCGGCTCGGCTAATCGCGTCTGGACATCATTTACCGTGAAGCCGTTCGGAAAAATGTAAGTCGGAAGAGCCGCTCACCCTGAAAGGAACCCGCTCGATGTCCTTCTCGCTACAATTCCGGCATATTTTGGCAGGTAACTGCTCAGTTGCGAGACAGTTTAATCGCGGCCGCCATTTTGTGGTTTTCTAGCGCGTCGCAGACACCTGCCTTCCTCCACAAGCGGCTGTTTTGACCTTACATGATATCTCTCACCTGTGAATGCACAATTGTTCAAAGACTGCTCCTGACAACCAGTACTGCGGAGAAGCACTAGTTTTTTTATGTCAAACTCCATGCTCCCTGAGGAGATTTTAGTACGTCCGCCATTTTGTGAGTTAATGCATACAGGAAAATAATCTTTTGAACTTTACTATGGTGTGTATTCACTTTCATCTCCAACCACCAGCTTGTTCCTCTACATAATGTCACAACACCAACATTACCTCTATGCTTTTTGTGACTAAAAGAACAGGAATATTCTGGATTTTGCCTGCTTTTATCATAATTGATGCTATTATAGTCCTGGCCATCAATTAACTGATTTTAATTTTTCTGTGGAGCGCAAGTTCACATAACAGTTTCGTTAGCTGCATAACTTATTTCAATTGATGCTCGTCATAACTAATTGACTCATCATCTGGTTACTCTGACCTTTCACCTTATTGGTCTGAGGTGTAATGGGCAGGACGAAAGGGTCTTTCTGCAGTACTTCTAAGTCAAAGTATTCTTTTGTCAAAAATTCAAAACTCTTCTCAGAATTCTCCAAACTACAAGACTCAAGCTTGCTTATGTCAGAAGGTAATAACACAACAATGGATCTTGCACCATCTTTGCCAGGCAAATCCAATGTTAAACGCCTGAAAAAAGATCCTCCGTCACCGCCCAAACCTCCCCCTCCAGTTTCAATGGAACTCTTACTACAGGAGATAAGAGCCCTCAGGCCCTTTGTAGAAGAAACCAACTCCAAGCTTCAAACTCTCTCGGATAATTGGTCACAACTTGACACTAGACTCACGGTTGTTGAACAAAATGTTTCCTCCTACACTGACACCACCAAGAGCGTTACATCCCTGCAGTCCCAGGTATCGTCACTCCAAAAGCAGGTCGAGGACCTTGAAAACTGCAACAGAAGAAACAACATACGCATTTATGGGCTGCAGGAGGGGTTGGAAGGTGCAGACCCTATTGGCTTCTTTAAATCCTTCCTCCCTAAGATTCTTCACTTACCAGAGGACACCTTACTGAATATACAACGCGCTCACAGGCTAGGCAGAGTTTCCTCTAACACTTCTTCCACACAACGCCCAAGAGGAGTCATCTTGTACTTTCTTGAATATACTGACTTATTGAAAGTTCTGACAGCTGCTAAAGCCATTCAACGAATTTCCTGGTCTGGCTCCACATTGTTCTTTGCACAGGATTATTCTAGGGCTACAGCAGCAAGACGTAAGGCTTTCCTCAACATGAGGCCTGATCTTCGCTCCATGGGGGCCAGATATGGTGTGTATCACCCATGTCTATTTAAAGTCACGTATAATAATAAAACAACATCATATGAAGATCCTATACGTCTACAAAGTTTCATCAATTCTCATACTACGGCTCAGATGGAATCCTCGGGATCATCTTCTTCTCACGTTACCTGACTTTCTTGTATCTCCTATCTGAGGGACTATAGCCCCTACAACTGACAGTTTAATGGTGTTATTCGTATGCATAGACTGTTAGCTTATTTATACCAATTCACTTGCTTATTGTTGTTTAGATTAATTTGTTTTCAAGTTTGTTATATCTACTTATTATCCATTCCTTGTTCATCTTATAACTTGTCGGTAATTAAGTTTTTCTTCGCTTTTTACATTTTTGTTTATTTTATGACGTGATCTCCTCCCGGTCCGGTTCAGTCATCCCTAGACGGTTCGTTTACTCCATGTGGTTCCTCACACCCTCACACCCCTGTTCCGTGTATGTAGGTATGTTATTTGTATTGTCTTATGTTCTGTCTTTGGTTTTACATCTCTTTTCTTCTTTCTTTCATGGTGTCTTTAATACTTCTATCTCTTTTTTCTTCTCTACACTGTTATTTCTTTCTCACGTTTTACATCTACTCTTTTCTCTATTTCGCTCTTCTCGCTACCTATACATTTTATCTATCCCTTATGGTTCTGCTTTACCTGAGCTTTATTTTTGGACTCAGCCATTTGCTATTCTTACCCCTCTTGGGCTCAGGATTATCTGGTACGTTTATTCTCTTCTTTTCGTGTCTCATATTCTTTTTTTGCACCTCATTGAATTGGACTATCACTTCCTATTGCTATTTATATTCTCTTCTGATATTTTATGTCACTGAAATTAGTTTCATGGAACATTAGGGGTTTAAATTCTCCTATAAAGAGGCAGAGGGTTATAACTCACCTAGCCAAGCTAGATGCTGATATTGTCTTTTTGCAAGAGACACACCTCACGGAAAATGAATCCTTGAAACTAAAAAGAGGATGGGTAGGGGAAGTTTACTTTTCTCAAGGCGATGGTAAACGAAATGGAGTTGCGATATTGTGTCGTAAATCTCTCCCAGTCACACTTATATCACAGGAGTCAGATGTAGATGGCAGATGGCTTACTGTTAAACTATTACTTAGAGGTGTTCCAGTTTCTTTCCTCAATGTCTACGCCCCCACTGGAGGAGATGCCTCTTTTTGGTCTGTACTGGCTAAACAACTCTCTAGTTGTATGGATGACAATTTTATATTGGCTGGGGACTGCAACCAGGTATTTGACCCTTTCATTGACAGACATTCTAAAGTGTCTTTTGTTCCCAATAAATCACATAAATCTTTTACTCACACTATTACTCAGCATAAACTTCTTGACGCTTGGCACCTCTGTAACCCGACCACCAGAGAATATACCTTTTACTCCCCAGCTCATCAAACTCAATCCAGAATTGATTATGTATTTGTCTCCCATAATATTCTGCAGTCTCTCACACATGCTGAAATTGGCCCCATCCTTCTATCTGACCATGCACCTGTTTCAATCGGCTTCGATATATTGCCCAGAATTAACGCCCCAAGAAGATGGCGTTTTAACAACGCGCTCCTCTTAGACCCAAAGTTCACTACTTCTTCCACTTCCTTTTTTAATGATTATTTCGAGTTGAATCAAACAGAGTCCTTGCCATTTTCAACTATTTGGGATGCTTTTAAAGCTTCAGCAAGAGACTTTATTATTAGCTATGTTGCAAATAAACGAAAAATTGCACGTAAATGCACCAGAGATCTCCTCCAAGACATTAAGAAACTGGAACACTCGTTTTATGGCTCTAACTCAAAAGAAAGTTTAACAGCTCTCATAAAGGCCAAATTGTTATTCAATAAGAAATCAAGGAAGATGCCTTACTTTATTTGTTAAAATCCAGCGCAAAGTTTTATGGTGGCAAAAATAAAGCAGGGAAAATACTAGCTAATTACTTAAAGATTAGGCAGAATAAATTAAACATTGAGTCTGTATATAACGAACATAACGTCTTAAAACTCAAAGACGCCAAAATTTTGAATGAGTTTTCTCTCTTTTACAAATCTTTATACACTTCTGAAACTCAACCCACGGACCATACTCTATCACAGTTTTTCTCTAACATTAAAAAATCCCAGCACAACTCTCCGGATCTGTCTCCTTTAGAATTAGACCTCAACCAACAGGAACTTTTAAAAGCTCTTCATAACCTGAAAAAAGACAAAGCACCTGGTCCGGACGGTTTTACTGTCGAATTCTACCTCCACTTTTCTAATCTTTTAATACCTAATTTGCAATCTGTGATAAAAAAGTTTTGTTCTTCAAATAACTCCCTGGTTCTTTTTCAGAAGCGCATATTTGTCTTATCCCCAAAGAGGGTAAAGATTCTAAGTATTGCAAAAATTATAGGCCCATTTCCTTGGTCAACATTGACTCCAAATTTTTTCTAAAGCTCTGGCCATACGTTTAGACTCGCACCTACCGAATTTGCTAGGGAAAGATCGATCTGGCTTTGTTAAGGGGCGGGAAAGATCGATCTGGCTTTGTTAAGGGGCGGTTTATAACAGATAATACACAACTTTTTTTAATGTTTTATCCAAATCCTCTCACCTAACTCACTCTTTAGCAGCAATTGCGCTGGATGCCGAAAAGGCTTTTGATAGAGTTGAATGGAAATACCTATTTTAAACTCTTAAATGGTTTGGCTTTGGCCCTAATTTTTTTAATTTAATATCTCTCCTTTACTCTAACCCCCGAGCTGCTGTATGCGGCAATGGTTTGATTTCCCCATTCTTAGGCAGAGGAGTACGTCAGGGGTGTCCTCTCTCTCCCTTCTTGTTTAATCTGGATCTTGTCTAAACTATGTCAAAATTCAAACATATATGGATTTCAAACGTCAAATGCCCATATCAAACTCGCAGCCTATGCTGATGATATTATGCTTTTTTTGTCAAAACCAAATGATTCAATTCCGGCTTTTTTAGCAGAAGTAAAGTCTTACTCTCTCATTTCCGGGTATAAATTAAATAATGATAAATGTGAAATTCTGCCCTTAACAAAATACACTTTTAGTTCAGAATTTCTAGCTTCTAAATTTTCTTGGAGCCCAAATCATATTAAATATTTAGCCTTGCACTTTACATCCTCAATTTCAGGCACGGTGGTATTATGTATGAATAAATGCATTCAAAAGATTTCAGAATTAACCTCTAAATGGAATCCCCTTTATCTGTCTTGGTGGGGTCGCTTAGACACTATAAAAATGATGCTATCGCCCATAGTTTTATATACTATTTCGAACATTCCAGTCCAAGTTTCTACTAAATTATTTAAGAAAATTAATTCCATTTTATCCTCCTTTTTGTGGAACAATAAGAAACCTCGAATGTCTATATCAAAACTAATACGCCCTAAAACAGAAGGTGGAGTGAATTTCCCGGATTTCCGGAATTACCAGAAAGCTTTCCTTCTGCGTCAAGCCTCCCTTTGGCTGCTTTATTCCACAGACAATTGCTCTTTATGGATCTCATTAGAGTCTCTTTTTTTATATCCCTTCTCATTTCAGGAATACCTTTCTTTTTCACTTAAGCCACAATCCATCTCCACTCCTATAATAAAACATACTTCCAAACTCCTTGATTTGCCTTCCCCTCCTACTCACATTACCATAGATTCCTTCCTACACTCAACAATTTGGCACAATAAAAACCTGATGATCCGAAATAAACCTTTTTATTGGAAATCTTGGAGAAAAAAGGGTTTAATATGGATTTATCAGTTATTTTCAGAGTCAAATTTTTTGTCTTTTGCCTCACTTAGCCAATTATTCAACTTACCAGCCTCCTTTATTCATAAATATAACACACTCAAAACAACTGTGTTGGAAACCTATACTCACCTCCTCATGGCACATGGCACATCTACTAACCCAGAATCATCTCCAAGCCTTCATACATTACTAAGGACCATACCCAAAGCTTCAACTATTTATAACTACCTGCAAGGTATTGACATGGCCAGACAAAAGACCAAAACGGAAGAAGCATGGGAACGTGACTTTACTACATGCTGGCCATTATCACTCTGGAAAGGTATATGGACAAAGATACGCAAATCCTCCAGGGCAGCAAATACCACGCAAACACTATTTTTTGTTTACAATAGGCTCTTATTTACACCAGCCACCTTAAGCAAAAGATTCTCAACCACACCAGATACCTGTTGGACCTGTTCATCTCCCAATGCGGACTTATTCCACATGCTATTTTCCTGCTCACATGTACACACTTTTTGGAAACAAGTATGGTCTCAAATTAACTTAATTTTTTATACCAAATTTTCTTTTTCTTTTACTCATGTTTTTTTGGGGAGCCTCTCTTCTATCTGGGATGATGTTTCGCTTAATGTCAAAATTATTGACTTACTATTAGCGATTGCCTTTCAGCAAATCACCATCAATTGGAAAGACTCTACAAACATCTCCTATAAGGCCTGGTGGTACACGGTCTGTCATAATCATAGATTAGATACTGCCTTTGTATATCCCATTCGTATGGCAGCGAAACGCCTGGATTTGTGGTCACCTGTTACTATATATATTGATGCTAGTGCCAAAAGATGTTCTATGCTAAAACCTTCTCAGCAGGAAGTTCTTAAACCACCTTGATCCTCCTAAGAGTTCCAAAAATTTCTTTTCTGTACCCCAATGGCATTTATGTTCCACATACCCTGTTTTCTCTTTTTTCAAATTGATACTCATAGTCCGATGTTTCTATTCTGAATGTATTATGCTTTAAATGTATTGTTGTACTTTAATATTGTATAATGTACACAGACACCTCATTTTCTTTCAATAAAAATTCATGAAACTTAAAAAAAAAAAGTGTGTGGAGACATCTACAAAAATCTGCACTAAGTGTAGAATATTCCACAAACAGCCAATTTGCATTTGAAATACAAATGATAGCACTAGCCTATGTGCCTGTCACAGATGTAGCCAACCACTACAATCTACTAATTGAAAGCCCTTTCTACCCACAAAATGAAGACAAACTTAGGGCCTGATTACGAGTTCGGTAGTCCCACCTCTGCCATTGCATCAGTGTCAGATTCACCGGCGCACAGTTGGTGGGCAGACCGCTATATTACGATGCATGAGGTGTCATAGACAAAAGACCTTTAACTATCAAAGAGAGAGAGAGGACTAGAAGGCTAGTCCGTATCCCCAGGGTTATTATATGTCATCAAAGAGGACTAGTCTATTTTTACGTGATACAGAACTCAGAACTGTATGGGGGTGATGAGAAAAACTCTAATTTCTTTATGAAGCCCTCACCCACCAACCTAGTTGGTGGCATGCTTCATAATCGGGCCCACCCGGTGACACCGAAAGTGTCCTGAGTGTGCTACAACGCCTGTATTACAGCGGAGCGGGTATTTTGCTGAGTGTGCGGTGATGGTGAAGTGAAAGTGAAGTTTAAAAACTATCCAGTGGTCCCAATACCCAGAGGGTTTACCTTTAATATATGGGCCTCTGGTAGTAATAAAAGCAAGGCGGTGGATGTAGGTGGAGTGGTAGTTAGGAACTCCTGCATCCAGTGGGTGGTCTACATGTTTCAGCCAGGCCTTTCATTATTAACTGGCTTTCCTCTGGGCCTTTAATATGTGAAAAGTGAGATCTACACTGAAAGTGTGTGTATGACATTGAATGTGTTGCACGCTCTAAGGTGCACTATGTGTGAGAAGGGATTGCCTCTCCACGCATTCCTGTACATAAAACATACAAGACGAACAGACATACAGAAAGAGGTTTTTTAGCATAGTTTAGCATTATCACGTCAATACATATTGGCCGTAATGTTCGTGCGGGTTGCGGAAAATGCGGTTAAGTGGGACCGTGGTAGTGGTACAGCTTGGTGATTACCGGTATATGCGCTACTTGATGTGGTAGTCTATATCGGCAAATCACACACAGGGAGAGAAGGTTAGAAAAATATGTTATTCTCACGCTAGCGATTTGCAGCGGGTGCCCCATAGGAATCCGGCAGGGGTTCTGATTCTGTAGAGGAGAAAAAGAAAAAGTGGCACGGTGGCCCTTTGTGCGAGCTGTAAAGGAAGGTCTTACCCGGTTAGTGGGTGGATGGTTCTTCCGGCTCTACTTACTACATCGTTGATCAGGACCCTCGAGAAAACCTGGTGTGCTGCTCCGGATCTCCGTGGGTAAAGGACCCGGGTTGGCGCGGTTATTAAATACTCATCGCCGGACACTCAGGTGTTTTCAATGACCAGGTTGCTGTGAATAGCGTCTGTAAGCGAGGGGAGAAATAGACATAGACAAAAGACCTAGCGGGCGTGATGACGCGATGGCGCATTTTCGCCTGTTGTCATGGTAACCAGTAGTTAAACGCCCCAGGGACCTAGCGTTATCGGGGACGCACATGTGATGACGCAAGGGCACCGAGGCCGGTCGTCATGGTATCTATGTGTAAAAAATGCCCTGAAATGCTAGTGAGTTCAAGCCAGAATGGCTCGTATAGGAAGACACACCATAATGTTTCCATGTGTTTAAGCCCAGATTAAAACTGATAGACACGGGGCTAAACCCAGATTAAAAGAGGTAGACAGGGGGAAGTTACTCTAACAGATCAGCGCGTGTGCATTAAACACTATATATAGGCAATATTAACACTGTTGATGGGCAAGTATGTGCCGGTCGTCTGTGTACGGGTAAACGGCTACCCCAGATTGCACACACCGGGTCGCTTCACTGGAAGGGGACCGTGGCAACTACTGGGAAACCATTTAGATAAGACAGGACAGAGTGTGTGCACTAAGTGTGGTGGTACTCAGGGTTTTAGACTATACCACGGGATGGAATCGTTTAACCCGTGGTTTTGGGTTGATAGTCGGTAGATCCATCGTTGTTCCTTAGTGAGTAGGATTTTTTCATTGTTCAGGTGATTGTGTTCAAATTGTTCAATCACCGTCCAAGACATATCATTAGGTGTGTGTCCCTGCTGTAGATAGTGGTCCGTGAGGCGACTGATGTTTTTCTTACACCTTATTGTACTGCGGTGTTCCACTATTCTGGCCCTGACCTTACGTGTCATCATGCCCACATAGCGAAGACCACACGGGCACGTGATTATATAAACAACATTGGTAGAGTTGCAATTTGTGTGTTGTAGCTGTTTCCAGGTTTTTCCAGGTTCCAGATCAAGTGTCTTAGAATGGTGTGTCAAGTGGCACACGCTGCAATCGTTACAAGGGTAATGTCCGGTAACCTTTGGGAGAACCCATGTGTTCAGGATTGTGTTGGTGGTGGGTCTCTGGGGTGTTCTAGGTCGTGTAGACACTAGTCGATCCTTTAGGTTGCTCGCTCGTTTGTAGGCGAAGAGGGGTTCCTCCCATTTTCTCGTTCCTGAGTTTATGATGCACCAGTGCTTTCGGATGATGCTGGACACTTTGTTAGAGGCCACATTGTAGGTTGTGACGCATGTCATGGGTGGACCGGATGCTTCCCGTGTGATGTTTTCTAAGAGGGCCTCACGGTTTTGGTTACGTGCTCTTTTTTTGTTTTTTGGGATGATTCTTCGGGGGTAGCCGCGGTCCTGCAATTTGGAGACAAGGGTGGCTGATTGTTTGTTGTAATCCGTGATTCTGCTACAATTCCTGCGTATACGTAGAAATTGTCCAAACAGGAGATTTTCCCTGAGTGCTCTGGGGTGGAAGCTGTCAAAATGTAGGAGGGAATTCCTGGCTGTAGGTTTGTAGTGAGTATTGGTGATGAGGGTTCCCGCCTCAGCTGTTATATTGAGGTTCAGGAATGCCAAGGTGGTGGAGCTGAATGTGCTTGTGAATCGTAGGTATGGGTCTCTCTCATTTAAAGATGTCAGGAATGTCGTCAGAGATGTTGGCGTGCCTTCCCAGATCATCAAGATGTCGTCGATGTAACGTCGCCATATTTTGATTTTGGCTAAGTGTGGGTTAGTGGAAGATGATATGTGTGTCTGTTCAAAGTGGTGGACATAGAGCCCTGCCACGCTGGGGGTGAAGACACTCCCCATGGATGTCCCATTGGTCTGTAAATAGAACTCGCCTTCATACTCGAAATAATTTTCTTTGAGGGCAAGTGTGGCACATTTGTGGATGAATTCCCTGGGGGTGTGGTATTCCCAGGATGTGTTCATGAGTATGTCGTGGAGGACTTGTAGGGTGGCATCCTGTGGGAGGCTCGTATAAAGACTCTCAATGTCTAGCCCCACCATTAGCTGGGTTGTGGGGTCAAAACTCAGATCTTTGATGATATTGAGCAGATGTTTGGTATCTTTTATGTAAGTCGGTGTCTGCTGTACCAGAGGGTTTAGGAAAAAGTCACAGTATCTGGACAGGGGTTACAGTAGGGAACTGATTCCAGAAACGATGGGGCATCCTGGTGGGGGTCTTATTCCTTTATGGACTTTGGGCACTGTGTAGAAGTATGGTACCTTGATGTTTCTGGTACACAGGTTATCAGCTTCCTGTTTCGAAATGTGTTGGGCTTCCCTTGCTTGCTCCTCCAGGGTATTGATGGTGGCTTGCAGTGTCATGGTGGGGTCATTTCTGAGACGTTTGTAATTTCGTGAGTCACTGAGTAACCTCCGACATTCCTTGTTATAATCTGTTTTGTCTTGTAGCACGATGCCACTGCCTTTATCAGCTGGTTTTATAATGAGTGCGGGGTTATCCTGTAGGTTCTTGATAGTATCTCTTTCTTCTTTGGAGAGGTTGTTGTAGATTCCTGTAGTGTCAATCCGTTCTATTTCATGGTAGACAGCTTGTTCAAAAGTAGCAATTTCAGCCGGGACACTGGCGGGAGGGGGTATGAAAGTTGATTTGAGTTTCAAACCTGTCTCGTTAATGTTCTCAATGTTGTCGTCATCAGTTGTCCTGGTTTTCGCGAAGAAAGCCTTAAGCTTAAGTTTCCTGAAGAACTCAGCGAGCTCCACATGTAGTTGGAATTTATCCAATCTTGTGGTGGGGACGAACGATAGGCCTTTGTTGAGTACTGTTTCTTTCTTCGGTGATAGTGGGGTGCTTGATAGGTTGAATACCAGTGTGGTCGGTGGTTCTTTGTTCATGGTTTTTGGTACCCGCTCGGTCCGGGTTGCTGTTCCCGTGTTCTGTTCCGAGTGTTCGCACTCACTGGTTCCTCTTCTTCTGCCCAATGTACCTGTTGGTTGTTTCTTCTCCTGCCTCGCGATTTGCGGCCTTGCCCTAAAAAAGGCGGTCTTTGGTTGCCATGGAAAAATGGGGGTGGTCCAAACTGGTACATGGGGGGCCAGCTGAAGTATGGGTTCTGTGGGGGGGCAAAAGGCGCTGGCCCAAAGTTGTGTCCTTGTGGTGGTCCGTGCCATGGTTGTTGCCAGCGTTGTTGGCGCCCTCTACCCCGTGATTTGGTTAAGCCTGTGCTGGAATCGCTGGATATTGAGCTGCTGTCTCCAGATGCCTCGCTAGACTTGTCCGATCTGTTTGGGACTATGTAATTGTCCTCTGTGTAAGGATATGTTTTTACATAAGAAAACTTTTTAGGTCTTTTGGAATTTAGTTATCTTAGCTTGGGTTAAGTATTTTTTGTAATCAGCCATTTCCTTATTCTGTTCGTCCAGTTTTTTCTTGTATGAGGTGATGGTCGTTTTAAAGTGACTTTCTGTTGCTTGGATGTCAATTATCATGGCATCGGACAGGCGTTTGGCCGTCTTTATGATGAGCACCAGCCAGTCCCTGGTGCAGTGCCAGGCAATCTGGGCCCAGTCCTTCCTGAAGGGAGCATCCTCCAGGAAGATCCTGGGGGCATTGGTGACAAGAAGCCCCGTGGGGCGGTGTTGGTTCGTAGATACTCTGTTAGTATGAGGCCATGTAGTATAGATCTGATTCGGTTGCGCTTTTCTCTGTTAGGGTGTCCCAGTCTGTGGTTTGGGCTATGGTGTTAGAAATGTTGAAATCTGCCAGGAAAGAGGGGTCTGCAAGGATTTCACTGATATCACTTTCAGTGAAGGTTAAGCCCGGATTTTCTCCCATGGCTGTTTTAGAATATGTAAACTCTCACAGCTCTGCGCTGCCTGTAATATTTAACTATCAAAGAGAGAGAGAGGACTAGAAGGCTAGTCCGTATCCCCAGGGTTATTATATGTCATCAAAGAGGACTAGTCTATTTTTACGTGATACAGAACTCAGAACTGTATGGGGGGTGATGAGAAAAACTCTAATTTCTTTATGAAGCCCTCACCCACCAACCTAGTTGGTGGCATGCTTCATCATCGGGCCCACCCAGGGACACCGAAAGTGTCCCGTGTGTGCTACAACGCCTGTATTACAGCGGAGCGGGTATTTTGCTGAGTGTGCGGTGATGGTGAAGTGAAAGTGAAATTTAAAAACTATCCAGTGGTCCCAATACCCAGAGGGTTTACCTTTAATATATGGGCCTCTGGTAGTAATAAAAGCAAGGCGGTGGATGTAGGTGGAGTGGTAGTTAGGAACTCCTGCATCCGGTGTGTGCAATCTGGGATAGCCGTTTACCCGTACACAGACGACCGGCACATACTTGGCCGTCAACAGTGTTAATATTGCCTATATATGGTGTTTAATGCACACGCGCTGATCTGTTAGAGTAACTTCCCCCTGTCTACCTCTTTTAATCTGGGTTTAGCCCCGTGTCTATCAGTTTTAATCTGGGCTTAAACACATGGAAACATTATGGTGTGTCTTCCTATACAAGCCATTCTGGCTTGAACTCACTAGCATTTCAGGGCATTTTTTACACATAGATACCATGACGACTGGCCTCGGTGCCCTTGCGTCATCACATGTGCGTCCCCGATAACGCTAGGTCCCTGGGGAGTTTAACTACTGGTTACCATGATGACAGGCGAAAATGCGCCATCGCGTCATCACGCCCGCTAGGTCTTTTGTCTATGTCTATTTCTCCCCTCGCTTACAGACGCTATTCACAGCAACCTGGTCATTGAAAACACCTGAGCGTCCAGCGATGAGTATTTAATAACCGCGCCAACCCGGGTCCTTTACCCATGGAGATCCGGAGCAGCACACCAGGTTTTCTCGAGGGTCCTGCTCAACGATGTAGTAAGTAGAGCCGGAAGAACCATCCACCCACTAACCGGGTAAGACCTTCCTTTACATCTCGCACAAAGGGCCACCGTGCCACTTTTTCATTTTCTCCTCTACAGAATCAGAACCCCTGCCGGATTCCTATGGGGCACTCGCTGCATACGCTAGCGTAAGAATAACATATTTTTCTAACCTTCTCTCCCTGTGTGTGATTTGCCGATATAGACTACCACATCAAGTAGCGCATATACCGGTAATCACCAAGCCTGTACCACTACCACGGTCCCACTTAGCCGCATTTTCGGCTACCCGCACGAACATTACGGCCAATATGTATTGACGTGATAATGCTAAACTATGCTAAAAAACCTCTTTCTGTATGTCTGTTCGTCTTGTATGTTTTATGTACAGGAATGCGTGGAGAGGGAATCCCCTTCTCACACATAGTGCACCTTAGCGCGTGCAACACATTCAAGGTCATACACACACTTTCAGTGTAGATCTCACTTTTCACATATTAAATGTCCTGAGGAAAGCCAGTTAATAATGAAAGGCCTGGCTGAAACATGTAGACCACCCACTGGATGCAGGAGTTCCTAACTACCACTCCACCTACATCCACCGCCTTGCTTTAATTACTACCAGAGGCCCATATATTAAAGGTAAACCCTCTGGGTATTGGGACCACTGGATAGTTTTTAAATTTCACTTTCACTTCACTATCACCGCACACTCAGCAAAATTCCCGCTCCGCTGTAATACAGGCGTTGTAGCACACTCGGGACACTTTCGGAGTCACCGGGTGGGCCCGATGATGAAGCATGCCACCAACTAGGTTGGTGGGTGAGGGCTTCATAAAGAAATTAGAGTTTTTCTCATCACCCCCCATACAGTTCTGAGTTATGTATCACGTAAAAGTAGACTAGTCCTCTTTGATGACATATAATAACCTTGGGGATATGGACTAGCCTCCTAGTCCTCTCTCTCTCTTTGATAGTTAAATATTACAGGCAGCGCAGAGCTGTGAGAGTTTACATATTCTAAAACAGCCATGGGAGAAAATCCGGGCTTAACCTTCACTGAAAGTGATATCAGTGAAATCCTTGCAGACCCCTCTTTCCTGGCAGATTTCAACATTTCTAACACCATAGCCCAAACCACAGACTGGGACACCCTAACAGAGAAAAAGCGCAACCGAATCAGAAGTATTCTACATGGCCTCATACTAACAGAGTATCTACGAACCAACACCGTCCCACGGGGGCTTCTTGTCACCAATGCCCCCAGGATCTTCCTGGAGGATACTACCTTCAGGAAAGACTGGGCCCAGAGTGCCTGGCACTGCACCAGGGACTGACTGGTGCTCATCATAAAGAGGCCAAACGCCTGTCCGATGCCATGATAATTGACATCCAAGCAACAGAAAGTCACTTTAAAACGACCATCACCTCATACAAGAAAAAACTGGACAAACAGAATAAGGAAATGGCTGATTACAAAGAATACTTAACCCAAGTTAAGATAACTAAATTCCAAAAAGACCTAAAAAAGTTTTCTTATGTAAAAACATATCCTTACACAGAGGACAATTACATAGTCCCAAACAGATCGGACAAGTCTAGCGAGGCATCTGGAGACAGCAGCTCAATATCCAGCGATTCCAGCACAGGCTCTACCAAATCATGGGGTAGAGGGCGCCAACAACGCTGGCAACAACCATGGCACGGACCACCACAAGAACACAAATTTGGGCCAGCGCCTTTTTGCCCCCCCCCACAGAACCCATACTTCGGCTGGCCCCCCATCTACCAGTTTGGACCACCCCCATTTTTCCAAGGCAACCAAAGACCGCCTTTTTTTTTAGCAAGGCCGCAAATCGCGAGGCAGGAGAAGAAACAACCAACAGGTACATTGGGCAGAAGAAGAGGAACCAGTGAGTGCGAACACTCCGAACAGAACACGGGAACAGCAACCCGGACCGAGCGGGTACCAAAAATCGAGAACAAAGAACCACCGACCACACTGGTATTCAACCTATCAAGCACCCCTCTATCACTGAAGGAAGAAACAGCACTCAACAAAGGCCGATCGTTCGTCCCCACCACAAGATTGGATAAATTCCAACTACATGTGGAGCTCGCTGAGTTCTTCAGGAAACTTAAGCTTAAGGCTTTCTTCGAGAAAACCAGGACAACTGATGACGACAACATTGAGAACATCACCGAGACAGGTTTGAAACTCAAATCAACTTTCATACCCCCTCCCGCCAGTGTCCCGGCTGAAATTGCTACTTTTGAACAAGCTGTCTACCATGAAATAGAACGGATTGACACTACAGGAATCTACAACAACCTCTCCAAAGAAGAAAGAGATACTATCAAGAACCTACAGGATAACCCCGCACTCATTATAAAACCAACTGATAAAGGCGGTGGCATCGTGCTACAAGACAAAACAGATTATAACAAGGAATGTCGGAGGTTACTCAGTGACTCACGAAATTTCAAACGTCTCAGAAATGACCCCACCATGACACTGCAAGCCACCATCAATACCCTGGTGGAGCAAGCAAGGGAAGCCCAACACATTTCGAAACAGGAAGCTGATTACCTGTGTACCAGAAACATCAAGGTACCATACTTCTACACAGTGCCCAAAGTCCATAAAGGAATAAGACCCCCACCAGGACGCCCCATCGTTTCTGGAATCAGTTCCCTACTGGAACCCCTGTCCAGATACTGTGACTTTTTCCTAAACCCTCTGGTACAGCAGACACCGACTTACATAAAAGATACCAAACATCTGCTCAATATCATCAAAGATCTGAGTTTTGACCCCACATCCCAGCTAATGGTGGGGCTAGACATTGAGAGTCTTTATACGAGCCTCCCACAGGATGCCACCCTACAAGTCCTCCACAACATACTCATGAACACATCCTGGGAATACCACACCCCCAGGGAATTCATCCACAAATGTGCCACACTTGCCCTCAAAGAAAATTATTTCGAGTATGAAGGCGAGTTCTATTTACAGACCAATGGGACATCCATGGGGAGCGTCTTCGCCCCCAGCGTGGCAGGGCTCTATGTCCACCACTTTGAACAGACACACATATCATCTTCCACTAACCCACACTTAGCCAAAATCAAAATATGGCGACGTTACATCGACGACATCTTGATGATCTGGGAAGGCACGCCAACATCTCTGACGACATTCCTGACATGGTTAAATGAGAGAGACCCATACCTATGATTCACAAGCACATTCAGCTCCACCACCTTGGCATTCCTGGACCTCAATATAACAGCTGAGGCGGGAACCCTCATCACCAATACTCACTACAAACCCACAGCCAGGAATTCCCTCCTACATTTTGACAGCTTCCACCCCAGAGCACTCAGGAAAAATCTCCTGTTTGGACAATTTCTACGTATACGCAGGAATTGTAGCAGAATCACGGATTACAACAAACAATCAGCCACCCTTGTCTCCAAATTGCAGGACCGCGGCTAACCCCGAAGAATCATCCAAAAAAACAAAAAAAGAGCACGTAACCAAAACCGTGAGGCCCTCTTAGAAAACATCACACAGGAAGCATCCGGTCCACCCATGACATGCGTCACAACCTACAATGTGGCTTCTAACAAAGTGTCCAGCTTCATCCAAAAGCACTGGCGCATCATAAACTCAGGAATGAGAAAATGGGAGGAACCCCTCTTCGCCTACAAACGAGCGAGCAACCTAAAGGATCGACTAGTGTCTACACAACCTAGAACACCCCACAGACCCACCACCAACACAATCCTGAACACATGGGGTCTCCCAAAGGTTACCGGACATTACCCTTGTAACGATTGCAGCATGTGCCACTTGACACACCATTCTAAGACACTCGATCTGGAACCTGGAAAAACCTGGAAACAGCTACAACACACAAATTGCAACTCTACCAATGTTGTTTATTTAATCACGTGCCCATGTGGCCTTCGCTATGTGGGCATGACGACACGTAAGGTCAGGACCAGAATAGTGGAACACCGCAGTACAATAAGGTGTAAGAAAAACATCAGTTGCCTCACGGACCACTATCTACAGCAGGGACACACACCTAATGATATGTCTTGGACGGTGATTGAACAATTTGAACACAATCACCTGAACAATGAATAAATCCTACTCACTAAGGAACAACGATGGATCTACCGACTATCAACCCAAAACCACGGGTTAAACGATTCCATCCCGTGGTATAGTCTAAAACCCTGAGTACCACCACACTTAGTGCACACACTCTGTCCTGTCTTATCTAAATGGCTTCCCAGTAGTTGCCACGGTCCCCTTCCAGTGAAGCGACCCGGTGTGTGCAATCTGGGATAGCCATTTACCCGTACACAGACGACCGGCACATACTTGGCCGTCAACATTGTTAATATTGCCTATATATAGTGTTTAATGCACACGCGCTGATCTGTTAGAGTAACTTCCCCCTGTCTACCTCTTTTAATCTGGGTTTAGCTCCGTGTCTGTCAGTTTTAATCTGGGCTTAAACACATGGAAACATTATGGTGTGTCTTCCTATACGAGCCATTCTGGCTTGAACTCACTAGCATTTCAGGGCATTTTTTACACATAGATACCATGACGACCGGCCTCGGTGCCCTTGCGTCATCACATGTGCGTCCCCGATAACGCTAGGTCCCTGGGGCGTTTAACTACTGGTTACCATGACGACAGGCGAAAATGTGCCATCGCGTCATCACGCCCGCTAGGTCTTTTGTCTATGTCTATTTCTCCCCTCGCTTACAGACGCTATTCACAGCAACCTGGTCATTGATAACACCTGAGCGTCCGGCGATGAGTATTTAATAACCGCGCCAACCCGGGTCCTTTACCCACGGAGATCCGGAGCAGCACACCAGGTTTTCTCGAGGGTCCTGATCAACGATGTAGTAAGTAGAGCCGGAAGAACCATCCACCCACTAAGACCTTCCTTTACAGCTCGCACAAAGGGCCACCATGCCACTTTTTCTTTTTCTCCTCTACAGAATCATATGGGGCACTCGCTGCAAATCGCTAGCGTGAGAATAACATATTTTTCTAACCTTCTCTCCCTGTGTGTGATTTGCCGATATAGACTACCACATCAAGTAGCGCATATACTGGTAATCACCAAGCCGTACCACTACCACGGTCCCACTTAGCTGCATTTTCCGCAACCCGCACGAACATTACGGCCAATATGTATTGACGTGATAATGCTAAACTATGCTAAAAAACCTCTTTCTGTATGTCTGTTCGTCTTGTATGTTTTATGTACAGGAATGCGTGGAGAGGGAATCCCCTTCTCACACATAGTGCACCTTAGCGCGTGCAACACATTCAAGGTCATACACACACTTTCAGTGTAGATCTCACTTTTCACATATTAAACGTCCTGAGGAAAGCCAGTTAATAATGAAAGGCCTGGCTGAAACATGTAGACCACCCACTGGATGCAGGAGTTCCTAACTACCACTCCACCTACATCCACCGCCTTGCTTTTATTACTACCAGAGGCCCATATATTAAAGGTAAACCCTCTGGGTATTGGGACCACTGGATAGTTTTTAAATTTCACTTTCACTTCACCATCACCGCACACTCAGCAAAATACCCTCTCCACTGTAATACAGGCGTTGTAGCACACTCGGGACACTTTCGGTGTCACCGGGTGGGCCCGATGATGAAGCATGCCACCAACTAGGTTGGTGGGTGAGGGCTTCATAAAGAAATTATAGTTTTTATCATCACCCCCCATACAGTTCTGAGTTCTGTATCACGTAAAAATAGACTAGTCCTCTTTGATGACATATAGACAAAAGACCGCCACGGCCACACCAACATGAATTCACGACTGCAGCAGGATAGGGTCAATGTCTCTGTCGGAGGGCGGACCGCCAGTATTCCCACCGGCCCAATTATGATGTGCCTTTACTGACGGTGTGACTGTGGCGGTCCAACACCCACATCTGAGCCGGTGGAAAGGGAGGGATATAATGATATTCGGAGTTGTTCACAATGTATGATCCAATTACAGCTCAATTATGCCCTCTTTGGCCAGGTCACTGACACTGCACAGGCACACTCTACTGGTCAACATGTGTTTACATCTCATAATCAGAGATAATGATGTGCGCATTAAATTGTGTCACACAACAGCACCTCCTCATCAAGATCACACCTATTGATCTCTGTGGCACCTGCACATTGCACACATGCTGCTGTGATATCAAAGATACATCTGTATGGATGTGTCATGAAACTCAAACACACCTTCTCCCCTAAATCTCTGTAATGGACTCTTACACATCTCCCACATTAAAAGGTAATGTCAGGTAATGGTATTCCAAATAATCAGTGTGAACAGCATTCAAAGGGTTCAATGTAAAGACTCTGCAGAATAGGTATGCCTCAAACCAGGGGAAGGCTGGGGCCCTGGGCCACAGTCCACTTTGCACATGCCTCAAAACCTCTATGTACACAGGGCCTGTGGATGGAAGTATATCAGGGACAATCAATAACATAATCAAGTGTCATGCCTATGTGGGAAATGTGTAAGTGCAAGTCAGGAAGGCAAACACAGCAGTAACAGATTTTGTCACACATTTACATAAAGTAGGTGTAAGGTACACACACGAAAATGGACACATGTCCAGAAACATTTCTACAAAGGTATGACAATTCAACACCCTCCATGAGTGGATAAACAAATATCTAACTTGCACACATCAAGCATATATCCAACCTACAACATATGGAGAAGTGCAAGCTAAATGATGTTGACATTGGCCAAGCCCAGCTGAAATGCTTACCATATGAAATACCACCCAATGCAATGTCAGACTCAATTGGATGATCCCACATATCCATCCATTGAATATTTGCCCTTGTTCGGTGTGATTCCAGCACTGGTTCCAAGGTCAGAGCATACTAACCACTTCAAATGGATCAGAAATCAGGGTGAAACAAACACAATTGTAGTCACACATCCCAAAGTATAAAATAACATAAAATAGGTAGAAAAGTATTGGTTTTGGGAGGGGTGGGTCGGGTTTTGGGAGTGGTTTTGGTTTTCTTAGGGGTACAGCTGGGTTTAGTGGTGGGGAGATCCGGTTTCTCAGAGGTGGATTGGGATGTGGAAGGGATGGGTTGGGGTGCGGGCGAGGTCCTTTTGACTTTGGGAGGGGGGTTGGGTTTGACAGGGCTAAGGGCAAGGGCAAATAAAACACTTTCACGGGGAAAATGGGCAGGATGTTCGGGCAGGAGTAGGGGTTGGGAGGCAGAGGAAGTGGAAGAGTCTGTTGTGAATGTGTCTGTTGAGGGTGCAGGTGTCTGTGACTTTCATGTTTTTTGTTTGTGTTTTGTAGGTGTCTATTGTGTGGGTGAGTGTGTGCGTTTGCAATTTTTGGGGGTGTATGATGTGGACGTGGTGGGTATGCTGTGGGTGGTGAATGGGTCTGTGGGTGCTGGTGTGGTGTCTGAGGTTATGCTGGGGGTGGTGGATGGGTCTGTGGGTGCGGGTGTGGTGTCTAGGGTTATGCTATGTGCTGTGGATGGGTCTGTGTGTGCAGGTGTGGAGTATGGGGTTATGCTAGGTGCTGTGGATGGGTCTGTGGGTGCATGGTGTCTGGGCCTGGGGTTATGCTGGGGTGGTAGTGGTAGTGGTGAGGGGATGAGTGTCATGTGAGTGGTTGCGTGGTTGTGTGTTTTCTGGTGTTTCGGTTTGCGAGTGTTGCTTGGGGCTGTTGAAGTGTGTGCGCGCGTATGTGTGAGTGTGCTTGGGACGGGCATGGGAATATGGAATTTGGGTGGGGAAGAGGCAGGAGGTGGGATGGAAGTTTGGGATGGGTGGAAGGCTACCATGAGGGAGGAGGCCAGAGCCTGAAAAGATCTCTGCAGGCCAGGCATAGCACTGTGGATGCCTTCCAGGTAGGCCACCATCTGTTGCAGTTGGCTGCCTTGCACATGGATGGCATACAGTAGTGCCATCTGACCCACAGAGATGTTTCTCAGGAGGTCAATAGCCTCCTCACTCATGGTAGTGGGGGTAACAGGGACAGGGGCTGAGGTGCCTGGAGCGAAGGAGACGGCTCGTTTTAGAGGAGCGGGCCACGCCAACTGGGTGGGGAGCAACAGGGAGGGCGCAGATAGAACTCAAGGTGGTGGAAAAGGATGAAGGTTGAGCACATCCTTTGGGGTCCGCCACCACTCTGGAGTGTCTACTGGAGGATGACTCTTATGATGAACTAGAGCTTGTGTCCTCGGTGGCACTCCCCACACCCTCTCGGTCACTGGGTCCCTCCTTGTATGTAGTCTCACAACCTGTCCCACTGTGACCAGCTGCTTCCCCAACGATGTTGGCCCCTTCTCCTTCGCTTGCCCTGGATGAATCAGAAATTACATAAAATTGGTTTATTGCAACTGCATTACCACATCTGACCATCAGATATCAACAAAAAACATTTCTAAAGTGCACAGATCACACCAGCTGCATGGTTCACTACATAGGATTCAACATTTGCATGAGCAAATGCATGCATGCTACATGACCTGTAAACAATTGCTCACAGTGAAGTCATAACCACAGACAGCTCCAATTGCATGAGTGAAGGTGTGTGGTACTGAAAATTCTGGACCTGTGTCATTAACATCATTGTAACATGACGATTTTGGTATCAGCAGACCGGTAATGACAGGTATGCTATATCTGAGTATTTGCGTCATATTCGAGTGACGGGATCACTCTAATATTAACGATTCCCTTGTGAACCCTCGGGTTCCATTTTGTGTACGGCAGCCATTTTGTGGTTGCCCTCACATAAGGCAATGTCTCAAGCCAAAACGCGCCTTAGGGGACACGTACACTTTCAGTGACCTGGGCAAGCTGACTCCACTGTCCAGAGCCAGAACCTGTTCGGCCAGTTTTAGTTCCCAGTGGCCGATCGAGATTAGGGGCCCAGGTGCAGCATGCCATAAACCCTTCATTGCACACATCTATATCTAAATCTTATTCACACCTGTCACTGCTCTTTCTTTATGACCTGCTTTACGAGGAGGAGGTGCCCGGTTTTATTAGGGGTCCAGATTATATCTGTTGCAGGTGTTGGGCCTCACTGGGTATTTGGTTGTGGGCTGGACAAACTGAAAATGGGCTTGTCATCATGAATCTGTCTTTGTTTTGTTGTAAGAAATATGTGAATGACCCACTGTAAAAATAAGGAATGTTTGCCTAAAGCATAATATTCTGTATAAAAGAGATAGCTGGTTTCCATGAAAGAGAGCAGTCTCCTGAGAACATACACATTGGTGTACTTCTAGGATACCTGTTGCTGGCTGCAGCCAATAAATTGATCTTTGAAGCCACCAAGAAGACTCTGTGTTTCTGTAGTCTGAGACAGGAAGAACTCGAGGTCATTGGGTGTGTTCCCTGGCACCGCTGGGTCCAATAAAACCCAGTACTTCAATTGGCGCCCAACGTGGGGCGATTTCAGCGGTACCGGTCCAAGCCAGAGGTCGTGAGGAGCTTCGTGTAAAATTCTGGAGGAAGGCCAACCACTTCATCGACCCCTGTATGTCGTTCGTGGTCCGAAAGTCTTTGCTGCGAGGTTCCCGCGTCCCGACGGCTACGAAGGACTGCTGCCCTGACTATCGCCCTGTCTTGGACCCTTTTATGATTTGTAGAGCGAGACAATAGACGAGTCTTCTGGTGACGTCATCGATACCTCAGTTAAGTATAAGTGGAGCGTCTCCCAGTCCTTAGTCTTGGTTCTTAGTTTTGGGTATCCCATGGGATCTTTGATTTGTTAGGATCTTTTGATTTGGAACTTGCAAGTACCAAAGCCGAAGGACTCGTGTATTCACGAGACTGTCGTATTCGATAATCCTTTGAAGTTTGAAGCTAGACTAGTGAGCGAAGATGCCTGGTCTTAGCAGACTTGGAAATTTGTTTTGTCTTGGTTGTAATAGGGATTCCCGATTGGAGGACTCGTGTCCGGTTCCTCCAATTGGAACTCCAACCTATGAGCTCTACGTGAAGCATGGAGTGGGCCCTATCACGTATAATAACGTATGGGTTAGGTACACAAGGAAAGATGGTGTCCTAAAGTGGCCCCAATATGGTAGTTTTGACACCGAAATTCTGGATAATTTAGAGGTTAGACTTTTTAAGAAGAAAGCCCGGCCGGCGATGTTTGACTCTTTCCGCCTATGGCGAAAAGAAGCCAAACAGAAAGAAATTAAATTAGTAAAGAAGAATAAAAGAGAAAAGGGTATTTCAATAATGCAAGCTGCTATGCAGTATAAGGATGATGAAGAGGAACAAGCGAGTGAACAGCTGCACAGGCAACGTAAATTGGCAATTGATAAATGTTATCCAGTTTTGCCACCTCTTCAGCAAGATACAGTGAAGGAACTTGAGAAGGATCCTTTAATGTCTCATTTGTTGAATTCACCACCTCCTTATGCGCAGAGTGCTACAGCACCTCCGCAACCTTTAGTTGTACAACCCCCAGTTGTTGTACCTCCGGTTCTTCCACAACCACCAGCTGTTTTTCAGTTGGCACCTACTACTATGGCGCAGCCCCCTCAAGAGCTGCCACCTTTACTACCTGTTCCATCTTTACTTCCTATGACTTTGCCCCCTGCATCTATTTCCCTCCACACTATCCCTTCTGACACTGCCTCTGCATTTGCTTTGTCTCCTCCTGTTTTTCCTCCTGTTCATTTGTCAACTTCTCCTTCTGTCCGACAGAGAATGACAAACACTGTTACTAGTATTTTGTCTCCTTTCTTTGGGTCACCGACTACGACCCCCGTTTTAGAGCGTAAACAATTGCGTAGCCAATTGCCCGATTCTAGAGAGAAGGGAGTATTGGATCATTTGGCGCATAAATGGGTCACTGACCCTACAAGATATGAGTTAGAGTCTGTTATGGATGTCTTCCACCAATGGCAAGCACCGAAACAGAGATATGTTTTTGACAAAATGTGCGAAGTTCTTCTTGAAAGATTAAAAGATTGTGATATGGAGGCCAATCCGCCTGAGTTGTGTCGTGTACGGTTTGAGTTTTCCAAAGGCACGATTGTGGGTTCCGATATTGAGAAAGCAGTTGCGACATTATTATCATTTAGGAGTGAGGGTATTTCTCGACTGTTGTTTGAGCCAGAACCCTCTGTTAAAAGGAAGGTCAGACAGTATCCCATGAGAGAAGTTCCCCCAGTTTGGAAAGAAGGAGACCTAAATGCTGTTCCACCTATTCAGCCTCATTTTCAACCTGTGTGGGTACATGTTCCATGGAAGCGAACTGAAGTCCTGGCTCTTAAGCAGACTCTACCCGACCCCCGTAAAAACCCTGCAGGTTATTATAAGGAATTATCACAGACTGCAGACTCCTGTGTTATGAATTTAGCTGATATAGACATGTTGTTTGGAAATGTGGTCCCACAGCCTTTATGGAGAGTGATCCGTCACACGGATCATGCGCCGGAGTTAGGGGACACATGGATTAATATCAATGCGGCAAATGACAGACAAGTAGGCGGTGCTAAACCAGAGCCTTTAGTAGCAGACCTCCCTGGTAGGATCGTTACTTACATGAAGACTTTGATGCCTGCAATGCGTGTAAATTGGGATAAATTGTCTGCATGCAAGCAGAAGAAGGAGGAAGGTGTATCTGACTTCTTCACTAGGTTTGAAGAGACATTTATCGACCACAGTGGTCAGGATATGAGTACAGAAGGTGGTCAAAGGTTGTTTGTTGACAAGTTTGTGCATAATTTGCTTCCCGAATTGTGTAAAAAATTGAAAGATTCAGAGAGTTCTTGGGCCGTTTCCTCTTCAGCACAGATATTGGCTACTGCACAATACTACGAAAATAGAGATAAAGATGAGAAAGATAGAGCAGACAAGAAAACTAAAGAGTTAAAAACAAAGGTTCTTTTACAACAAGCGTATCCGCCTCGTAGTAATCAGCGTGACTATCAGCAACCTCAACAGTATCAGAGGAATTCGCAAAGGTTTGAGTATCCTCAACAACGTGCTCTGATAGGCCCTAACCAATGTTCATATTGTAAGGAAGAAGGTCATTTTAAATATAATTGCCCTATTTTGTTGCAGCGTATGAATGGTATTTCTGGCGCAAGAGGTCGAGGTGTTCCACAAGCACCTAGAGCTAGAGGACGCGGAAATTTCACCCAGAACGCGCGCCCATTTCCTCCTCAAAATTCAATGAATAGTTTTGATCAGCAGAATAACGCGTCTGGTAGGACGACTCAGTACTATGCTGATGACTACTATGCAGAAGGTGAGAGTATGGAAGGTGATGATTGCTAGGACAGCCATAGACAAAGAGAGGGAGTTGTTTCAGTTCCAGTAGATCAGAGTGGACCTTATATTGAGGTGATTACATCAGGTGTGTCAGAGCCTTTTCTGTTGGATACTGGTGCTACAAAGAGTTCTATTATGCACTCTAAATTCCCTGGCGCACCTTTGTCTGGCGAAACTAATGTTTCAGTAGGTTTTTCTGGCGCCCGGTTAGGAACCCGATTTCTAGCCCTATGTCTCTTTCTGTTGGACCTTGTGAAATCGAAGCACCACTTATTCTAACGACAGGTTGTGGTGAGAACTTGTTAGGATTGGATCTGCTGAAAAGATTGTATGCGACATTGTATTGTTCTCCTTCGGGAGTACAACTCACATTGGGTAAGACAGTGGTTTCACCAATATATTTGTCAAAGGACAAACTTCCAACAGAATTGTCGTTTCTCCCTGATATTCTTTGGGCTACTGGTCCCAATGATGTAGGTCTTTTTGAAATACCGCCATATGTTGTAACGTTGAAAGCCAATGTTAAAATGATGCGCATTCCCCAATACAAGATCTCTAATGAAGGTGAAAAAGCGTTGCTAGCGATCATTTATGATTTGATTGAGAAAAATGTAATTGAAGAGACAAGAGGTAATGTTTGCAATAGTCCTGTTTTACATGTCTTGAAGCGTACTGACTCTTCTCAGCCACCTGTTTACAGGTTTGTGATTGATCTTAGAGAGGTAAACAAGATAGTTGTGCCACAGTTTCCAGTCGTTCCCGATATCACTGCTTTACTGACAATGATTCCAGCCTCAGCCACTTGGTTCTCGGTGATTGACTTGAAGAATGCTTTCTTCAGCATCCCTATTGCCGTAGAGAGCAGGGATATTTTTGGATTCTGTTTAGGAGGCCGAAGCTTCCGATTTCAGAGAGCTCCTCAAGGTTTTTGTGAAAGTCCTTCTATCTATAGTCAGGCTCTGAAGTCTCAGCTTGACACTCTTGTGTTACCTGATGGCGCTACCCTTCTACAGTACGTCGATGATTTGTTAGTTGCTGCAGATACTAAGGAGATTTGTAAAGACGCCACTTTGTCATTGTTGCGTCATTTGTCTGATTTACACCACAAAGTGTCTCTTTCCAAGTTACAGTATTGTCGACAAGAAGTGACCTATTTAGGTCACCTCTTATCGAAAGAGGGAAGAAGATTGACCCCAGAAAGAATTCAGGCAATTGCAAAATTAAGTGTGCCAATGACACAGAGAGAAGTGCGTGCTTTCTTAGGTATTACATCCTATTGCAGACAATGGATACCGAATTTTTCATTGATGGCTAAACCTTTGGTAGCATTGACCTATAAAGACACGCCGAATCCCCTTCCTTGGTCCGAAGATTGTCAGAAAAGTTTTTCCGAATTGCGTGATGCATTGTGTTCGGCTCCTGTGTTGGGTACCCCGACTACAGCAAGCCCTTTACGCTGTATGTCCATGAGAGAGAAGGATGTGCATTATCAGTGTTAACACAGTCTTTTGGGGACAAGCAACGTCCATGTGCATATTTCTCGCCGATTTTGGACCCGGTAGCTAGAGCGTTGCCGAGTTGTTTGAGAGCCACAGCGGCAGCAGCTGTTTCTATTCGACAGTCTGCTGGTTTGGTGATGAATAATACGCTGGTCGTGATGGTCCCACATGCAGTGGATATTTTGTTAAACAGGACCAAGACACAGCACTTAACTAGTGCTCGATTGTCAGGTTACGAGTTGACACTTTTAGCGAGCCATGTGCACATAAGAAAATGCAACACGCTGAACCCAGCTACATTGTTGCCAATTATAACATAGACAGATGTTCCGGAACAGCATGATTGCTTTCTTAGGACAGAAGAAGAAACGAAAGGGAGAGTAGATCTTAGGGACACTCCTCTTGTAAAGTGTGATGGTACCTTATGGGTGGATGGGTCATGCTTCAAGCTTCCGAATGGTGATACGACTGCGGCATATGCTGTCACGACTTTACATACGATTGTTGAAACTGCACGTATCCCACATAATTCAGCTCAAGCAGCAGAGTTGACTGCACTTATGAGAGCGTGTGTATTATCAAAAGGAATGAAAGTGACCATATATACCGATAGCCAGTATGCGTTTGGTGTGGCCCATAGTTTTGGACGCTTGTGGAAGGAACGTGGGTTCCTCACGTCTCACGGTACGAAAATACAGCATGGTCAATTGGTGAATGAGCTCCTGGAGTCACTTACTTTGCCATTGCAAGTCGCGATTGTGAAATGCAGTGCACATAAGAAGATCACTGACGACGTTGGTCGCGGTAATATGTTTGCTGATGAAGTTGCGAAAGAAACAGCAAGAGATGTGATGAGTCGAATGTATGTTGCGGGCCCTGCAAGATGGATTGGTGACGTTGGAATGTGTGAAGATACGATAGAGAGTGTGAAGTCCATCCAAGCTGAAGCTACGGAGAAGGAATTAAGTACGTGGAGAGAGAGTTGGGGTAAATTGGATGCAAATGGTTGTTGGGTTGAATTGTCGGAGCATCAGCGATGGTTGTTACCCGATACATATGTGCTTGCAGTGGTTACAATGGCACATGGGATGGCCCACATCAGTGTGAAAGGAATCTGTAAGTTATTGGCTCCAGCGTGGCAAAATGCTGGAATTCCCAAATGTGCAGAGAATGTGGTCAAAAATGGTATGGTTTGTTTGAAATACAATCCTGGTAAGGGAACCCCAACTCCAGCTGGTCATTTTGCGCCTCCAACGTATCCGTTCGAGGTTTTGCAGCTAGATTTCATCCACATGGAGAGGTGCAACAATTTGAAATACGTACTCATTGTTGTTTGTGCCTTTTCAAGATGGGTAGAGGCATATCCTCTGAAAGATAATACTGCCTTGTCCACAGCGAAAGCCCTTCTCAAAGAGTTCTTCCCTAGGTTTGGTTTGCCGAGAATGGTGTGGAGTGATAATGGGGGTGAATTTGTGGGTCAAGTGATGAAACGAGTGTGTGAAGGTTTAGGAATCCGGCAGAAATTTCACGCTGCAAATCATCCCCAATCAGCTGGATTAGTTGAGTGCTATAATGGCACTCTTAAACTAAAACTGACCAAGATACAAGCAAGCTCTGGCCTTAAATGGCCTGATGCGTTGCCATTAGCACTGTTGTCAACTAGGATGACCGTACATTCCCGAGTAGGACTTAGTCCTCATGAGATAGTGTTTGGTCGCCCGGCTAACATATGGGGAGTGCCGAGGCCAACGAAATTCAGCGAGATTGAACACCCTGTACTGCTTGATTACTTGCATGATTTGACGGCTAAATTGCGTGTTTTACACCAACAGGTTCATAATACACTGCCTCAGGCTTCTAAAGATCCAGGGCATGCAATCAATCCCGGATCGTGGGTGTTAATCAAGAACTTTCAGCGGACAAAGAACGATCAGCCCCGCTGGATTGGCCCCTATTTGGTGATTTTGTCCACAAGATCTGCAGTGCGAGTACAAGGGAAGAAAAACTGGATCCACGGCGTACACTGTAAGAGGGTCCCTTTGCCTCTACCATATGACCGGTGGGTCCAGGAGGGAATTGCTGACTCGGAAACTGAAACAGTGCCTCGTTTTCTGCCTTTTAGTGACGCACGCATCACAGGGACAAATTCTGAGCGAGAAAGTGACGATCTTCTCCAAAGAGCAATACCATCACCACTTCGATTGGACACTACTGAGCCTGAACTTTTGTTTTGCGACCAGACATTGCCTGGAAAAAGCCGTTATAACTTGCGACCGAGAGTCATGGACAAATAAAATGAAATTTTGGTCCTCCCATCCGAAAACCTGTTTTTGAACCACCATCCGGGTTCAGCTGTAGGGTCGTGGTGAAAAGACTTGAGTGTGTAGCTCATGGACACAAGGTCTACGGGTCTGGTTTGCTCTAGGGCGTTCCCTGGGACATTCAGAAACACTCTCAAGTGAAGAAAACCAACCGCCGCGAACAGCACGTTAGAGGATGGAGCCTTTTCAGATGGAGAGACCTGTTGAAAGAATAAGTTTCAAGAGGAAAATATGTGCAACCATGAGCAGAAAATGTTTTTTAATTATGTGTTTTTGTATTTTACTTAGTTTAATGATGTCTTTAGTGGGGTATATCATATTCTCTTTTCAAGTGACATCTGCACCCACTGTACAGCCCATGCCTTCCTCTACTATCTCCTCACATTCTTTTCACCCTCTACCTGAACACGAGTCCGTTAGAAGATTAGAGTTTATGAACAACTCCTTTGTTCAGCTCTTACACCAACACCAGCTAGTAGTGAACAGAACCAACTGTTGGGTGTGTGGCCTTATGCCTCATACTACTGAGAAAGGTATTCCCTACCTAGTGCTGCCATTCAGCTACAATGGTTCTGTGTGGGCATACCGAACGATGTTCATCTATGCTCGCGAAATCCACCCCCTACGTTCCGTCAAAGACAACCCAAAGAATAGTGCTCTAGTTAAGGGGATAGTCGACATGATAAGGGGAACTAGTTCCTACGAAACTATCCCGGAAGATGAGACACTAGCGTATATTGGATGGAACGTGACTGGATATGGAGCGAGTCTGAGCGAGAACCAGCAAGCAAAAAGATCCGCTCCAATTTGGATTGTACCCCATCAGGGTCATCTATGTCTGCAAGGTAATGGCAAGAATCCAAGAGCTCAGTTAGGGAAGAGTATCTGCACTGAAACGTATATTTTTGCGTCTCAGACTTCCCCTTTGTTCTTAGCAGCTAGGGGTACCTACTTTATCTGCCATGATAGGGCCTACACGTGGTTGCCCCCTGACTTCTCGGGCACATGCTTCGTTTCATTCCTGTTGCCTCCCACCTACACAGCTGCGGCAGATTACCATAAGATAAGAAGAATTAGGGGTGTCTTCAGCAAGGAAGACACTGCAGGACAAGAAGCGGGAGACTTCTTTAGGGGTTTTCTGCCGTTCTGGGGACCTATGGCTAACAACAGGAATGTGAGGCAATTGACGCGAGTGGTTGAATCCACCATAGTCGAAACTGTCGGTGCCCTTAATAATTTGACTGCTGAGCTCCAGTCGGATCGCCTTATGACCCTGCAGAACAGGGTCGCGTTAGACATCATACTTGCAGACCGTGGTGGGGTATGTAGAGTGATCCAATCCAGTTGTTGCATTTTCATTCCAGATAACGCTCCAACAGTGTACCAGGCCATCTCCAAACTACATAGGATCTCTGAATCCATCCATATAGATGAAGGAGACTGGTCGTTGATGGGATGGTTCTGGGAACTGTTATCCACCTGGGGATGGAAAGTTCTGATGGTCATTGGGATACTTCTAGCCATCCTTTTCCTGTTTTGTCTGTGCATACAGTGTGTTCCTGCCATATGCGGCCTATGTGTTACATCATGTGTAAGGAAACCTGTATCAAGGGACGAGCTAAGTAATAGGATGATGCTACAGCAACATCTCAATGAATTCATGAACATAGACCTAGACTCAGATTAGCATGAGTGTAAGTAAATTGCCTATGTAAGGGCAAAAGGAGGGTCTGTGGTACTGAAAATTCTGGACCTGTGTCATTAACATCATTGTAACATGGCGATTTTGGTATCAGCAGACCGGTAATGACAGGTATGCTATATCTGAGTATTTGCGTCATATTCGAGTGACGGGATCACTCTAATATTAACGATTCCCTTGTGAACCCTCGGGTTCCATTTTGTGTACGGCAGCCATTTTGTGGTTGCCCTCACATAAGGCAATGTCTCAAGCCAAAACGCGCCTTAGGGGACACGTACACTTTCAGTGACCTGGGCAAGCTGACTCCACTGTCCAGAGCCAGAACCTGTTCGGCCAGTTTTAGTTCCCAGTGGCCGATCGAGATTAGGGGCCCAGGTGCAGCATGCCATAAACCCTTCATTGCACACATCTATATCTAAATCTTATTCACACCTGTCACTGCTCTTTCTTTATGACCTGCTTTACGAGGAGGAGGTGCCCGGTTTTATTAGGGGTCCAGATTATATCTGTTGCAGGTTTTGGGCCTCACTGGGTATTTGGTTGTGGGCTGGACAAACTGAAAATGGGCTTGTCATCATGAATCTGTCTTTGTTTTGTTGTAAGAAATATGTGAATGACCCACTGTAAAAATAAGGAATGTTTGCCTAAAGCATAATATTCTGTATAAAAGAGATAGCTGGTTTCCATGAAAGAGAGCAGTCTCCTGAGAACATACACATTGGTGTACTTCTAGGATACCTGTTGCTGGCTGCAGCCAATAAATTGATCTTTGAAGCCACCAAGAAGACTCTGTGTTTCTGTAGTCTGAGACAGGAAGAACTCGAGGTCATTGGGTGTGTTCCCTGGCACCGCTGGGTCCAATAAAACCCAGTACTTCAGGTGTCTGATCTCCATCCTTGTGTATCTAGTAGAAGACTTCATCACCTTGTGTAGGTTGGCTCTTGTAGTATACCTTAGTAAACTGATGTCATCAAATAGGATGACAATGACAAATTAATCCCTACAGATTCCACACAAGGCCCTGCAATCAGCAAATGGTCATATACCTAATACCACGGTCAACTAATACAGTGATGTTGCAGTGTACAGTAGCAGGAGGAAGGTGACATGGAAATGCTCATTTCACCCAGTTGACAATTTCTAATAGAAATGTCCTCATATGTCCACTGTCAGAATAGTCTCATGAAAGCTCTGCTTGAGTAGCTTCACTGTGTATCACATGTAGCACTGAAAAGTAAACTAGAGAAAATCTGGCCCAAATATCGGTATGATTTGTCTACAAATAGCCACAGCATAATGAATCAGCTAGAACTAGGGACACCCCCAATCCAGATTGGCACTGGTGACAACACCATGCTTACATTGTATACCTAAAAGCCAATAGACCAATGACAGTGTTGAGGCTCAGGGAATCTCTATTACATAAAGAGGTGGTTTAACCTGTGTCCTAATGGGAAGGCACATCACAGTACCTTTTTGTCTTGCAAATTCAAATTCCATTGTATTACTGAGTGTAGACACTCACATATGACTGCTACATATCTGCATGTCACTCTCTGATGCATGTCACCAGTCAGTGAATGAACCTTGGCAATTCAACATCTGCAGTGCACATAACTGAGTACTCCCACATCAATGGCATGGAAATTCACATTGGGAGAAATTACTGTAAGTCTACCTGTCATGTACTTCATTGCTTCATCAACAGGACCTTAATAATGATATTGAGTAATGGCTTATGGTATGTGTGAAACACCCACCATTGTCTACACACTCCTGTTCGTGGTAACACCTGAACTGTATATCCATCACAAATAACTATTTTCAAACCAGACATCAACCTATGAAGACAAGTAGATCATGTATGAAACAGTAGTGAAGATGATACTACAACAGGGGAATGGTGCACATGCCAACATGTAGGCACTAATACTGATGGCACCAGTGATGTTTGCTATCTCATGTTACTGAACATTCCCCACTTACCATGGGGAAGCATTGCTCAGTCACTGTATCCAAAGTGCACTGTATGCTATGCCCCACGTAAGAGGGCCACCATCACATGAGACACAGTAGTGAGGGAGGATCACTCCTGACACAATGAAGACAAGTGGCCTGTTTGATACAATTGTCACCCACAACATCAAACAACATGAGCTGATTAAT
The DNA here is from genome assembly GCA_963921515.1 of Calotriton arnoldi. Classification (NCBI taxonomy): domain Eukaryota; kingdom Metazoa; phylum Chordata; class Amphibia; order Caudata; family Salamandridae; genus Calotriton; species Calotriton arnoldi. The sequence goes on along the minus strand of CAWUFW010014276.1, from coordinate 284,086 downwards.
CACTTTATTCAGTCATGTGTCTGCTCAGGACAGCAAATTGGTAGTGGACTGGACTCTGCTGTGTTCCTGGTCAGAAAGACAATACGCAAAGCATCAAACATCACCATGCACCTACTACTAGACCTACACAAACAATAACTCTTCTTGTGCATTGCAAATGGGCCACCCCCAATATTGATGGGGAAATGCCTGCCTGTAACACACAAAGTTGGCAATGTAACATGTATTGCTCTGGCCATGACTCACCCCCTTGTAGTTGCTGTTGGGCACTCAACTGCTCATCAAGCTCCAGGTAGGCCACCGCCGGTATGCGGGCCATAATGGGGGTCATGGTCCTGCATGCGCCCGTTCACTTTGGAAGGAAATCCCTCACTGGACCTCTGTCATCTTCCTGGTCCAGCACTATAGGTCCTCCCTCCTCTTCCTGCAATGGATGTTGTGCCGGCGATAGACCCCTCCAGGGTCTGCACCTCCCAGGCGAAGGCTCTCCAAATGGATTCCTTTTGATGGGCGTTGACCTGCATGGATACACAGATTATAACTGCAAGTTTTTGGATATCTATTTAGTTGATACACATTTTATTTACATCTAGCACAAGCCTACACACTACGGGGCATATTTACAAGTCACTTTTTGTGACGCAGCGGTGGCACATTTTGCTGCCCCATATTTACAAGCACGCGTAAAGCCACCCTGCTTGGCTTTTCGTGTTCTTGTAAATACGGTCCCTATTAATGGGGCACTTTGCGTGAAAGGGGTGTTTCATGGGTGTTGCTGTGGGTGTTCCCATGCAACACCCATGGATTCTGCCACATTCCCAGATTTACGAGAAATCGTAAACCTGGGAATGCGTCAGACTGCTATGCCTCCCCAGGGGAGGCGTAGGTAGGTCCAACTAGGAGAAATATTTTCATTTCTCCTCGTTTGTTCCTCTTTCTATGCTTGCTGCATTCTGCAGCACACATAGAAAGAGGAAAACACCTCTTGTGATTGTTTTTATGCAGGAAGGTGTCCCTTCCTGCATAAAAACAATCATCCCCACAACGCAGACACCCTTGTACAATGGGGCAAGGGTGCCTGCGTTGGCGCATAGCAGTCAATTGTGTGCCAGCACAGGGGAGAGCACAGGGATCATCCATTTTGGGGAACATCCAATGATCTGCAGGTCTACAGGGAGATTACTCTGTGCATCAGTTGTATTGCCACAGTAATTCTGCCCCAGCCTGGGCCATGGCCCATAATGGGCACAAATCATTGTCAGTCCTTGCTGTCTGCAGGATTAGCATACTGATTCCACATGAACATCACATTTCCACCAGCTCGATACATAAAAGTACATCTTGTGGCCATCCAATATGTAGCCTCAAGGTTGTGTGGCACTCTGAAGGAGTCTGTGAGGTATAGCTAGCTCCCAGACAACAATTTGGCGAGGCCTGATGTGGGCTGAGTGATATGTGGGACTGTACACATAGCTAACCTCATCCTCAACTGCTTCTTACAGTATACATACAGAGCTCATGCTGAAAAGCCTATACATTTCTTTGCACATTTACCATGATCTGATTAACAAATACATTATAGGTACCATGAAATCTATACATGATTAGATATTGTATTGTATTGTAATTGCATTTATTTAGCGCTTACTACCCCTGACGAGGCGTCAAAGCGCTTTTTCGGCGAGTAGCACACTACTCCAGAACCCATAAAGGATTAGTGTAGAATTAGTATAGTGAAATATGAAAGTGATTTAAGTGGTGGATAGGTTAGTCAATTATTTGGATTCAGAAAGATAGCGGAAGGATAGAAGAGGGAAAAAAGGTTTGTATTTATATAGCGCTTGTTACCCCTGATGGGGTGTTGAAGAGCTTTTTTTTGTTGTTGCGTGTAGCACGCTACTCCGGAAACCCATAAAGGATTAGTGGTGAATTAGTACAGTGAAATATGAAAGTAATTTGAGAGGTGGATATTAGTCAGTTATTTGGAGTGAGAAGGATAGCGGAGGGATAGAAGAGGGAAACAAGGTTTGCATTTATATAGCGCTTGATACCCCTGATGTGGTGTTGAAGCGCTTTTTTGTCGAGTAGCACGCTACTCCGGAACCCATAAAGGATTAGTGTTGAACGTGGATCTTCTAGCAACCGGGAACCAATGCAGGGCTTTCAAGGCAGGTGAGATGTGGTCTCGCGGTTTGATATGCAAGAGTAGTCTGGCAGCCGAGTTCTGAATCCGTTGTAGTCTTTACATGGTTGTTAAAGGTGATCCGTGGTAGAGGCTATTGGCGTAATCAAGTTTGGACAGAACAAGGGAGATGGTAGCTTGAACCTTGTGTGGAAATCCCAAATGGGGAAAAATTAGTCGCAGCGTTTTTATAGTGACATAGCTTGATCTTGCTAGTTTGTCCACTTGGGCATTCATCGATAGCTTGGAGTCCATGGTCATTCCGAGGTTTCTTACTTCCTTCGATACTTTAGGTGGTGATCCCAGTTCATCAGGCCAGGCGGCAAGCGCGTCATAATGTTTCCAATCGCCACACGTGAGTATTTCCGTTTTGGAAGCATTCAATTTGAGATGGCTCCAAGTCATCCACTGATCCACGGCTCTGAGACAACTGAAAATTGGAGCATTTCCAATGTCTTTGGGGCATTCCAGTTGAAGGAGTATTTGTGTGTCATCTGCATAGTTATAGCACATGAGGTGAAATTGATTGATCAGTACTGGTAATGACTTCATGTAGATGTTGAAAAGCATGGGCGAGATGATAGAGCCTTGAGGGACCCCTGCTTTTGTGGAGTACGTTTTGGACGAGAAAGGTGGGGTATGGATGACATTTGTTCTGTTTCGAAGGTAGGACGCGATCCAGTCTAGAGCAGTCCCCTCTATGTCGGCTTCATAGAGTCTTTGTTTCAGAGTGTCATGGTCAACCGTGTCACAGGCAGCCGAGAGGACCAAGAGGAGTAGCGCAGCAACCCCGTTGCGGTCTACTGTGTTCTTCAGGTCATCCCAGATGGCAAGGAGGGCAGATTCTGTGCCTCTTCCCGGAAGGAATCCTGTTTGGAAGTCTGAAAGTATGGCATTCTCTTCAATGAATTGTGACATCTGGGCAAACGCTGCTCTTTCTATCAGTTTGCCCAGAAAAGGTCCATTTGTAATGGGTCTGTAGTTGTCAGGGTTCAGCGGGTCCAAGTTTGTTTTCTTCAGTAAAGGGCATATGTATGACTTTTTTAGTTCTTCTGGAAATATTCCGGTAGTTAAGGAATCGTTGATGATTCTTCTTACTGGAGTGGCAGCAGAGGTTGTAAAAAGAATTGTCTTGAAAGTTTGTGGTGGACATGGGTCAGAAGGGCTGCCGGCAGGCCTGCTTGCTTTGACCAGGTCCATAAATTCATTGTGTGAGATGTGTTGGAAGGAACGGAGAGGCTGGGTTAGAGTATTCTTGGATTGTTGTTTTGTAAAAGGGTTAGTGCTGGTGGTTTGTCTCTGTTTTAAGTACGAGTCCAACGTGTCTGCTTTGTCCGTGTAATGATTTGCCAGTTTGTCTGTGACATCTTGAGTAACAGGATGAGTTCCTTCTAGGCAGTTTGGTTTACGAAATTCATTGAGTATTTTATACAATTCTTTATTTGCACATTTAGCATTTTGAATTCTGTCTGAATAGTACCTTTTCTTAGCTTTTTTAATAGCTGACTTGTATAAACTGTTAATTTTCTGTAGGTGAAGTTTGTCTTGTTTGGCGTTTGTTTTGAGCCAGGTACGTTGCAGCTTTCTAATTTGTTGTTTTATGTCTTTTATCTCTATATTTCTCCAAGGCGCTTTTTTCTTTTGTTCTGTTGTGTGGTTTTGAGTGGTATCAGGATGTCAAAAGCTTCCTATAGCCACTCATATAGTTTTTGAACAGAATTTATTGTTTCCAGATCTGCACTGGATGTTAGTTGTGTTTCTAAGTGTTCCAACTTGAGTTTGTTCCATGGTCGATAGGTGGATGCATGTAAGGCAGTTTTAGGTGAGTTGCTTAGTGTTGTTTTATGTTGGAAAGCAAGCAAATGGTGGTCTGACCATGTGACCGGAGTTATAGTTTGAAAGGTAACTAGTTCGGTATTAGCAAAAATGACATATAGGATACGTCCAGTGATGTTTGTGGGTTTGTGGACAATCTGATGCAGGTTCAGTGCGTCTAGGCCAGTGATTATTGTTTTTGGATGGGTCATATTGGGTTTGTCAAACCAAATGTTGAGATCACGCAGAACGCATAGGTTGGAGTGTATTGTTATCAGATTTGAAACTGTGTCTAGAAGTGCGTCTGGGAATGTCGCCTTGCTAGGTCGAGGTCTGTAAAGGAGAAGGAAGTTACAGGTGGAAGACGGTGTAGGATTGCATCTCGTGAGAAGAGCCTCACAATTGTTTATGGAGATGTTGTCAACTTTAGTGATATGTAATGTTTGCCTGAACACAACAGCTAGACCACCTCCTTTTTTGCCTATACGATTTTGGGTGATCGTTTATGTGCATGCACTACAAGTAGAATCTAGGGCTTACCACACATCACGCATCACAATGGTGATGTTAGGTACACAATGTATAGTGCTCCACAATCCATTACAGGATTGTCCTATGTAGGGGCTACAAAATGTTACAAGAGTAATTAGTATTCACTGTGGGACTCAGAGGCACATTGTAGCCTGTGGGAATGGAAAGGATGGAATTGAACAGATTAAAAAATCTATGTAAGATAGGTACTTGTTCCTCTGGTGAGCCATAGAGATGGTGATACAGGGGAAGCACTTCTTTTACCAGTAGCTCCAGCACCTCTGGTGAGAAGGCACAGGCCCTCTCACCTGTTTGACCTGGCATGATTGCTCCCACTATTGGCAAACAGCAGCAGAAGTGGAGGAGGTCTTGATAGCAGCAGTGTCAGAAGGCAAGTGAGTTCTTTTTCAAACCACAGCGTACATGTATGTCATGCACACAGTCATCAGTGTAGATGGACACAGCCATTGGGTTGCGACCATCACTATCACCAATGTTAGCCTATGGCTGTATCCTCCGTGGAGTAAACTGCCCACCACGCAGTCGACTTTCGCCGTCGGCGGTAGGTTTTGAATGTCTTATATGTGAGGTCAGGCATCCACCATTTTAGCTGTTGGAAGTACAGTATTGGTGACTGTTAAGTGTGTCACCAGCACTCCAATTGAGGTCTAACATGTTTACATATGGACTACTATATTGCCATGTGCTTTTTCATGACACAAAACATGTGTAGTGCATTACTGTGCATAAACGCAAAATGTGTGCGGTGCACTGTACACTGCGGTTGATGATTTGTGACCTAAAATATCCTAAAATTAACATTATTGTGCTAAGAATACATTTCTGAATATATAAATTGCACATTTATGTTACACAAACATGTGAAGGCCACATTGGGGAATAATGGTGGATGTTGGACAGCAGACAATCGGATAATGTGTTATGCTTTAAGAACCAGTTATGGGTTGTCACATTACTTTTGGTTTTCTCTTCATATATGTTACTGTGGATACTGTGACCAATGTTCAAAATTGTTGTCACTCCACACAAAGGAACTCAGGGAGAGGCAGGAGGTGACAGCCTTCAGTGTACCCCCATTTCCAGACCTTAAGACCAAGGAAGAAAGGGATGTCATCAACGTATTGTGAGACTTATGGCAGTATTGCATTTTCTGGCCACAGGTTTCTTTCAATACACTGTGGCTATACCTGGTGGTATGTCACAACCAATGTTCAGTGGTGTACTACAAGAAGTGCTTTCAGGAATGATGAGACATATTGACAGTTACATCCAAATCGCCAGACGTGAGGATTTAGCCAATGTGAAGGTTGACTTCTATGGATTTGGTCACATGACACATGTGGTTGGAGCCATTGATGGCACCCATATTGCATTTGCACCACCGCAAGCACTTCCATTCTATCAACGTGCAAGTTGTCTGATTACCGTATTTGTATATCTCAAATGTCTGTGCATGGTTCCCAGGATCAGCCCAAGATTCCTTCATACTGTGGAACAGCACCATACCCCAGCTGATGTCACAACTACTACCAGAGAGGGCCTGGCTTGTTGGTAAGTTTGATCTCTCCTAACATTGTGTGGGTGATGTCAGGTAGCATGATCAGAAAGTGTGTAACTTATTTTTGCACCTATGTGTGTCTTCCATCTAGGAGACTCAGTGTATCCCAACCGTCCATGGTTGCTGGCACCGCTAAGGAATACAACTACACCAGGGGAAGTCTGCTTCAATGAGGCCCATGGAAGAACACAGTGGGCAGTGGAGTGGACTTTTGGGCTCCTGAAGGTCAGATTCAGATATCTGTACAAGACTGGGGAACTCTCCTCTACTCACCCAGGAAATTGTGTCAAATCACCATGGCCTGCTGCATGCTCCACAACATCACCCTGCAACGGAACATCATTATATCACAGAGGATGAAGACCATGAAATGCCACCCAGTGAGGATCCTGATTTGCCAAATGATGATGATAGTGGTGAAGAGGAAGGAGCTGCAAGATTTCATCGACAACTTCTTCTCATGAGTGTAAGTATGTTGTGAGATGTCATGACTTTGACTATTAAATCAACTCTTGTTGTGATGATGTGAGGAGTATGTTTAAGGAAAATATTAAGAAGCTAAAGCTCTGGCAAGTTCTTGTGAAAGGTGTTTGTGGAGGAAGGTTTTGACACATGCTCATTTTTTTTTTTGTGTTGCTTTGTTTAGCTTAGATTTTTGTCATGGGCTGTGTTCTCCAGACGTTGACTATGTGAATTGTGTTATATGTATGGTTTCATAGCTAATCTCTTTGTTTTGGTCTATTTTAGGTACCTTCACCATGGCATCTTCATTTGTACATTTCAGAGTTGTGGCATTAGCAGGTATATGAAGCTGTTTGGATGTAAAAAATGGACATGGATTGTTCCTGGGAATGTCTGTCACAGACTTCAGGTGTACAAAACCTGTACCAAGACAGCTGCACAGCGATAGGATGGAAGTTAAGAGGAACCCATTGGACTTGTTCCTTGTGGTGTGGTGGTCCTAATGCAATGTGTGTGCTATCATGTGCTCCAACAAAATGTTGTTATGGGCTCAAATCATGCTAGTCTCCCTTCACATTGGCTAAATCCTCATTGTGTTTAAACTGTATGTAGCTGTTGATGTGTCTCCTCCTTGTAGGCCAAAGTGCTTGTGGCGCATCACTGACATTTGTTTGTGACATTCCACCAGATGCAGCAACACTGGATTGGAATGGCCCTGTGATCAGAAACTGTTGTTCTGCCATGTGTCTGTTTATTGTTTCAAATGATGTGGGATTCCTTTGGTGAGCTAGGCGATATGGCTCCAGCTGATGACCAAGACAATTTCATTTTGTCTATTCAATAGGAAATTGTCTGATGCCATTCATGATCGATCTCTTTGCCTCTCGACTGGATCATCAATTGGAGAGGTATTGTAGCTGGCAACCGGATCCCAAAGCAATAGCGACCAATGCATTCCTCCAGGATTGCAGTGTGGAGAAAGGGTATACCTTTCCTCCTTTTGTAATGATTATGAGACTGTCCACTCAAGTTCGGCAACAGTGGGTGGACTTATAGGGAATTACCATGATTTGGAGGTCTCAAGTCTGGTTTCCAGTCCTGATGGAACTTTCTTGGGATTTCCCAATCCCTCTATCCCTGTTTCAGGATCTCCTCCGGGATCCCCAATGGAATCCACACCATCTGGTGCTCATGCATTCACTCCGTCTCATGGCATGGCGGATTAAGTCCCAGGGATTTCTGCAGAAGCTGCCGCATTACTCGCCAGACCCAATTGATGGGCATCGGATCGGAGAGCATCCTCTGGTTTGTAAACTTCTTAGGGGCATCTGATTGTCTGTCCCTCCAGAACCCCGATATTCTACTTTGTGGGATGTTAATAATGTTTAGCGCCTATTCAAATCATGGCCTTATAATAAGTACCTTTCTAGGAAACAGATGTCGGCAAAATTCACCACTTTGTTATGCCTGATTTACTGTTGCAGAGGATCGGATGTGAGAGCCCTGGATTTGACAGGTAGAGTATTCACTCCGGATGGACTGACTTTTAATATTTCCGGAAGAACAAAATGTAAATCAAAAACGGTGTCATACCCAGCCTTCTCAGATGTCCCAAAATTGTGTGTTGTTAGAGGTTTGAATGCTTGTGAGTCTATGACCAATGATATACGTCTTCAGGGAGAATGACAATTACTCACTGCTCTCACGAAACCTCACAAAGTGGTTTCAACCCTTACCATTGCTAGGTGATACCGATGGGCCATGCAAGAGCCAGGAATCGATGTTTCCCATTTTGGAGCTCATTCTGTAAGGGGGGCTATGGCCTCCAAAGCCTTTTAATTGGGAGCTTGTTTCGAGGACATCCTAAATGCTGTGGCTTGGTCCTCAGATTCTACATTTAAAAGGTTTTATTTCAAACCAGTTAAGAATCTAGCATCTCTGGTGGTGAAGCTTTAGACTAGCCTAATCCTCGCTTCTGGTCCTGACATAGAATGAAAGATTTCCTAGCTATTGTAACAGAAAGTTTCAATTCTATTAAGGACTCGGAGGTGAGGATTAGCACACCCTCTTCAAAAATGTTGTTACTCCCGCCCGATATGAATTACAGCTGAAGAATGACCATGTTTAATGATTATTTATAGTTGTCATGATGATGATTTTGATATGATATCTTGTTTTGTGGTGTACTTGCATAATGTTTTATCAACTGTTTTCTCATACTTGTGTATAATGTAATGAGGTCATCTGGAACCTTACATCACTCATTTGTTTTCTTAGGGACAGATTCTAATAAACAGGAGTGATACTAGTGGTGATCGGTTGTGTTCACAGGAAGAAAGAGGAGGATAGTATGTTCATGAGGAATGTTGGGAGGATGGGCTCCGCTCTAATTGGATTAACTGTTTTGCCTTTCTTTTGTTTCCCAACGACTTATCGGAATGCAGTTTAATGTTGATACATACTTTTAATGGCTGCTGGTTAATAAAAGTGAAGGAAGTTGAAGCCTAATCCTAGCCTCTGAGTCCTTAATATAGCCTTAGAGCCCACCGTAGCGGGCTCTACCAGCCATTAAAGGTTGGCTCTAGCGCTAAACAAGGGAGCGGGCCTCAAATGGCCAGTAGAACCCGCTATGGAGGGCTTTAAGGCTAATAGAACATTTCGCCCCTAGAGGGCAGAATATTCCAATTTGTAAAACAAAGGCCTCACGGAGCCCGAGGGGACTGAAATTTCCTCGGGCTCCATGAGGCCTTTTGTTCACAGTAATAGCAGTGAACAAACATTAGACTGTTGGAGCTCTCAGTTTCTACAGGCTATTAGAAGCCCAGAGCACTCCATTGTTTCCAATAGAGCTCCCAGCATTCCAATGCTCTAATAGAATTGAAACTTTTCTTTATGATAGCTAGGAAATTTTCCATTCCGACTGCTATTAGAGTAAATCTTTGTAAATCAGGCCCAAGATTTAGGAGAGGCACCGTACTGAACTGCATTTATTTTTAAGTGGAGCATTACTACTGCAGTATTACTTCATGTACATTTGTTTTTTGGCCCCCGCTGCTGTTACTTGGTGGGTGTGGTGTAATGTTTAATTGAAGAAACATGTAAGCAATCAACATTTTGGCAGAGCATACCAACCTGCTAAACTATCTGGTAGGTGAAGTATAATATAACGTTTTAAAATAGGCATGTATTTTCATTGTTATTGCAATGCCGGCTTAACTGGCATGCAGCTGCGTTGTAATTACAGGGCAAGCATACTAAAAATACAAAGTAAATATACTCATTCCAGCAAGATTACTGAGCAGTTATAATTTATGACACCGCAGAATGCCTTGCAGAAATGAAAGAGGCAGGACAAGTCACAGAGTTGCAGCCTTCCTCATCACAATGTTCATTGTCCATCAATGAGAACACCTTTACAGAAACACATTTCTGCAAAATGAATTGCGTTGCTTTATGTGGGGATATAGTGGGTCGCGTAGACAGGTTTTAAAGTCAAATGAGTATAAGAAATGAGTTTGCTTTTCAGTGCATGCGCTCATTCTATCATCCTTCCTGACTATAAAATGACTCGAGGACACCTTGGTTATTTGTGCTCAGCTACTTATTTAATTACCATTAACACGGCATAATGAATACAACAACGTAGCAATGCACCACTTCATCAAAAGCATCCGTCATTGATTTAGGCTCTGGGCACTTTTAAAATTCCAAATACACAAGACATCGGAAAAAGACTTATATGTCATCTGTTACAAGTTGCACAGAATAAAGAGGCCTTGCAGATCTTAAAATCTGATGTGAGAATTACAATAGTTTTTGGTTTGACTCGCTTTTTATAAACAACCTTGTATAAGAGTAGCAAAATGTTATCATGATTTAAACAGAATCAAATGTATGTGTTAAATTATTTTTATGAGCCTTTCTACATATGTTATATGTTTTTTAATATTTGCATTTTAATGATGATTTATTTATTGCTGTGTTTTATGGGGTATTATCCCCAAAATAAACATTGATTGATAGAAAATTAAGTCGGTCAAAATCAAATGAGGCAGCTCTGATCATGGAGGTTCTTTGAAATCAGTCTGAGGATCATCAACTACAAGTATCGTCAAATCAGCTTCACCCTTGGCAAAGTAGGTCCATTCAGGAGCTAAGTAGCTCCTACTTGGCACCCGCTTTCTCATTGATTTTCTGGTCACTGTCTATTCAGAGTCACTGTCATTTTGCTCACTGATCTCTACACTGAAACTCTTTGTGTCTCTCCTCTCTTTGGCCACATTTTTTTTCTTGGCCCTCTTTTGTCACCCCGCTTGTACCCTCTCCAGGCTCAGAATCTGCACTCACAACTCCTTTAGTTTGGGTCTCCGTGGCTACCCATGACTCATTTACCACAGACCCTGCACCTGCCTTGGACTGACTTTGAGGTATTTGAGCACACTCTTCGTCATCTCCCTCTGAGCTCTCAGGCTGCACTGGATTCAGTCTTTGTACATCAGTAGCGTCTGTCCTCACCTCTTCTCCAGCTTGTCTCACTCTCTAGGTGTGCGATGCATGTATTCAGTTCGGTAGCCCTCCACATTTATCAGCGGTGCTAGTGACCAATATTACCTGGAAGGGGTAGCGTCCTGTAGGATCCAGGAACAAATTCCGTGATGACTTCTTGATCGACTTCCTCAATTACTTTATCACTAAAACCCAGTCACCGGGATATGTTGTATTCCGCTTTAGGTGTCCGTATATAGGTTTTCCTGAAACATGTCCTTATATAGGCACAATTCGCATTGCCCTTATATAGGCATTAGATCCCAGTCCTTATTTAGGCATTAGCCGTGCACTCCAAATACAGGCATGGTCACCGACATCCGTCCACCCCAACGTCACAACGAGTTCTTAGAAACCAGACCCTTAAGCTCTTCGGAGTTCCCCTAGCACAGGATTATTGATTTCTCCAAGAACTCATCTATTATGCATGAACCGCTATACCTTAAGGGTTCATTCCTGACATCTTCCTCTGTCCGACTTCACGTCAATGCTAACATTCCAAGGCACCTACCAGGTATAAATATACCTTCTCTTGCCCAAGCAAGTTAGAGGACACCTCGACTTCAGAGGAGCCCGTATCCCGGCCTGACGCACTGAGAAGACGCTGTCATTCCTGCTCGCAGAAGAATCCAGCTTCCAGTGTTCTGACTCCCTTCGCGGGGCATTAGAGTTTGAGATCCGGCAGGAGATTCCCAGCTCTCTCATTCTCAAGGTATGGAGCTGACTAGAACCTAGAGGGACTCTTGGCATACTAGACTTAACATACTCTTAGTATACCATACTAGAGAATATTCCACCTACTTCTTACTTTTCCCTACACCTAGACTAGGTTAGGTACATTGGGGTAGAACTAGCTTAGAGAAGCATCGTATGAGTACTCGCATTTTTAGCCCATGTTATTTATGTACATGAATATATGCTAAAAAATAATGCTGGTGCAGTATTATTTCTTTCTACTGCTTACGCTGTACATTATATATCTTGCATACTGTCTTGTGATCATAGCAGCTCATAACTCTTACACGAGAAACAAGACTGTTCAATAAAACCTTTTTATTGAAACGCCCGTCCATTCTTTCTGTGTAACTCTGAGGAAACTAAGCATGCACGATTAGCTGAGTGAAACTGTTATCTATTGTTTCCACGATTCTGAGAAGTGTTCCGATTCTAAAAGGAAACAAAGTTGTCATGTTTATGCGGTTGCCAGAAACTACTCCCTTCTTGTTTACAAGGAGTTTCTAGTGGCCTCTGAGTTAGCTGGCACAAAGTAATTAAGTTTAATATACTCGATAGGGACATTCTTACCTCAGTCCTATGTCAAAACTATAGGGTATATTATTCCAATGTGCAGAGCCTATTAGGGAAATTGGAACTACACTACATGGCGCCCAACGGTTTGGTAAGGCACTAATTTAACGCTAGATACTGAGTAACTCAGTCGTGCTTTTCTCTCAGAGACCCCTACTCACATACTCCATAAGACGTCTGGAGTGGGTAGGGTTAAATATCCGCCAAAGCTAAATAGGACAAAAACCCTATATATTAGCTATTTTGGTTTGTTCAACGTTGAAGGATACAGTATTCCAAAATATTGTGCACCTTATCTTTTGTTTCCTTGAAACTTGTTCTACATTTTTCAAAAAACAAATGTCCATACACGAGGACAATAACACCGGGAACGGTGTAGCTGCGGCTGAACCAGTCGTAACAGCTTTTAACTTTTCCGGTTTAAATGAAACCGAGGAGGGTGTTATAGACATCGCTCCAAACTTAAGAAGAGCCAGTACTCTAAAACTTATAAAACACGGCCTACCACCAAGAGGGGGTAGAGCAGTTTTCGTGATAGAGGCACACAAATCCTTTCAGACGGAGGTATTCTATTCATAGATAGTATTCCCAGAATCAAATCCAGTCACAAGAGTGTTTCACTTCTACAAAGAAGATGAACCACCAGAGGAATATATTCCTTTCGAGGATATTGAAATTCCACTAACATACCAGGAGCATCAGCTCTGGTTTAAAGGCACCCTAAAACATCACAGAAACATTACCAGGCTCGGTCCACTAGGTAGACCAGGAGCAACATGGCCGATTCTAGCCGGCTACACTCCTCATCCTGACCTCGATATAATGTCAGACGAGGAATTACTTACTCAACTTACAGAGTTAATAAAAATTTACAGACAATTAGTCCAATATGTCATGCGGACTTTCACAGTCTAACCACCATTGACCATTCCAAATCAAACCCCTCAACAGGGGAATACACTAAAAATTACACCACAGACTTTATACGCAGTCATGGGTAAAATGCCCACAAAACGTGAGCAAATTCCATTCTGGATAGCTAAAAAAATTAGCAGTATTTCCTAATACTAGCCCTTATGAGAAAGACAGAATACTAATAATCTGTTTACCAATGGGGATCACACCACAACTGGAAGATTGCACAACTTGGGGCGCAGTCTTTGCTGCCATCTATACTAAAACACATGGGGGCTTATTTACAAGCCCCTTGCGCCACTTTTGCGTCACTTTTAACATGGGAAAAGTGACGCAAAAGTGGCGCAAGGGTCTTGTAAATCTGCCCCATGGTGTTCCGTCAATTGCAGTAATACCAGATGTCCTGAAACAAATTCAAAACGAATACGGGGCAGAGCCTGCTCTGAATTTAGGTATGAAATTACTGAAAAACTTTGACCAGGTCTCAACAATAATATTATCTAATATTAAAGGGGAGGCAGCATCAGTGGCGATCCACCAACGCTTAAGGGAATTTGATGTTACAGAACATCAAACAGAACTACCCAGAATAATAGAACAATCTTATGCAGAATTAGGCAGAGATAGTTTGGGTGGAAAACCATTGAAGCCAAAACTATCTGAAAGTCCTGAGAAGGACTCTATTAAACAAACTCCTACATCTTCTAAAAAGAAGTGGGAAACTAATAAACAAAATTCAAACGAGAAACGTTCTCAATCCCGAGGTAGGTCTCCTCAAAAGGAGCCCTCTGAAAGGAGGTATAACCTCAGGAATAGGGATAATTTAAGAAAGCCTGACAGGTATCTAGATACTGATACACGTTCCTCTCGTACCTTTCAGATATCGTCACAGACATCAGAAAGAAGAGGACGGTCAGAACATAGAGAAGAACGCGTGAAATCCAAAGACGACAAACACGTTCAGAAAAATAAATCAAAACCTCAATTCTCAAAAGAAGGTAGCAGGTCTGAAGATCAGACATGCCGAGAATACTGAGAACACAGCTCAAGAACGGAGAATGGGCTCAGACAATGCTGGACAGTGCAGCAGAAGTCACAATAGCTCGCCAGAACCTGAAGGAACTTCTGGAGATAGTGGACTTGAATGAGTACATCACAGTAGAGACTGTAGACACCAGGGTTAGTACTCCACAAAAGTTATATGAAATAACACTCCGAATGGAGGGAGACATACCAAGACAAGTGAAAGTACTCTTTTGGGAGAAACTTTCAAGGGGTTACGATATACTTCTAGCAGAAAAAGACTGGCCACCACAATTTGTCAGGGAGTGCCCACATGGCGAGGACATCATTATGCCTGCCTTCTCCAACCATATTCCAATTCACCTAAAATATACTTATGCCAGGAAATGGGCAGTTGCCCAGGCCCCAGCAGTATATAAAAATCATGTAGGATGGGATGAGGACTCACCTCACCACAAAATACATCTAAAAATGAACCTACTGCACAAAGGCAGTATCCAATAAAGCAAGAAGCTAAAAAACAGGTCAGGGAGATCTTAGATCAACTTGAATACCAAGGGGTGATTGAAACATGCACCTCCTCAATGAACAATCCCTTGTTTCCTGTCTCCAAAACAGACAATACATATCATCTAGTTTTGGATTACAGACACTTGAACACTTGTTCTAAAACATTTGCAGTGCAAAATGCACATAGTACAGTATTAATGAATAACATTGTGCGTAAAAAATATAAAACCACATTGGATATTTCAAATGGTTTCTTTTGTCAAAACATAGCACCTGAAAGCAGGTACTTAACAGCTTTCTCAATAATGGGGACCCAGCGTCAATTTTGTAGACTCCCACAAGGGTTCAAAAACAGCCCAGGGTTATTCTCAGCAAGGGTAACAGAGTTACTACAAATTTATGATAATGAGGCATTGTCATATGTCGATGACATCTATCTGACAGACGATGACCTAGATAGGCACTTGAACAGGGTGAGTACCATTATATTGGGCTTCGCCTCTGAGGGCTATAAATTCAACTTTAAAAATCCAGAATTGCCCATCTCAATGTCCTTTTCCTAGGATATGAGCTTTCAAGTGAAGGCAAGAGCTTGGCAGCTAACTTTTTAGAAAGGTGTGCGCTGCTCCAACCTCCAAAAACGCTGAAAAATTTACAATCTATCTTGGGTTTTCTAAATTTTGGAAGAACATACATTCTAAATTACGCAGAAAGGGTTAAACCTCTCTACGAATTAATCAAACCTGATTTTTCAATCAAACATTGGACACAGGAACACACAGAAATCTTGCGTTCACTCCAAGCTAACATGTTAGCAACAAATCACTTACAAACACGCGTAAGTCAATGCAATTTAGTGATCCGAATAATTTCGGGTCAATGCGGATTCACCTACTTAACATTTAATGAGGGTGAAAAAGTACCAATAGCATACAAATCACATTTGTATACACAAGCAGAAATGCGCTTCACTTCAACAGAAAAAATACTAACAGCAGTTCAAACCGCTGTAGCAAAAGAAAGAGCTCTAGCCCAAGGGAAACGCATTATTGTCGTAACTTCAGTACCAGCCTTAGAGGCGGTCACAAAAGCGAGCATTCCAAATGCAAAAGCTTTACATCCCAGATGGATACAATGGGTTAATTCTCTTGCTGCAACAGATGTTGAATATGTTTTTGATCCTGATCTAAAAACACAAGCGTTCCTGCAATATGAACATGAATGTCCTCTGCCCACTGAAATTCTGCCTCTAGATCAGTACGAATTTATAATTTACACTGACGCATCCGCTCAACCCGCCACAGGGAGTAAACAAGCTTACAGTGCAGCATGTGCAATCGTTAAAGGTCGCATGCAAGATGGTAACTTCAGACCAATGGTCACTAAAACTCAATCTCTAGGAGATTGTTCAGCTCAGCGAGCTGAACTACAAGCATTCAAACTGGCACTTGAAAGTACAGATCGCGAATTCCCCACACTAATCGTGTGCGATTCTTTCTACTGTGTTCAGTCGTATAATGAATATATACAAAATTGGCTTGAAAAAGGGGTCAAAGATGCAAAAGGTGGCACAATCAAGCATAAAACGCTTTGGGAACAAGTAGTTCAGTTAAAAAACGAACTACCAAAAGCTCACGTGATACACACGCTGAGTCATCAACGTGATGGCGTTCACGTTGCAGGGAATTCATTGGCTGACGAAGCCGCAAAGGGGGCTGTTCAGACGGCTTCCGTAGCTGCGATCACTCGTTCAAAAACGAGAATAGACAGTGAGATATTGTTGGCTGTCAATGCTTTAAGCAAAGGCAGTGGTGCAGCGTTACCAAAGAAGTTTCCACTCAAGTACTCTTATGTAATTGATGCGAACAACGTTCCTTTTGCTCGAAAACCTGGAGTGGGGGATAGGGTAATTCCAAACATGCAACGTAGATTATTACTAATCCTAGCCGCACATGAAGGGATAGCCTCTGCCCATGCAGGTGTTTCTGCAACAGTATCTTTACTTAAACAAAGATATTGGTGGCCTGGCATTAGGAAACAGACCAAGAACTATGTTTTAGAATGTGAAATATGCCAACAGATGAAAGTCTCCACAGTGAAACGTCCTGCGCAGACACCCCTGTTAATTTCAGACAAACCATTAGCTTGGGTTTACCTGGACCACTGCGGTCCCTTGCAAAGGGACGGTAACTATAAATATATAATGGTCGCAGTGGATTCGTGCTCAAGGTTCCTATATATGGCCTCAGCGCTCGGCTGACGCTCGAACTGTTATAAAAGATTTGCGAGTCTTTATCGGCACATATGCAATTGGCACACTACATTCTGACCAGGGCCCTGCATTTAGCTCTCGGGCTTACAAGGAAGCCATGGTCAGTTTGGGCGTTGCATTGCGGTACTCCTCTCCGTTTCATCCTGAGGGAAATTCTGTTGTGGAAAGGAAAAACCGGGACATAAAGCAGTCTATAACAGCTAGAGTATTAGGTTCAGGTGATGGGTGGGTCAAACATCTTTATGGGGTCCAACGCTCATTAAATAATTTGCCAAGAAGTTCTCTAGGGGGGGTCACTCCATATGAGGTCCTATTTGGGACAAGAATGTGGGTTTCTGATCTCGAATGTAAAGGCACAGTGGTGGAAAATAAACCCTTTGATATCAAAGATCGTTTGGCTGTTTTACAGGATCTAAATGAACTAAGATCAAAACAAATCAACGTGTTCCTGAAGCCAACCACCACTGGGGAAACAAAAGCAGTCCCAGCAAGGCCTGTCTGGATCCCAAAAGTTGGGGATCTAGTCAGAGAGAAGATTGCGGACAAGAAGGAATTTGGACCTTCTTACAGACAACCAGTACCTGTCCTATCCGTCCACGGAACAAGAACAGTACTTCTGCCGCCCCTTGCTGGAAAAAAGGAGAAAAGATTTGTGTCAATCGACCTCATCAAACCACAGTATGTGGCCAATACTAAATAGTAGGCCTCGTGGACTCCGACCTAGTGGCAGACGCACTCCTCTTGCTACTATCCAGACTGAAAGACTCATAACCATCGAGAATTCAGCAGTAACAGATGAAGGACTAAGCAACAATGCTATGGAACTCATCCCTCTTGAAACTCAAGTAACAGTTCGTCCAGATACACCTGTATACACCAACGTAACACGTGATCAACTGGTTCCAGCGATTTCAACAAATCCTGATGCAATTCCAACAATTGACCGAACTGCTTCTGGCTACTTCATTAACTTTGATACGTTTTCTGAGGATCCGAGTGAGCCTGAAACGACGCCAGCATCAAAAACTTTCAAGCAACAAGTACAAGACCTTTTTCATTTCCTGAAAGAGACTTATCTGGTTTCACCATGGATTGAACTGTGGATTATTTCTGGAATATTTTTCTTTCTGCTTTGGCTAGCTTTGGTTATGACTATCAGCGTGCTTATAAATGGCAGATACATCCGTTTGGACATTGAAAGTAAAAATGTGAACTTACTTTTGAAACCACACAAATCATCCCATCGTGAAGCAAGAGACTTGTCAGCAGTAAACATCACAGCCGTTCCTATACAGGATGGTATAGTGTGGGACAAAACCGATTTCGATATCTTCGGCCCTACGGAACTTTTGAACATTCCACATTTATTTAAAATTTCACTAAGTGATTTTATTACCTCCAGAACCTATTCTGATGATTGGGACTTTGAGACTGTAAATGATATGATGTCTGACCTAGAAAGGTCTGCTGCGTTCTCTAACAATGAATACTTAGAGGGTTCATCAGACTATGAACAGCTTTATTGTTATAACCACTATGGTCATCATTTCTTGCATAAATCTGCAACACCTAGAAATGTGTTTATGTTTAACCAATGGGAACATTGTCCTACACCACCAAAAGGTAGTTCAAAAACGTTTGTTAAAACGTTTCCCTATTTTCAGGGTACAATACATCTGATCCAGAAACATTTCACTATAAAAATGTAAACAAAACAGGACAGAAAATTATGTTGACAAATACAAAACAGATTTACTCTGCAGCATTTATTACCCAATTGTCTAGACATGGATTTGAATTTTGGAAAGACACAATAGACACAAAATCTGTGTGGGGTTCTAAAGATTGGCAAGTACAGGGGAAAGAAGCGTTGTTTATAGCGTGTATCATCCCTCAGCAAATAATGTTTTTGAATGACACTGTGCAACAAACATCTTGCCTTGGTTTAGCCAAGATCAAAGACATGAAAACACCTTCTGTACCAACACCTGCAAGTAATAACACTACACAGGCAGCGGTTACAGTTGACACTATACTACAAACCAACAGAACAGATCCTGATTGGAAAAACTGGTTACTCTGGCCCACAGACACAAACATCTGTCAAGAAAGATTCCTGAATAGAAGACAGGGCTTTACTATCCATAGGCCAGACCCACGATACGTTCAAAGACAACATCCGGGGGTAGTAACAACATACAGTGTAGGAAAATTGTGCCTCGACTGGCTACAAAAATCTACACTTGAGGATGTGAAACAACACTTATCTTTACTTAAAGAAGACGCAGACCTTAGGGAATTCTTGCTAGGACCGAGAAAACCGCGTCAAAAACGTTTCATATATGCCGGCATCTATGCTGCTTATAATGAAGTATGGAAGGTTTCACAGGCAGAGGCCGCAGAAAGAATACGTGAACTTGATCGTATTAACTTAGAGAAAACTCTCTCTGTGGTCGACAATGGGTTAACAACTTTGTCATCCAGAATTTATTCATTGGACAACATTGTATCCTCTGCTATTGACATACTGGAACAAGATTTAGCCATGTTACAACAAAGCCAATCTCAGTTACGTTCTATTATGTTATTAAGCTGGACGCTGCAATCTTTGCGTGCGGGCTATGTGCCTTGGCGTTTTATCAACACGTCGGCTCTGTTTGCAGTATACAATCTAACAGATAAACAGATCGAACTGGCACAAAGGGGAGCAAAGTATACAGTGCTGAGCATTGAAAAACTGGAAAAATTAGCATTTACGGTAGCAGAAAAACCAGCTACAGAATGGCTTATCCATGGCAAAATCACTCTGCCTGTCACTACTTTTCAGTTTCAGTATTGCCTCAAACAAATGCAAGCAGGCAAATATGAAAGGTTGGGTAAAGAATACATTAAGACATCCTGGGATTTACCTTACGAATACAGATGTTGGAGTGGGGATCGTGAAGTGTTTCTAAGCGGTACACACTGTGAAAATGCACTAAGCGGTTCACTCATATGTCAGGACATTTCTTTACACGGGGCTTGTAATGGTTCTGTGGCAAATTTGTCCTGCCACCAGCAGGGTACACCAGCTACTGTGATTAATCCAACGTTTGGCCAACTTTCTAACGGGAGTTACCTCATGTTGAATGATCAGAGTTGCTGTGGCATGTTGCCAGGCATCCCATATCTGGTAACGGTCGACTCCAGGGTTACTTGCTGTATGCAAGTATTGTTCCCCCCAATAGACACAGTCAGGGAGTCACCTTTATGGCCTTCATTGAATGTTTCTTTTAAACGTTTTGATACTTTAAGCAGAATGAAAGCCATGCTTTTGCAACAGACCGTGCCTTTGACCTCGGCCAAAGAAATCTATGATTTACAAATTGCAAGGACTTCGGCTGAGATACAGGCTTTAATTCGTACAAACTGCCCTATACATTTCGTAGAAATGATGGGACGTATCTTAAACATGTCTGATACGAGCGGGATTGTACATGTATTTAAGACCATCTGTTCAGGACTGTTAACACCTTTTCAGGCAGTCCCCGGAATCATCCCAAACTTCGCACATTCGGTGTTTGGTGGTGTGTCATTAATTCTAGCACTTGTTGCAGGAATCCTATTTCTATTCCTACTATTACGCTATGGCAAGCCTATCCACCGACATCACTCCGAGCGATGTGGAGAAAGCTCTCCTAGAACGGAAGTGCCGTGAGCGCATAGTGCAACTTTTGGGCATACCTCGTCTACGGGAACTTAATACAACATGGTTTCTGTCATTCAGACCAATCTGGCAAGATTGCATCTTACCTGTTCTACGCTGCCTGCTTTGCGGTGAAGAATGCGTGCTAGACATCTGTCTAACACTCCCATCAGTCATGCCAACGGATATTGATACTCTGCTGGGCCCGATAATGGCCCATGCTCTGTGTTGTCCCCAGAGGCTACCAATCCTGATGACGGCATTCGTTGAGATCTCACAGCCGCTTCCTGCTGCTGCTGAGGTACGAGATGGATCAACAGGCACACAGGTAACAACGGACGCGAGCATTGCTGCGGCATCCTATGCTGAAGGCGATGCTTCACATCTCTGTGCAGTTAACCTTCTAAATGAGGTATTCCAACTGTCACCGACATCGGTAGACGATATTTTGTCTACAGAAATAGATGATTTCATGTTTACACCGGACCCATACACTGACTTTGATTCGGCTCACAGTGTACCAGGGACGCAATGAAATTTGGCCTTCATATTTTCAAAACTTGGAACTCTTCCCAAAATTGAACTTTTTATTTTTTTATTTTTTTATTGAAAATACATGGCAAAACAATCTGCTTACAGTAGAACTATTCTTATAAAACGGACCTTCTTTGAATACTTCCAGGGACACATTGTCACCTTATTTGTCTAAAATTTCATTACCATGATATGCAATGGCTTTGATTTTTGAAAACTTGTCAACCATTTCCTCATATGTATATATTTCTGTTTATTCATTCATGTTGCATTTATTTCCAATATATGCTTAGAATGAAAAAATGCTTTAAAATGTACAGTACCTATTGCATTCAACAGTTTATTTTAAACTTGTTTTAATATGCTTTTAAAAATGTTTTTAGCAACTTGTGGTACTCAGTTTAATGTTTAGCATTTAATGTTTAGCATTTAGTATTATCGTTCATTCAAAAGTGGAGTGGGTGTTGTATTCCGCTTTAGGTGTCCGTATATAGGTTTTCCTGAAACATGTCCTTATATAGGCACAATTCGCATTGCCCTTATATAGGCATAGAATCCCAGTCCTTATTTAGGCATTAGCCGTGCACTCCAAATACAGGCATGGTCACCGACATCCGTCCACCCCAACGTCACAACAAGTTCTTAGAAACCAGACCCTTACGCTCTTGGGAGTTCCCCTAGCACAGGATTATTGATTTCTCCAAGAACTCATCTATTATGCATGAACCGCTATACCTTAAGGGTTCATTCCTGACGTCTTCCTCTGTCCGACTTCACGTCAATGCTAACATTCCAAGGCACCTACCAGGTATAAATATACCTTCCCTTGCCCAAGCAAGTTAGAGGAGACCTCGACTTCAGAGGAGCCCGTATCCCGGCCTGACACACTGAGAAGACGCTGTCATTCCTGCTCGCAGAAGAATCCAGCTTCCAGTGTTCTGACTCCCTTCGCGGGGCGTTAGAGTTTGAGATCCGGCAGGAGATTCCCACCTCTCTCATTCTCAAGGTATGGAACTGACTAGAACCTAGAGGGACTCTTGGCATACTAGACGTAACATACTCTTAGTATACCATACTAGAGAATACTCCACCTACTTCTTACCTTTCCCTACACCTAGACTAGGTTAGGTAGATTGGGGTAGAACTAGCTTAGAGAAGCATCGTATGAGTACTCGCATTTTTAGCCCATGTTATTTATGTACATGAATATATGCTAAAAAATAATGCTGGTGCAGTATTATTTCTTTCTACTGCTTACGCTGTACATTATATATCTTGCATACTGTCTTGTGATCATAGCAGCTCATATCTCTTACACGAGAAACAAGACAGTTCAATAAAACCTTTTATTGAAACGCCCGTCTATTCTTTCTGTGTAACTCTGAGGAAACTAAGCATGCACGATTAGCTGAGTGAAACTGTTATCTATTGTTTCCACGATTCTGAGAAGTGTTCCGATTCTAAAAGGGAAACAAAGTTGTCATGTTTATGCAGTTGCCAGAAACTACTCCCTTCTTGTTTACAAGGAGTTTCTAGTGGCCTCTGAGTTAGCTGGCACAAAGTAATTAAGTTTAATATACTCGATAGGGACATACTGACCTTAGTCCTATGTCAAAACTATAGGGTATATTATTCCAATGCGCAGAGCCTATTAGGGAAATAGGAACTACACTACAGATTGAGGTCATGACACTGCGTCTATCTTGGAAGTCGAGTCGCCAATTCAATCTGATGACAGACAGAATGCACCACACCAGCCAGGCCTTTGCAGGAGTCAAGAATCATGTCATCTGTAATATTTACAAGCACAGGTACAGCAGGGAGCCTCGAGGCTCCACTCATCAGGATTTAATGGGGGGACAGTCCTATCATTCGATCCGGAATGCTTTTCAAACTGATCAGTACCAATGAAAGGACGTCAGCCATTTCAGAGATGTGGATGCACACACTTTAGCAAGAGGGGACTTCAATGTCCCATTAACCTGTTCCACAGTATCTGAAGCCTTAGCCTTAGAAAAGTATTATGCACAGCAAGCACAAACGTAATGTTTTATTCAAAATGGAGTGAGTCAACCAAGCCCACTCACGTCAGCTTTCAAAGTGCTAAAATTAATCAAATATTTGGTTCATTCTGCTAAATCTAAATATGATCAATGAAAAAATGAATAGGTGACATAATATGAGCACATAATGAATAAATCATGTGTAAATTGGAATTGTAATTGGATTTATATAGCGCTTACTACCCCTGACGAGGCGACAAAGCTCTTTTCGACGAGTACCATGCTACTCCGGAACCCAAAAAGGATTTGTGGTGAGTTAGTGTAGTGTTATTTGGGTTGAAAAGGATAGTGGAGAGATAGAAGAGAGAGTGGTTTACATTTATATAGCGCTTGGTACCCCTTATGAGGCGTCAAAACGCTTTTCGAGGAGCAGTACGGTACTCCGGAACCCAAAGAGGATTAGTGGTGAATTAGTATAGGGAAATATGAAATTAATTTGAGCGGTGGACATGGGAGTCTGTTAGTTGGATTGAAAAGTATAGTGGAGGGATAGAAAAGGGAAGGGTCTAGAAGTGTTCATTTGGAGATCATAGCAGCAGGAGAAGGTTTGGGATGAGTAGAGGTGGGAAGAGTCAGAGGGAAGGGTAAAGAAAGGCTTGTTTATAATAGATCTGAATAGCAAAAAAGGTATGAGATGATTCAAGGGAGGGGTGGAGGAGGGAAGAGTCTAAAAGGGTTTTTTGGGGGATCATAATAAGGGTAGAGTAGGGAGGAGTCTAGAGCAGGTTATTTTGTGGGGTCCTTGTAGTCAGAGAGTGGAGTTAGAGGAAAAATTGAGAGAGATATGTGGTGAGATATAGGGTAGTGCATTGGAGATGCTGAATTAGGAGTAAAGTAATAAATATAAAGATATATAAGTACATGGAAGGTATGCATGTATAAGTAAGGCAATATATATAGATTTAAGGTGTATTAAATAAACTCAGACTTTCAAGTGTTGCTGCACTTTAAGCTAATTTATTTGTTATATATATATATATATATATATATATATATATATATATATCTCCAAGTAAACGTGAAACTCCCGCAACCTCCAAACGGCGAAGAAGGAGAGACGGACCAACTCGGAATCTTCAGGCAAGTTCTTTATTCGACCATTTTTCACATAAAATGACGCGTTTCGGGCTCGAGAGCCCTTGATCACATACGGAAATGAGTCTAAACCTTCATTTTTAAATGCTACTTCCTAGTGAAACCCCGCCTTCCTGTGTTCCGTGTCACATGATCATGTGCATGGAAAAAAGACTATATAGTATGCATTATCAATGTCTCAAAATTTGCATGTACAACAAAGCGTTTCGTATTGGTGCCTTATTAGCTATTTAAACAATCATATGGAATAATCTTGACAATTTATTATAAATATTTCTGTTTAAATACACATGCTCCATATAAATATATAAACCAGTAAATAGCAAGAATGAAAGAATTTTGTCTGTATAAATACACCCTACACTTTGAAATTGATTCTGCAATATTACCGGATAAATCCTGAATAGTTTGAGACAATTTAAATATTTGCTTTTTAGTAATATAGTACATCCACAGAAAAGACCCATTAAAGTGCAAAAAATACATAGCAGCAAAGGCTGATCGTGCAATTCAGTGCAAATTGTGCAAAATACAATAATCTAATAAAATTGCAATAGAGAGATAATAAATTACATGTATATATATTAATAACAACATAAAATCTTAGTTCGATAAATATTGTTAAAATCATATAAATACTGACAGCAAAATTCATCATATTACAAGAATAGTGTAAATTTTAAAATTTGTGCAAAGTGCGGTTTTCAAGGTATCAATGAATATTTTATAACTAACTTATTTAGCTATAATGTTAAACAATTTTCATCTATTATACTTAGGAACCCTAATAAAACATTTAGTAGCCACTGGACTTCATAAAGAAACTGTCTAAGGAATATTATTCACAGTTATTTATTAAAGATTATAGAAAATTATGCATATCCTCTGTATTATTTAATCCGTTAGGCCATTTGCTGTCGAATTCGAGGATCATTTTAGTTTCCATTTGTCTAAGTTTGCGTTCCCTGTTGCCACCACGTCTAGATTTAGCTACTGCTCCTATTACATAATATGTAAGGCAAGTTACATCATTATTATGAACTCTTTTGAAATGACGGGCTACAGGATATGTAGGATCACTATGCATAATTGCTCGCAAGTGTTGTAAAATTCTCACATGCACTTGAAGCTTCAGTACTACCAATGTAGTGAAGACCGCAAGTGCACGTTAAAACATAAACTGCGAATTCGGTCTTGCAATTAAAACTTCCTTTAATAGCTATGTCATTATTATTAAAAGCAGTGTGATAACAAGTCGTATTTACACCAAACTTACATGCTCTGCAGCTTGAACATTTTCTAAACCCTGGAGCTGGTTTTAGCCAACTACTTGTCTGTTTGTTCTCAGGGCTGCTTGTATCTAGAATGGCACCCATGTTTCTTGCTCTTCTAAAAGTAATAAGTGGCGTGACAGGCAATCTACTATTGAGTACTGGATCAGTCAGCACGATAGGCCAATTCTTTTTGACAATTGACCTGATTTTCCTTTCATCTCTGCTATACGTAGTAATTAATCTAGGACCATCATTATTGGCTGCCTTAATAGGAGTGGCAGAATCCATTGATATAGCAGGCTCAGTCATAAGGTTATCCTTAAATAGACTTATTCTAGAGTGTGTATTGGCTTTTTTCATAGCTTCATTTAGTGTGGATTCCGAATATCCACGTGCTCTCATTCTCATCATGGCTTCCTTAAGGCAAATTTCAAAATCACTCTCTACACTGCAGATTCTTTTAGTCTCAAAATTTCGCCATAAGGGATGCTAGCAATTAAATGCTTTGGATGGGCACTGCTGGCATGAAGAGTAACATTGCCAGCTGTTGGTTTCCTAAACAAAGTAGTTTCTAGTTTGTTATCTTTAATATAGATTTTAACATCTAAAAATTCAATACAATCTTTATTGATGTGTGACGTGAAGGTAAGATTCATGGAATTTAAATTCATAGTTTTAATGAAATCTACCGCTTCTTTCTCTTCTCCTTTCCACAAAATAAAGATGTCATCTATATATCTCAGATAACAAATAACATTATCATCAAACCTGTCTCTTTGTTCTTGTTTGAGGACCTGCTCCTCCCACCAACCAACGTGTAAACACGCATAGCTGGGAGAGAAGCAGGCCCCCATGGCTACACCTCTAAGTTGTCTGTATAAATCCTTCCCAAATAGGAAAAAGTTATGATTGAGGCACCAATCAATGAGGTCCATAATTACTTTGTTATGTTCATAGAATTCACATGACCTCTTATCCAAGAAGTATTTGATAGCATTTAAGCCTATCTTATGATCAATGCTAGTGTAAAGCGATTCTATGTCACAAGTAATTAATAACATGTCCTCTGTCCATAATAGTTTACTAATCTTGACGAGAAAGTCGCTGGTATCTTTAACATAGCTGTTCAGGTCTTTGACTATATCTTGCAAGAAAAAATCAATGTATTGGCCTATATGTTCTCCCATACTATTTATAGCCGATATAATAGGCCTGCCTGGCACTGGCATTTTTCCTTTGTGTATTTTTGGGATTAAATATAACACCGGAAGGACAGGAAATTCATTATTTAAGAATTTGTACTCTTCTGTGGAAATTAATCCCTCTCGACGCCATTGTGCCAAATGTTTCAAGAGAGATTCTTTAGCTTTATTGTACTCTTTAATAGAAGATTTTTCATAACAATTAAAATCGCATAATTGTCTATTGGCTTCTTCCACATAACAAATTTTCGGCCATATAACCAGATTACCACCTTTATCCGACTTTTTTATTATGATCTCATTGTTTTCTCCCAATTTTTTCATTAAATTGGCATATTCATTTCTTTTGTGATACAATTTTCGTTTTTTGGTATTTTTTTGAATATACAATTTTTTAATTCCCTCAATTACACAGTCATGAAATACATCTACTGCATCTTTTGGCATTAAAGGAACAAAACACGATTTAGATTTATATGGACTCAGGCCCGCTCCTTTCTGTGTCAAATTGATTTTTTGTAACCGTTTTTGAGTAGTCAGGTCAGAATCGGTACCAGAAGGTTGTGAATCTGTTGCTTCATTTAAGTCATGTAGTGTCAATAGAGTGGGAATATCAGATGCAACAAGTACAGGATCGACAATAATATTGCTGATATCTTCAGGATCAGTTTTGTTCATACTAGATTTGAGTGCAAAGAATTTTTTAAGTTTCAACTTTCTAATAAAACAATACACATCAATGCGCGTACTAGCATAATTGAAATCATGACCTGGACAATAATTAAGCCCAAGTGCTAACAATTGCTCCTCTGCTTTAGTTAGTATTACAGAAGATAGATTGATGACAGAATTATTAGAAATAGAATTGCCAAAATTTTCAAAATTTATCGCCTCTTTTGCCATTGCGCTTTCTTTTTCCAACCTTTGTTTGCACCTTTTTCTTCTCCTTTCTCTACGTCGTTTGTTTTTTCTTTTTCTATTGGCCTCCTTTGTGGTCTCGGTCTTAGCGTCTGAAGTCTCTCTTCCACTAAAAAATCAAGTTCTTCCCCCAGGCTTAACTTAGTAGGTACATTTATTCTCATATCTGGTTCAAGACTAGAAGCACTGGATAACGAAACAGTATCTGTGCTGGAAATGTCTTCATTTATTTCACTGGCAATATTAGATGACATGTTGGATTTGCCTTCTTTATTCTTGTTGCTATAGTGTTGTCTTTTTGCATTGTCGAATTTCCGTGCAAAAGTAAAAATCTGGCCATTATCATAGTCAGTTTGATCTCGTGTAAATTTATGGGTTTTTCTAATTTTGATTCTTTCTTCATGTTTACGTAATCTTTCATTCATTTCTTCCTTCGTTTTTTTAATAAATTCTGTTTCTGGCATTTTATCAAGTTCATCATTTATTTTATTGATTTCTTCCAGAATTGCCTGTCGATCTATTGCTGCATATTTAATCAAGATATGAACCAGGTTCATGGAAGCCGCCAAATTGCTTTCCCCCCACTCTTTGAGCATACAGGGATTCGGTTTGTCAAAGCTGGGAGCGAGTAGAATTCTAAGCCCCCGAGGGACCCGTCCTACTTCTGCATACTTAGTTAACGATTTGTGCTCCCACCACTTAGTGATTTCCAGCCTCATATTCTTTTCCAAGCTTTTCAATAAGCCTTTCGCATTCGGTTCCATAGTAGTAGTCTTATTAACTGATTGTTTGACGCCAGTAGATGTTGTCGGCGTATTACCAAATACCTCGTCAGCCGCTACCTCACGTGCACGGACTGCTTCCGCAGACATTGTGAAAAAAGTTATTCCGGTCGTGTAGCCCAGAACGTGAAGGGCTATCTTGAAATCAAAGCCTTTGATCGCACCTCCCCTCCTATGCAAAATGCCGTATTCACTCACCACAACAGTTTGATCCTTCAACGGGTCCTCCGACCCAGTCGTCGGTCGTCCTTGTCTCGGTGCAAGTTACTTTCGCTGCAATAGGGGCGGCTGCCAAAATTCTGCCACAGAGCATGAATAAGATAGGTTTGAGAGCAACCACCAACTTCCGGGAGGGGTCCGTCAACAGAAGCAAACCAACTTCCGTAACAATATCCAAGTAAACGTGAAACTCCCGCAACCTCCAAACGGCGAAGAAGGAGAGACGGACCAACTCGGAATCTTCAGGCAAGTTCTTTATTCGACCATTTTTCACATAAAATGACGCTGCTTCGGGCTCGAGAGCCCTTGATCACATACGGAAATGAGTCTAAACCTTCATTTTTAAATTTTTAGGAGGAAGGCGGGGTTTCACTAGGAAGTAGCATTTAAAAATGAAGGTTTAGACTCATTTCCGTATGTGATCAAGGGCTCTCGAGCCCGAAACGCGTCATTTTATGTGAAAAATGGTCGAATAAAGAACTTGCCTGAAGATTCCGAGTTGGTCCGTCTCTCCTTCTTCGCCGTTTGGAGGTTGCGGGAGTTTCACGTTTACTTGGATATTGTTACGGAAGTTGGTTTGCTTCTGTTGACGGACCCCCTCCCCGGAAGTTGGTGGTTGCTCTCAAACATATATATATATATATATATATATTATCTACTGGCGGTCGCCAGTAGATAGTTATAGTTACAACCTATTATCCATAGGAAATCCGCGACATTCTATTTGAAATAACTCTCTTGCCGGTTGACGTATCTTCGCAAAATTTTCAAACTTTATGGCCCACTCTGGTCCGCTCCTACCCTAAAAGTCTCGGGGATTCGTCAAGCGGGGGCCGAGAAAAAGGGGGTCCCAAAACGCGTTTTCCCCATGCAATTTTCCATAGGAAACTTTAGACACGGCTACAGCCCGAACTGCTGAACGGAATTACACCAAATTTGGCAAAGAGGTAGTTCTTGGTTCAGAAAGAACCCTTTTTGTTAAATGGTGTAAATCCGTTCAGTAGTTGCTGAGAAAATCAAAAGTAAAAAGATAGTGATATCTAGGGCCGCGGATCCTCCCGAGCACGAGCTTTATGTTAATTGGCTGTCAACACTGCAAACCAGGAAGTGTTGGCAGCCATTTTGTCCCTCGGTAGAACCGAGGGACAGAAACAAGTGCGCAAAGCGCACAAAGGGGGCAGGGTAGAAACACCCTGACCCCCTAGGTCTGCTCAGGGGTCCCACAAGGACCCCCTGGGCAAATTTCTTTTTTTTTTTTAAATCGGCAGGATGCGCTCAGGGAGCGCGAACCCTGCCGAAAAAAAAATCGAAGCGCGGTCTCCCGCGCTTCGATAGTTAATTGCCCCCGGGTGGGCCAAGTCCCGGGGGCATGCTGGGGGGGTTAATTTTATGTGTGGGGGCCTCTAGGGCCCCCCAAGCCCCGGGGACCACCACCCCCGGGGCTTTATGTATAATGGTGCGGCAGGGCTCTGAGCCCTCCCGCAGCCCCAGGGACCGCAACCTCCCGGGGCTTCTTTTTATTTAAAAAACCTGTGTGGGGGCTCCAGCCCCACACGCCCCGGGGACCACCACCTCCCGGGGCACTAAGAAAAATTAAAATGGGGGTCCGTTTTGGACTCCCAGAGCCCCGGGGACCACCACCTCCCCGGGGCTTTCAAAATGTAGGGAGGGGGGCCGCGTGGCCCCCCTCCTGGAGCCCTTGATGTCCCTGGGGACCACCACCCCCCAGGGCCGGCTCCTGCAGTTTCCCGGGGTGCCTACCCCGGGACACTGCTGTTTGCAATGACAGGACGGAGCCTCGCGGCTCCCGTCCTGTCATTGCAAACTTGCTTTGGATATTGGAAGAGAGAGCAGGAAACCTGCTCTCTCTTCCAATATCCAAAGCCGATAGCTTTCCACATGGGGAGCAGCATGTTAGCTGCTCCCCATGTGTAAAGCAATGCCGGCTCCCGTAGGACACGGGGAGCCGGCGGGACTGTGGGGGTTTGGGGTCATAAGAGGCCACGGAGGGGGCCACGCAGCCCCCTCCCCAAAGTAACAAAAAAAAAAAGTGCAAGGCCGGCCCCGGGGATGGGGTCCCCGGGGCCTTAAATGGCCTGAGGAGGGGGGCCACGCAGCCCCCTCCAAATAAAAAAAGAGGCCATGCCCCGGGGGATGGGGTCCCCGGGGCCAATACAGGCCCAGGGAAGGGGGCCACGCGGCCCCCTTCCCGTTTTTTTATTTTTATTTTAATTAAAAAGATAGGGGAAAGGCCCTGGGGGATGGGGTCCCCAGGGCCTAAAAATAGGAAAAGGAAGGGGGCCACACAGCCCCCTTCAGGGAAAAAAAAAAAAAACGATCGGGCCCGTAGGCTCCGCCCCTTCCTTCACCACTCTGCAAACGCGCCCCTGGCGCGTTTGCAGAGAGGGAACGAATTCCCCTTGAATACTGGGGTCCCTGGGGGCCAACTAGCCCACCAGGAACCTCCAGTATGCGCCAGGGGCTGCCTTGCAGAGAGGTGTACAGAGGCCACGCCCTTTTACACCTCTCTGCAACGCAGCTCTATGGCGCTTTTGGAGGTATATGGTGGGCTAGTTGCACCCCAGGGACCCTCAGGATTCAAGGGGAGTTAATCCCCCGACTTAAAACGCGCCACGGGGCGCGTTTGCACAGTGGTGAAGGGAGGGGGCGGGGCTTCAGGTGACATGTGTGCAAACAGGCCCCGTGGCGCGTTTTAAGATGGGGAATTAAATCCTCTTCAATCCTGAGGGTCCCTGGGGGCCAACTAGCCCAACAGGTACGTCCAGAAAGCGCCACAGAGCTGCGTTGCAGAGAGGTGTAAAAGGGGTGTGGCCTCTGTACATGTCTCTGCAACGCAGCCCCTGGCGCATACTGGAGGTTCCTGGTGGGCTAGTTGGCCTGTAGGGACCCTCATGATTCAAGGGGACTTAATCCCCCAACTTAAAACGCGCCACGGGGCGCGTTTGCACAGATGTCACCTCAGGCCCCGCCCCTCCCTTCACCATTGTGCAAATATTCCTCTAAAATCAGCCGAAATACGAATTCTGATTTACTCACCTGTTATCAGGAGAGACCTCAGTGCTGCATCTTTCAGCCCAGTACTGATCCTCAAAAGTAATTTTAACCGTACTTACCGGTAACTTGAATTTCCTTCATAGGCTAACATTGACTGGTTTCACTTTGAAATTCTTCTAAGTGTGGAGTTTTGGAACTTTAAAATATTCCTCTAAAATCAGCCGAAATACGAATTCCGATTTACTCACCTGTTATCAGGAGAGACCTCAGTGCTGCATCTTTCAGCCCAGTACTGGTCCTGAAAAGTAATTTTAACCGTACTTACCGGTAACTTGAATTTCCTTCATAGGCTAACATTGACTGGTTTCACTTGGAAATTTTTCTAAGTGTGGAGTTTTGGAACTTTAAATAATTCCTCTAAAATCAGCCAAAATACGAATTTTGATTTAGTCACCTGTTATCAGGAGAGACCTCAGTGCTGCATCTTTCAGCCCAGTACTGATCCTGAAAAGTAATTTTAACCGTACTTACCAGTAACTTGAATTTCCTTCCATAGGATATCATTGCCTGCTTTTTGCTGAAAAAGTTTCTAAGTGTTGATTTTTGAAACATACAAATATTCCTCTAAAATCAGCCGAAATTCGAATTCTGATTTACTCACCTGTTATCAGGAGAGACCTCAGTGCTGCATCTTTCAGCCCAGTACTGGTCCTGAAAAGTAATTTTAACCGTACTTACCAGTAACTTGAATTTCCTTCCATAGGCTAACATTGACTGGTTTCACTTGGAAATTCTTCTAAGTGTGGAGTTTTGGAACTTTAAAATATTCCTCTAAAATCAGCCGAAATACGAATTCCGATTTACTCACCTGTTATCAGGAGAGACCTCAGTGCTGCATCTTTCAGCCCAGTACTGATCCTGAAAAGTAATTTTAACCGTACTTACCAGTAACTTGAATTTCCTTCCATAGGAATCCATTGTCTGGTTTTCAGCAGAAAAGTTTCAGTGTCGATTTTCACAAACTACAAATATTCCTAAAAAAT
This sequence comes from Calotriton arnoldi, assembly GCA_963921515.1. Lineage (NCBI taxonomy): Eukaryota > Metazoa > Chordata > Amphibia > Caudata > Salamandridae > Calotriton > Calotriton arnoldi. The sequence continues at coordinate 251,114 of CAWUFW010014276.1, read as the reverse complement.
CGCCTGTATGACTTAAACGCATTCTTTCAACTGTTTACAGGAGATGCACCAGTGCTGGATCCAGGATCCAACACTGAGTAAGAAAAAGTAACGATAACAGTTTTTAACTTCTAAGTGAATTTCCTTCCATAGGATAACATTGGTGATTCTATGAGAAAAAGTTTCTAAGTGTGAACTTTTAAAGTACAATAATATTCCTTAAAAATCACGACTGTAACCAAAACGCTTTTACTCAACTGTTTACAGGAGATGTCCCAGGACTGAATCTAGGATCCAGTAATGTGGTTAGAAAAGTAATCCATAAAGTAACTAATTGCATTTAACTAGAAATTCACATTGAGCTGAATGTTGCATTGTGTTTGAAAATGTGTTGCCCATTGCAACAACTGTAACTACTGTACTTAAAAGTCTATTGCCTATGTGCAAAGTAATTAAACTAAAGTAATTCATTCTGAGAAAGTATTTTTTGTAATGTAATGTATAATGTAATTACAATGTAATTTAAAAAATAAAATATGTAAAAAAAATTGTTTCTAAAAAATTTGGAAATCAGTATGAAAAAAATGTATATAACAATTAATACATTTAAAAATTGTCATTTACAAAACCTTTGAAATTCACTGAAAAAACTGTAGGTTTCAGACATGTTATAGTTACAAATTAGCATTTAAAAAACCTTTGAAATTCACTGAAAAAACCATAGGTTTCAGGGACGTTATAGTTACAAATTAGCATTGAAAAAACCTTTGAAATTCACTGAAAAAACCATAGGTTTTAGGGACAGTTATAGTTAGTTGGACATTGCACTCGTACAAAACCCGTGAAATTCCCCCGTTATAGTTAGTCCAGCTAACTATAACTCGCGCCCCGCAATGCACTGCTGATGATGTCACATATTACATCACTCATGACATGGTCAGTGACATCACTGATGACATCACTGATGACATCTCAAATGACATCACTGATGACATCATCCACGTGATAATCTGATGCACCTCCTCACACCCTAATATAACCTTTGATACACCCACTCTAAATTACAGACTGCCATTCGCAAAACCATAGACACTCCAACACCAATAACTACATACCCACTCACTGATTCTTAGGTCTATGCACACATCCACTCACTCACCCGTACAGTCACTCATACTTATGGTCACTCAGTACAGGACTATCATATGCACTCATACTCCTATATAGACACTCAAACACCGCCACTCATCCATAGAGGTACTCACACACCTAGTCAGTCATGCAAATAATTAAACACACTACCATTTACTCACCTATACAGTTATACACACACCAGCTCACTTACTCATACAAATAGTAGCACATTCTTACGCTCTTATACAATCACTGATACAAGCACACACTCATCCATACAGCCACTATCACAATCACTCACTCTCGCTTATAGCTATTTATATACTCCAACACACATATATACTGCCTTTCACATATGTAGTTACTCACACCTGTACCACTGGGACATACATTCACTCACTAACACACTCTTACACACACTTACCCACCCATACAGTCTATCACAGTTGCACTCTTGAAACCATCCACCCAGTGAATCACCCACTCACACATCTATGCACAGAGTTGCACACACCCCTCCCACACAAACACTCAGGCACCCATACAGATACTCAGACAAGCATTCAATAACTCATATAGACACTCATGTAGCTATTCACAAACACATGCAGCCACTTACACAGCAACAGACAGACGGATACAGACATTCACCCAGTTTAGTCACTAACCCATGCATTCAGTAAGATACGTTAAATCACTCACTTATAGAGTCAGTCACGCACCTACTAAATCATCCATACAGACACTTACACACCCACTCATTCTTCAATACGTCTTTTCCTATATATATTAAAAATATATAAACTTTACAGAAACACACAGTCACTGGATGATGTCATCAGTGATGTCATTTGAGATGTCATCAGTGATGTCATCAGTGATGTCACTGACCATGTCATGAGTGATGTAATATGTGACGTCATCAGCAGTGCATTGTGGGCGCGAGTTATAGTTAGCTGGACTAACTATAACGGGGGAATTTCACGGGTTTTGTACGAGTGCAATGTCCAACTAACTATAACTGTCCCTAAAACCTATGGTTTTTTCAGTGAATTTCAAAGGTTTTTTAAATGCTAATTTGTAACTATAACGTCCCTGAAACCTATGGTTTTTCAGTGATATATATATATATATATATATATATCACTGCAAACTTTGTTCAACTGCTGCCATTAGTTCCTGGACATGAACATATGCGAACCCAATTTTCTGAGTGCAAGAGGATTTATTGAGCCCTCACACCACCGCCATGACGCGTTTCGGCCTAAGGAGGCCTTGATCACATGACGCGCATGCAGAGTTCCTTCAATTTTTAAAGTGCTAGTGCTTAAACACGTGATAGTACAAAGCCATAGACATAGAAAAGTCATTGCGCTTCCCCGAAAATAATACATGTATATATACATTTCATGGTTTATCACAATTCAGGGTAATTAACAGAATGTTGTCTATTTAACACTACTAATAAATAGATATTATAAATAGTATAAATACAAGGGCAAGCAAAGCACACATAGATAAATAGATAAATAAATATGTGGTAAAAGCTAGTTAAAAAACATTCATAATAAATCTGACAGGCATTATTATCGAAACGTAGTGCTCGTATTTGATTTGAGCCATGATTTAAATGTTATAACTGCTTGCCGTAGCAGGCCCTGGCTTATTATATTGTGCTGGGTCTGGCGAGATGTAAACATTCTGAATTGGTGTGCAAGTGAACGTATTACGCCCTAGTGGGCCTGGTCTTTGTCCCCTAGTCTATGAAAAAAACGCTAGTGCAAATGAGTGCCACCCTGATGAACCAGAACTGGTTCATCTGTGCAAATGTGCAATAATACATTAAAACCATGTTGAGAGGTATAGCAGCATTTGATATAAAAATTACATTATGTTAATCCAAAATAGCTTTATTCGACAAATATGTCATCAAAACATACTTACAAATATGATATGTAAAAGGTTTAAAAAAATTATCATAAATACTATAAAACTGTGCGTATTTACAGAGTGGTCACAATGTTGAAGCATCAGAACCTTGTTACCTTTGTTCATTTCATCATCATTTATATCACCAGCCACCTTTTGTATATTCAAAAACTACAATTCATAAAATAAAAAAGATAAAAACACAATAAAAACAGCCCTTAGTCAGAAGAGAGGTCACGTGATCTGATTGCCCAGACCCAATTTAGATACTTTGCCATGGTACGGCAATAGTGCTAATTGTGTCAGTACATAATAATCTTAGAGCAACTTCTGACCTTCTTGTGCCTAGAGATCTACAAATGGGCTTCAGCCATACTCGTCGGGGGGTAGCATAAGCTGGACAAACAAATAATACATGGGCTATAGACTCCGGGTGGGTAGAGCAAGTGGGGCAGGTATTAGTTTCAATATTTCCCCATCTTGCTGTAAAAGATCTTACAGGCAAAGTACCCACCCTAAATTGAAAGTAAAGCTTCCTTGCATGTGGCTTGGTGATAATATCCCAATACTGTTCAAAAGTCGGTACTGGTTTGGCAACAAGGAATGTCCCTGTAAGTGAGGAGGAATCACTAGTCCTGTAGGCACCTTGGACCACCCATTCCCAATATTTTGCTTTTAATACTGCTTTCGTGGGGAATTGCGTACCTGCCGGGTTTTCCCATAAATGAGCCATCCCAAGATTGATCAAGGAAGCTCTAATCCCCCGCAGCCATTTAATCTTATGAAAACAGACAGCTTTAATTACATCCAAAAGGCCTGCAGCATAGTTAGTCAGCTCAGGGGTACACCAGATTCTCCGCCAATAGAGCAAGGGACGCAGTCTTGCTCTATCTACCATTGCCTTCTTGCCTAGATCGTATAGCAGTGGGCGTACCGGAGTACTTTGGGGTAGACCAGTAATCTTGCGGAGAAACCTGTTTTCTTCTGTTGTTAATTGTGAAAGGTTCTCAAAACCCCAGAGCTCGGCCCCATATAAAACAGAACTGACCACCTTCAAATCATATATTTGCAGTACTGGGCTTATTGGTTTTGTAAAGGAGGAGCTAAACTCAGATTGTAAAACACCGGCCTGCTGCCGGTGTTTTAGTGAAGCCAGGTTGAGTTGTCGCTTCCAGCTAAGGTCTCTCTGCAGGGTAACCCCCAAATAAACAAAGTCAGTGACTTGTTCCAAAGGCCCATTATTCAACACAATGCCACCCTTGTCGCACACCTCTCTCTATGGGAAATGGAGTAGTAACTTCCCCCTGAACTCCCCAGCGAATCTGGGCGAAGTCATCCTCGTGAAGTCTTATTATAAGGGTTAATAGCTCCGGAGACATTCCCATTTCTTGTAAAACAGACCAAAGTTTACTACGGGAGACGAGGTCAAAAGCCGATTTAAGATCCACAAAGGCAGCATAAAGGCTGCCCTTGTTCAGGACCACCGTCTTCCAGTACAGCATAATAAAGCGAAATACCTGGTCAATGGTACTGGTACTTGCCCTAAAGCCTGCCTGTAAAGGGGACAAACTTTCTGTCTCTTCCACCCAGTCCTGTACTTTATTCAAAACTAGACGCCCAATTATCTTTTGGAGTGAGTCTATCAGACTAATAGGTCTGTAATTACCTGGCTGGGATTTGTCCCCTTTTTAAACACAGGAATAATCTCCGCCCCTTTCCACGAAACAGGGACTGGGGCACCCTGAGCAATTGCGTTCGCCACTATCGCAATATAATGGCACCATTTGACTTTTTCATGCAGATATATGTCCGGCGGGATGCCATCTGGGCCCGGTGCTTTTCCTCCTGTGACTGTCCCCAGAGCCAAGCTAACATCAGCATCTTCAAAAACTATGCCTGTATAGTACCGGGCCGAGGGCTTCTCTTCCATTCCCTCCCCTGGACTGCGTGCCTATTGGGGCTTGAAGTGAGTAACCCATTGCTCCTGTGAGACGTGGTTTTGCGGCTGGGTTGGCAAACCACCCCTATCCCACTTAGCTATGTTCCAAAACTGTTTGGATTTTTTATTTGCACATGCTAATTTAAGTTCCTGCCATCTAGCCTCATCCCAGGATTTTTTGCCTTCACTTGTGCTCTTCGGTAACTATACCGTAGTTGCCGTACTGCACAAGGATTTCCCTCCTTGATCGCAACTCCTAGTTTTCTACGCACCTCTTTACATTCAATGTTAAACCACTGTGGGCCTTTCCTGGAATATACTCTCTTGTCTTATGGTATCTAATAAAATAAGAGCGTAGTTTGGCGAAAAACCTGACATGAGTGCCAATCACCGGGTCAGGAACAGATGAATTTACCATACAAAGTTCCAGCTCTGAGCTCGTCCCTACAACGTCTATAGATATAGAGGCTAAAGCTTCAGGGTGCTCAAGTATATTGGCCCATTTTAGGCGTCTCATATCGTTTGATGGAACCATATCCCTCGTGAGCAAATTATTCTCTGAACGCGTGTTTTCCTGTTGCGGTAAGAGGTCAAGGGTTGCACACAGGGGGTTGTGGTCACTCTCCGGCCGGTCTCTTACAGCCATATCCCTTACAGCATGCCACAGTCGCAAGTTGATTAACAAGTAATCTATGCGACTAGCACAACGACCATTATTAAAAGTATTTGCTCCATGCCTATCAGACATGGATCTGCCATTCGCCACCCGTAGCCCCTTCTCAAGACAAGTCGCATTAATTTGAATTGCCACATCAGACCATTTCTTTACCGATGGCAGTTCTAATTTTGGAATCCCCATTGCTCATCAACCTCTGCAATAAAATCACAGTATTCAAGGGTAAGGGGCTCAAAAGTCACATTAAAGTCCCCTGCAATCAGAATGTTTGAGTCAAAGGAGTGTAGGTCTATTAGGTTGTCTAAAGCCGCTATAACTTCAGACTTTTTCCCCTTTGAACTCCTAGCGTAAATATTATAAACATCCACGACCCCTGATTGACCCCACTTCAACCTGATCGCAATGATGTCATTACTTTGTGTTTCAAGAATCTCGATCTTAAAGCCAGCGGCTTGGCGGACCCAGATTACCAATCCCCTGATGGTCGACCCTTACCCCACTTATTGCAGGGATATAGTAATTTAGATAGCCTAAACAATATAGTGGCTCTATTGACCAAGTCTCTTGAAAACAACAGACATCAAACTGGTCAATAAAAACGAGCCAGTCAGGAGAGACAGTCTTTGTCTTCAATCCTGCTACATTCCAGGATAGCATAGATGTCCCATGGGAAATGGGTGAACTTAGCCTATGTCCATTTAGAACATCAATCGATGCATCATTTGGCCCCGATGCTCCTACCGATGGAGAAGACATCATCCAAGGGGTGGTAACCTCCCGCCCTAAATGAAGGCCGGGGGGTTAATCATTAAAGGGAGGGTATTACAAGTAAGTATAAAAATCTTTACTGGAGTTGTGCCCCTGTGGTGTCTTAGTGTCCATATCAATTATATATCGGGTTTCCAGTTTACGAAGTATCGCTTCCCGGTTGCCCCCACGCCTCAAGGGTGGGACAGCATCCACAACAAAGTATTTGAGATGTTCCAACCTGTTGTTGTGGACCTCTTTAAAATGTCTGGCAACTGGGTATGTTGCATCCGAGTATGTGATGGCCCTTATGTGTTTGAGTATTCTTTTGTGGACTTGCAGTTTCGTGCTCCCCACATACTGCAGCCCACAGGAACACTCCAACACATAAACTGCAAATTCAGTTTTACAGGTCAACAGTTTGGTAATGGGCACTGGGTCTGTTTTGAAAGGGGTTTTGTAGGTGGTTTTATTAACCCCATATTTACAGGCCTGACATGTATTACATTTCACAAACCCTTTTCTGGAATTTAACCAACTCACAATTGGTCTAATCTCTGGACTGCTACTCACAAGGGTGTTACTCATAGATTTAGCTTTCCTAAATGTAATGTAAGGATTTTTAGACAGTTTGTTACCAAGGATGGGGTCACTTAGTACTAAAGGCCAGTTTTTACACACAATCCTACGTATCGTTTGGTGTTGTCTGTTATATGTTAAGATTAGCCTTGTGGGTTGATCTGCTGACTCAGACTCTACTTTCTCAGTTGTTTCAATTCCTGTATTAGCTAGTAGGTCATTTCTATTTAACAGTTTAGTCTTTCTGATAGCACTGTCAAAGACGTTTGCAGCATAACCTCTAGCCAGAAACCTCTGTTTGCTCTCTTCTTGTGCTTTCTCACAATCACTATCCTTGCTGCATATGCGCCTGATTCTGAGCATTTCACCATACGGAATGCTGTATATAAGATGTTTGGGATGGTGGCTGGAAGCATGCAGTAAAGTGTTTCCTGCAGTAGGTTTTCTGTGCATTTTTGTTTCAAGTTTTCCCTCAGCCACATAAACATCCACATCCAAGATGCATATCGATTGTTTACTGACACTAGATATGTGTGTGTGTACACATATATATATATATATATAATATATATATATATATATATTCATTGAAAAACCATAGGTTTCAGGGACGTTATAGTTAGAAATTAGCATTTAAAAAACCTTTGAAATTCACTAAAAAAACATAGGTTTCATTGACGTTATAGTTAGTTGGACATTTCACTCATACAAAACCATTGAAATTCCGCCGTTTTAGTTAGTTGAGCTAACTATAACTCACGCCCCTGCAATGCACTGCTGATGACGTCACATATTACATCATTCATGACATGTCAGTGACATCACTGATGACATCACTGATGACATCTCAAATGACATCACTGATGACAACATCCAGTGACTGTGTTTTTCTTTAAAGTTTAAATATGTTTTATATATATGCAAAGTTGTATTGAAGAATGAGTGGGTGTATAAGTGTCTGGATGGAGGATTTAGTAGGTGCGTGACTGACTGTACAACTGAGTGATTAAATGTATCTTAGTAAATGCATGGGTTAGTGACTAAACTGTGTGAATGTCTGTATCAGTCTATCTATTGCTGTGTAAGCTGCTGCATTGGTTGGTGAGTAGCTACATGAGTGTCTATATGGATTATTGTTTGGTTGCGTGAGTATTTGTATGGGCCCTTGAGTGTATATGTGGGTGGATGGGAGGTGTGTGACTCTGTGCATAGATATGTGAGTGCTTCATTCACTGGGTGTATGGGTTCAAGAGTACATGTGGAAACACCTGTATGAGTGGGTGAGTGTGTGTATGGGTGTGTTGGTGAGTGAATGCATATCTGAGTGCTACATGTCCAAGTAACTACATATGTAAAACACAGTGCATGTGAGAGTTGGAGTATATAAATGACTATACATGACAGCCAGTGATTATGAGAGTGGTTGTATTTGATCAGTGTGTACTTGTATCAGTGATTGTATAAAAGAGTAAGTATATGTTAGTATCTGTATGAATAAGTGAGGTTGTGTGTGTATAACTGTATAGGTGAGTAAATAGAAGTGTGATTGATTCTTTGCATGACTGACTAGGTGTTTGAGTAACTCTGGATGAGTGGTGGTGTGTGAGTGTTTGTATAGGTGTATGAGTGCCTATTATAGTGTTGTATTGATGAGTCACTGCATCTATGACTAACTGTATGGATGAATGAGATGATCTGTGTGTAGACCTAGGGATCCGTGAATGCGTACGTAGTAACTGATATTGGTGTCTCTATTCTTTCAAAAATGTACTCTGTATTTTAGAATGGGTGTATCAAAGGTTTTATTAAGGTATGAGGAGGTGCATCAGATTTTCACGTGGATGATGTCATCAGTGATGTCATCAGTGATGTCATTTGAGATGTCATCAGTGATGTCATCAGTGATGTCACTGACCATGTCATGAATGATGTAATATGTGACGTCATCAGCAGTGCATTGCGGGGGCGCGAGTTATAGTTAGCTCAACTAACTATAACGGCGGAATTTCAATGGTTTTGTATGAGTGAAATGTCCAACTAACTATAACGTCAATGAAACCTATGGTTTTTTCAGTGAATTTCAAAGGTTTTTTAAATGCTAATTTCTAACTATAACGTCCCTGAAACCTATGGTTTTTTCAATGAATTTCAAAGGTTTTTTAAATGCTAATTTCTAACTATAATGTCCCTGAAACCAATGGTTTTTTCAGTGAATTTCAAAGGTTTTTTAAATGCTAATTTCTAATTATTTTCTTCTTTAAACCTATAGTTTTTTCAGTGATTTTAAATTATCACTTCATTCTCAACCTAGTGAAAACAGCCGATATCCCCAGTTTTCCAGCAATAGCTTCCACAAAAAAAATTCGCCACAAATGAGAACAACAGCTAACGGTAATAATATGCAGAGTAGACGTCCCCGTGCAAAAATAACACAAAAGCACCAGTTCCCGATATTTTCAACGAGCAGCCAAATCTGGGGTGCGATCCAAAAACAGGCAATAAGCCACGTTTGCAGTAGGAATCTAACATCTGCATTTTACTGGTGTGAACCAGGACAACTACCTACAATGTGAAAGGGATCGCAGCCCAGAATCACATCTGAAGCGCAACATATGTCATAGAGTTACTGATCACGCAGCTCAAACACCCATGAAGGCCACAACACTCACTGCCACCAGCCTCAGGACGTCCCCCCCGGACCACCCCCCTCCCTACTACCACCAAGGCAGCGCAGAACAGGACAGCGGACCTTCCAAAAACGGCATGGTCCCTCAGCCACACAATACTTGAATGTTGGCAGATATGGCAAGCAAGTATGTGTGAAGGACGCAATTCACCCATCAATAATAATGCACACAATACCAAGTGTAGCGGTGATGTGCTGGACAGACCTCACTATGCAGAGCACAAACCTCTCCATGTGTACATATACTGCTGGTGCTTGTAGTGTTGTGCACAATAGACGCAACCATGTTACCTCAGGCAGTGGGGAAGATCTCGGACATGTAGCTGTGTTGTCCTCCCCTGGAAGCAGAAGCGCAGTGGGCTGGTCCAACGTATGCCACTCCAGCGTAGGAGTATGAATAAATAAGCCGGGGCTCTGGGCGTGGTTCACTTGTGAACTGTGAAGGCCAACGAGTCTGCCAGAGCGGCGGGCCTCACCCTGCCACATGGCTGCCACCATGACCGCGGGCCTCCTCGACACAGACCCCCTGCGAACCCAGCGGCACAGCACCGCAGACTTATGTCTGTACAGACTACTGCCTTCGATCTACACTGCGGACAGCAGGCCTCACAATTCAGATGGAGTAGCGATTGCAGATGACGCAGTCCAGTACACAAGACACATTGCTCCCAGTGCGGCCCTCTCGGACCACGCATCATCGCCAGGTGCGCACACGCTGAGTGCTTCAGGTGCCACTAACTCACTGCACCATAAGTCATAGCCACGTGGCCTTATTAAGGCAGAATTCAATAGACAAAAGATATTGCTCCCAGTGCGGCCCCCCGGACCACGCATCATCGCAGGGTACGTACACGCTCAGTGCCAAAGTTACTACTAACTCAGTGCACCATAAGTCATCGCCACGTGGCCTTATTGAGGAAGAATTCAATAGACAAAAGACATTACTCCGAGTGCGGCCCCCCCGGTCCACGCATCATGCAGGGTACATACACGCTGAGCGCCAAAGGTACTACTAACTCAGTGCACCATAAGTCATCGCCACGTGACCATCGCATACAACTCGTTGTGTTAGGATCCCCGTAGAAGACACTTTGGGAGTCAGAACGGTAACTGGCAAGTACCCACAGCCCCCCCAGAAGCCCTTTATTTCTGGCACGTTTGAAACGAGCCTAGGAAACATGGTGTTAGCGGCATATTATGCCTTAAACAATTCACCTTTGGGGCATTTATGGCAGCTTAGTTGAATAAGTAACTCCCGGCTTAACTTAACAATGTAAATAAGAAAAGCATAACTCATGAATGTGTAAACTGACTGACGACGCAGGCCAAATGCGTTTAAGCTCCTGCTGCAGAAACCAGATGAACTACGGAGTGCAGAGCCTGTGGACTGAGCGTGTATGAAGGACCAGTGTTATTACAAGTGACACGCCTGTTCAAATCGGTGAGATGCGCATTGTAAGCATAAAAAACATTAGTTATTTGAAGGCGTGTTTTCAAGAATGCTTCAAAGGTTCGACGACAGTATGTGCTACTCACTGTTCATACCACTGAAATGCAATATAAAATATCACCAGAGACTTGGAAAAGCGGGTTATTTATCTTAGATGTAAGAGCAAAAGGCACGGCATAAGAGGCAAGGAGATGCCTTGGGATTCGTTGAAGGTGATGTGTGACTGTGAGCAGACACACTGCAGCCTTGTTCTCAAAAGGAAGCACAAGTGGATGTGAGAAGTTGGCCTGGCATATGCTGTCCACTAATTATAGTTGGCACCTTGCACCAGTCCAAACAACCCCTTATTGGAGATAGGTTAAAGACAACCTTTATTGAAAGCTATCCTAGTGGTAGCTATGGAGAGCAGCCTTCAGGCTAAGTCTTGAAGGAATGTAAAACAGCTTGTTTTACCAGTCTATAATCTCTTGAGTGACCAAATGAAAGAGGACCACACCAGGTATATATTCAAAATATATGTATTTATTACTAAACACACTCCTCTAGTCTCTTTATGAGGCTAGAGTTCGAAGTACATACATTACGAGTTAGTTATCTACAGTAATAGCACAAATACATGTTTGAGCCCCAGGGCGTACCAAACCATATACCAATAAAGTGGTATAAGAACCACGACTGAGCTAGACACAAGGCCTAGAGCCTGTAGAAGTGCTTGGACCACAAGGAACCACCCAAGGCAGTGACACAGGGGACCCACGGGGATGCGTGCAGTGTCTGAACACAGCCGCGAACCACCGTTAACTTCTATGGGGAAAGTCGCGATTAGAATTTAAAAGAAAAGGGACACTTAGAGGAGGACTTGGAGCAAACCCTTTGAGAACTAGGCTGTTCTAGTGTCAATACCCACGGGAGCACCGGAGTACTCGAGTTACCTCACCTAGGGAAGCCGGGTGCATAGGTGTCTTTCGGGGTCGGGTTTCGTCGTCGCTTTCAATGGCGATCTGCTGCAAAGTGCTGCTGGCGGCCAAGTCGAAAGTGTTCGGGTGGATCCAAAGGTGGATCGAAGATCTGAAGAACCTGAAAGCAGAGGGGACAGAGTCTGGGTCACTAGCCAGTGACCAGGAAGGCGATGAGCAGATGCCCACCGATGTCGAGTGCTTCAGGTATGTTGACAGTCGTCTTGACTCTTCAGCCACGAGGTCCAGGAGGCGTCGACGACAACCAGGAGCTGGATTCGAGTTGTCCCAGGACTTCTGTCGATTGCAGGGGTGTCGGCGACTGGATTGGACTCAACAAGCCTTGGCAACGGCAAGTCTCATGGAAATAGAAGAAGGACGATGTTGCAGACCAGCAAGGTCTGGGAGACTCACCCAGCAAGGATAAGTCAGGGCACACCTGGAGCAACCAGGGAGCCCAAGCAGAAAAAGATTGGCCTTCGTGAGGGCCTTCTAGCCAACGGACTAGCGACCGCAAAGGAGCCTCAAGACGGTGCACGTGGAGCTGGCTCACAGGACACTCGTGGAGTGGAGGCCAGTGATCTTCAGTGCAGTTGGTGCTGGAGGCTGGGGCTACTCGGAGCCCAAAGCACGACTTCGTGGGAGACCCAGAAGAGGATGCACTTGCAAATGTGTTCGGTGTCCAGGGGTCACGGTTTCACGTTACCCACGACAGCTACGGGCCTCAGCTTTGCTGGGGACTCAGGGCAGCCTCGGGGAAGTCTGGAAATCTACCTCTGGTGATGCAAAGACTTCGGCGTCCGACGGGAGCTTCAGCGATGCAGACCGGACAATTGCTTCTTTGGTGCCTGCCAAGCAGGGGAGTCACTCCTTGACCCCAAGGGAGATTCTTCAGTCCTCTAATCTTAAAGTAGAGCGTCGAAGGTCCAGGATTCTGTGTCAGAGTTTCGTCCAGGTAAATCTAAAGTCCTAAGGACTGGGTTCCCCTACTTATACTAAGGTAGGGGGTTGGACATACTCTGTGGCCCCACCTATGGGAGGGCCAGGGCAGAGGGGTGGTTACACCCCTTTCCCTTTGTCCAGTTTCGCGCCAGAGCAGGGGCTGGAAGCCCCTGAGCCGGTTTGAACTGGGGTATGCACATGGACACCAAGTGTGCCCCCAGTGCAGGATTTCAAAGCACCCGAGAGTGCTCCCGCCCAGCCCCAATACACACTATCCTGTCTGGGGAGGTGGTCACACCGCCCTGGGACAGGAAACCTATTGTCCAGGCCTCCCCTGCTGGAGTTTCGGTCAGCAGCAGGAGGCCAGACTCGTGTCTGTGGCAGCGGCATCCATTTTGTGATGCCAGGGCTCTGGAAAGTCGGTACCGGGTATACCGGTGTGTACATGTCTTTCCCTCTAGAAGGGTGGAATGCTACCCCCGCCGCCAGAACTGGCGGGGGGTAGTATTCCAAGATGTTTGACACCAAACACGACATGTTTCCGTGCAGCCATCCCAAAGTTAGCATTTAATGCGAGGTTATAATGCGCTTAAGAGTATATGGTCAGGCTGCACTACAAACAGCATCAGAGAAGGGTCTCCGAACGCTGCAGAGGGGCCCTGCTCATGCAGGGGCACCCTCTCACATAGGAACCACGCACTCTGCCTTCAGGATTGATAAGGCCTGCCATAGGAGTGACTTATAGGTTTATATGATTGTATGTATGTAGTGATATAGGTAGCCTATATCACAGTAAGGGGTGTATGCACCACCTTACCCAGGCTGCAGTAGCAGACCTGTGGTGTCCTTTTGGCTGGCCTTCCAGGGGTGGCACAATACATGCTGCAGCCCCTGGTAGGCCTCTGAGGTACCTATGCCCTGGATACATAGTATACCATATACTAGGGACTTATAAGGGCATTCCAGATTCCAATCAGAGATGTGCCTAAGGCACATGGAAACCATTTTATAGAGGAAGCAGATAGACTGGGGCCCTGAATAGCAGGATCCCAGTCCAACTAAGTCATAAACCAGCAAAACACCAGGAAAAAAGTGGGGGCAACCATATAGTCAGATTCCACCTTCCTACAGTGGACACGACTGGATTCCAGAGTGAGGCCATGTCAGGCTGGAAATAAATATTTCTTCATTTCGCCCCTCACAGTGGAGCCCTCCTCGAGGGATTACTGCCTTATACCTCTAGCATTTCACAACCAGCCACTAAGAATGTTTCTGCCTACTAAAGGACCACAGTGTTATTACAAGTGACACAGATTGCTTACCCAGTCCGCAAAAAGGGGTTCTTACGAGAGACCCAGCTTGATTACCCAGGCACATAGGGGTTCTGCGGACCAAATTAACAGCAGAGAGTAATTACAGGGCTGTCCTGCTGACTGATGATACAGTTAGGTTAACTGGGCGCAGCCCGCAGGTTAACACAATTCACCGACTCGGACTGCGTTAACATGCTATTACACTAGTAACCTTCAAATAAAATTAACAGCATAACACATGCATATATACGTAATACCTCTGCTATTCCAGACGCTCAACTTTCCAATAAATCAAAAGCAGAACATGAATGCAAATGCTTAATACCTCTGCTCTTTCAGACACGCAAGCAATACCAAAGCATGAAGAGTTAGGGACACGTGAGGACGACTGGATGTACAGCAATTACAGGAAGCAGACAGTATAATGCGCAGCAAAACTTTTGAGACTCTCTTATACCGCGGAACTATGTGATCCCGCAACCGCTTGTATACTTATTCCGCTAATCATTGTGACAGAGGGAAGTTATTGTAATCATCCCCTGGTACCCCAAGTACGGATTATAAGGAAAATTCATACAAAGAAAAAGGACTAATGGTGCCTTGAACACGTTCTTTGGAAAGAAAAGCATTGGCAGGACTCGCGCTTACGGGTCTGGGAATGGGACCATCTCTATCTGCCGTCCCCACTTTGAATAACAATGCAGAAGCTGGCTGCGGCGCGGCCCGCCTTAACGTTGCACAATGTGTGCACTGCTGACTATCGCCGCCCCTGAGTGACCGAGGGCGCGTTCCCCTACCGTTGCGGGCCAATGCAGGAGCTGGCTGTGGCGTGGGCCCGCCTTAACGTTGTGCCATGTGTGCACTGCAGACTATCGCCGCCCCTTAGAGACCGAGTGCGCGTTGCCACACAGCCGCCTCCCAGTGTGCGCCACATCCCAACCACTTCAATGTTTCATGTATACACTACCCTCATTGCCCCATTTCTATCCCCTCGTACTCCCCCCTGTCGGCCTGCACTGGATATTACACTTCGCCTCCTTTCACTTTGGCAACAGGACCGGTGAATCACGTGGTCGACATTACCTGCGGGAACTGCTGCATTCAGACACTCCCCGACTCGGTAGCACTTCCTCCACATTCCGTGCACCAACAAGCACGCGACACCCTCCTTACATGCATGAGGTTTCCCACCGGCCGCGCATCCGAACATTGAGATCGCGGGCCGGTGGATGCACTCGGAGTGCTGGCGACGAAGGAAACCAAAATGGTGAGCTCCCAGATACGCCCCAATACCTACACTGCAGCGCGACCCAGGACCAGCCGCGCCTCACCAAACCAGGTGCCGTCCACATCTAGTCTTGCAGTGCTTAGCCGCCCGACGTTGGCGCGGAGAGCACTGATGCAAGCAAAACTATAAAAGCTAGAAAAAGACTATAACAAAACTACCACTGTTGCCGAGTGCCCCCGGGACCTGGCCCACCCAGGGGCTTAAATTCAACGAAGCTATTGTTGGCCGAAATTTGTGCTGGGTGCGCGAATCTCACCGTTTTAAAAAACAAAATGCTTTTTTTGGCCTTGGGGGTCCCTGTGGGACCCCCTGAGCAGGCCTAGGGGGTCAGGGTGTTTCTACCTTGCCCCCTTTTGTTATTTCTCACCTTTTTTTGTTCTGTTTTCTTGTGCCTCGGTTACCGAGGCACAAGATGGCTGCCAACACTTCCTGGTTTGGAGTGTTGACAGCCAATTAGAATAAAGCTTGTGGTCGGGAGGGTCCGCGGATCCTCCGTGCCTCTAGATATTGAAACTTTTATTTTTTGATTTTCTCAGCAACTACTGAACGGATTTACACCATTTAAAACAAGCATTGGCATAGCCAATAGGTCCCGCCTTTGGGACCTTATAAGTGTTTAGCCATGCAGCACATTATCCTGGGTGCTGTGCCACTAGATTGGCATGGTAAATGACGATGCCTTTTATTTATGTTTTGGTTTTTAAAATATAAATAAAAGGCATAGTCATTTCCAATGGCCAGCCTGTTGGACACTGGCTGATTGTTCTGTAGGCCAGGCCGACCTTGAATCACACCTTGAACCGCAGTCAACAGTTCATCTGGGGAAAAAGATATTAGATAAGACAACGATACGCTTGGCTATTACTTTACAGGCTGCATAAAGATAAACAGGGCTCTGACAATAGTTTAGATCTTCTCTATCTCTTTATCTGCAAAGGATATGCTGGTTTATCTGTGTTTTGTAGGAATGTCAATACAACAAGTAACATTACCTCATACAACAAGCCAGGACTATTGGCTTTGCCAATGGTTGTTAGCTGCATGAGATGAATAAGCAACAACAATGGCTTCCTTTGTATTTTAAAATGCTTCAGTTCTAAAATGACGAGACTGTGAAAGAACTATAACAAGTTTCTTTGAAGTTACATCAAAGGCAGTGAAGGGTGGTACATCTGCGGAGTGTATTTTTCACCCTGATGGTGGGGGCGAAAATGGAGAGCCTAAGGTACACGTTTCAGCACCTGCTTTTAGAACTGCCGGTGCTGAGTGCCGGCAAGACCCGGCCCACTTAAAACCCTGTGTACAATATACTGAGCGTAAACTCGACACAATTTGAATCTTCACTAGATCCATCGCATAGAAATGACATTATTTTAGACCCATTTATGGTCTGGCATAGAGACAGCTTTAGCTGGTTCACCAGCCTCATATTGTCCACAGCGTCATAAAAAAATAGGTAAAATGATGTCCCAATGTAAAATGATCTATGTGCTCAGTCCCAGATGCTAGAGCAGTAATACGATGTAGTGAAAGTTCAATGCTATTTATAAAAAAAAAAAAAAAATTGAATTGCTTAAAATTGTATACATATTTCCCAAAACAATATTTCTCAACCTAAATTAGTTCCAGTAAAGCTTATTGGTCAATGGAAGTGGTGTAAGGGAGAGTTATAAAGGGAGAGCAAAAGTGTATGATTTTTAAAGTCCGCAGGGAATTTTGTAGGAAGCAACAGAGGAAAACTGCAGCCAGCACAGCTCGACATGAAATGAGACGTTTGGTGCATGTCTTTCGTTTGGTTTGGTGTACATTTTCTCAGCAGTTTTGGTAGAATTTAAAATAAAAGGAACACATTATATAGAATCTGTTGTTCAGTTACTTATTTTTTTAATCTGATAAAGTAATTGCCCAAAGGTTTCAAAAATTAGTTATAGCTGCCCTTGCTTTTCACAAAAGGAGTGTTTGGAAAATGAAATTTGAAAAATTAAATGAAAGGCTCCGCTTAAATAATATTTGTGGATGTTACGTTTCAGCTAAGAACAACGTTGTATTTTGATTTTGCTGCTTCCCTTTGTCCTGCAACCTACATCGGCTTCTTGTTGAGGGCACTGAAATCCAAATGTACATACAGATAGGAGAAGGGCTTTATTTACAAATGTGGCCTATGAGATAAATGAAAGTGATCTTGTGTAATGTAATCCGGTACTTATGCACATTGCTCCAATGCTATGGAGCCGATTTGCACTAAATAAAACATTTTTTAATGGGGATATAGGGGTTGGGGGGGATGGGTGGGGAGTACAGCTCTTGTGAGATAATTTATTCCCAACTACAGTTTCGTTGATCTACTCTGCTTGTATCTTATGTATTTGATGTTTGTTGTTTTTTCTTTTTCAATTAAAACCCAAGCCCACTGTTCTGACTGAGATTTTTACGTGAGCATTTTTACATTAACCAAATGAAATCATATTTTTTAGCTCCTCGAAGTTTACAGTGACGCATTTTAAGATGATGAAACCATTAAAAGCAGGCATTGTTCGATTTCATGGCTGAAATCGAAAACATTTCTACTGCTATCTGTGTGGGAGTATTTTATTGTATTCCGTGAAGGTGCTGCTGGTCTGTGTTTTGAATGCGAAGTGACTATGCGCTGCATTCCTGTAATGTTTTATACCATGCAACACCGGATAAGAACATTCCCGGAGCTATCGGAGGAAACACTTTAGTGAATACTGATGTATTTGCGAGTTTTTTTGCCTTTTCTTTAAATATATAATTTTGAGAAGGAAGCAATGTTGTCTGTGGATGTGCTTAAATCAAATGATTTGCACATACCCCATTCCCGGGATATCTGACATATATTTATTAATTGTATTTATTCAGGAGAACATACAAACACCTTGTTCTGTTCTTCGTGTCTGAAAAAGGGTAGTTCACGGTTCTCTCCAGTAGAGCCATTTCAACTGCGTATGCCCAGTCGTGATCACAGCTGAAGGGCATGGCATGCATACAATAAATAAACTGATTTTGAGACATAATTAAAATTGTTTCTTTGCTTACATAACATAGCAGGACACTACACTGCATGGATGTAAAATCCTTTCAATGTTTATTTATGAATGTTCAGCCATAAAACTAAACCACCTTTCCTGTCATAAACCTTGCAGTCTTCCATCCAGACTCTGCCATGTAGGTTTTTTTAAATATGTATATTGCCTCCTGGTTCGAGGATCCACGGTCAGTTTGCTCGGCTACTCGGAGACAGGCATTGTGCAGTTCGGGTTACAGACCAGTTCTGGGAAGTTGTCCAAAGATATTGCTTTTTCTGCTTTGATAAAAAAAAAAGAAGTGACTTAGACTGATAAGGACCGTTATAGAGAGTGACAAACCAGTTTTAGCCTCTTCACGAGCGGCTTACTTTTAGGCAACAGCTGCCCGTGCTGGCATGTCTGTTATTTGTGACACACGGCGGCTGGCGTCCTCAACTGTAAGAACCAGCGAGTTTTAAATTCTGGGTATGTTACTAACCAGAACCCTGCAGGGGTGTAAACCGCAGCGCACATTAGCAATCAGCCTCAATAGATACGCTAAAATAAAAAAAAGTATTGCAAAAGCACTTTATGAACGCGCTATACTTGTTACGCTTCGCACACGGCACGATTAGTAGACTATAGAAACCTATAGAATAATGCTCAAGTCATTTGAATCGCAAAGGGCCCTTAATTACCGCTGCAGCTCGGAAATCTGGAAAGCTGCTTTCACCTTAGGGGAGGAGGGGGGGGGCTCAAGACGGGCAGATCAAAGAAAATGAAAGCGGCGAGCATTATGTCATGGCTCTTGTAAATGCCTGAAAGGAACAGACACATCCGAGTTTTCAGACCACTACGAACACAACACAAGTAAATCTAAGGTGACCAGATTCTCAAAACAACAAGCGCGCTTCGCATCGCGCTGAAAGAGGAGGAGGCAGCAGGGGGAGGGGAGAGAGGAGGGGGCCTGCGGGAGTGAGCAGGAACCATCTGTTAATTACAAACAGATGGTTTCAAAGCTCGCTCCCGCAAGGGAATCGCCAAACGTGCACGCGTTGCCATTCAAAGCAATGCAATGCGTGCACGTTTTTGCCTCAAAAGCTGAATCGATTTCTAAAGGTCTCCTCCTATGCAGCGCATTAGCGCTGCATAGGCGAGACCTAAAAAGGGCTCTTTCTGAACCAAGGGCTACCTTTTTGCCAAATTTGGTGTAATTCTGTTCAGCAGTTCGAGCTGTAGCCGTGTCTAAAGTTTCCTATGGGAAATTGATTTTCCGACCTCTTTTTTTTTAATTTCTCAGGAACTACTGAACGGATTTACACCATTTAACAAAAAGGGCTCTTTCTGAACCAAGGGCTACCTTTTTGCCAAATTTGGTGTAATTCCGTTCAGCAGTTCGAGCTGTAGCCGTGTCTAAAGTTTCCTATGGAAAATAACATGGAGAAAACACGTTTTGGGATCCCCCTTTTTTCTCGGCCCCCGCTTGGTGAATCAACCCAAAACTTTCAGGATAAGAGCTGACCGGAGCGGGCCACAAGTTCTTAAAATTTCGCGAAGATTCGTCAACCGGCGCCAAAGTTATTGGGAAAAGAAAAAACGCTTTTCCTATGGAAACTAGGTCCTAACTATAACTATCTACTGGCGACCGCCAGTAGATTATATATATATATATATATATATATATATATATATATATATATATATATATATATATATATATATAAATGAAATATCCAAGTTTGCTCATTCTGCTCTCCCTGCCCTGGGTAGTTGGATCGTCCACACCGGCGGAGCACACCGGACCTCGATATAATATTAGCACAGTTCAATAAAACGATTACTCAGGGGATATTTCCAAAAGGTAGCTGTATTAAATCCAGTTACGCAGTTCGACTGTCTTGCAGTTTTTGCTCACACATTGGATGTTGGATTGATCGCAGAATACATTCAGATCCATCGAAATAGAAGACGGACTGGGAAAAAAACTGCAAGTCACACATAAACATGGCATCCATGTTGGAATATGAAGACACGCATTACCTACATACAAAGTGCTGCATAATTAAGAAAATATGGTAATTACAATCAGATAAATATCTAATATATTAACTACTACAAATAATGTGACAAAATTACAGTGTCTATTACATTGATAGCCCTCACCAAATATTAACAGGCTCAAAGTGCTTACGAGAGCATCCATGTTGGAATGTGACAAACGGGCTATCTGGCAGTTAAATGTGATAAATATTCAATCTGTAGAGTCATAGAACAGGAATTTCTCATGGCAGACTTTATGGGCCAGATGTACGACCCTATTTTGCATGTGCAAACGGGTTTGCTACCCGTTTGCGCATGCAAAATACAAAAGAGCCATGTACTAACCCTATTTAGCGAGTTGCAATTCATTTGTGACTCGCTAAATAGGACTAGCGACTGGCTATTAGGAAGGGCGTCCCTTCCTAATAGCGAGTCTGAGCCCTATGTATGACTGTTTTGCGACTACAATTGCAGTCGCAAAACAGTCGCATTTTACCACCCTTCTCAGAAGGGTGGTAAAGCACTCACAAAAGGGAAGGGGTCCCCAGGGGACCCCTTACCCTTTGTGAATGCAGGGGAAAATATTTTTAGGGGCAGGCAGTGGTCCCACGGACCTCTACCTGCCCTTAAAAACTGAAACAAAAACATTTCATTTTTTTTTAAATGCATCCCATTTTCCTTTAAGGAAAACGGGCTGCATTTAAAAAAAAACTGCTTTATTTAAAGCAGTCCCAGACATGGAGGTCTGCTGAGCCCAGCAGGCCACCATACCTGGGAAGGTCAGCCATTCCCAATGGGGTCGCAAATTGCGAGTGCCTCATTAATATTCATGAGGCATGCAATTTGCGACCCCATTGGGAATCGCAAACAGTGTCTCAGACACTGTTGTACATTGTGATTTGCGAATCGCAAGTTGCGACTCGCAATTTGTCGCAATTTGCGAGTCACAAATCACAATGGTCGTAGATCTGGCCCTATATTCTCTGAACTCCATAGGTTACTTCTAATAGGTGAGAGGTCTGCAAGTGTGAAAAAACTCCATTCAAGGGAAGCATATATCTAAGGCATACTGCCCAAATGTCACTTCTTCTCATAGTAAGAGCCATAGTGGCAGTGCTTATAAGTTATAAACTGCCATCAGGGATACAAGGTATAGAGAGCTAAGAAAAGGTTTCCATTACATCCTGCATATGAGAATGGATCTGTTACGACACGTAATCAACTCTAAACCAACTGCGAATTCTGTATATACTATAAATTTAGTGATATAATAGTGTAATTAGAATGATGTGAAATTAACTTAACAAAAATCAGAAAAAATCAAATTGATCTTATCTGTAAAGTGCCCGCCACCACTGCGACGTGATGTTTGAAGAAAAGGGTAGGGACCTCTGACGACATCACCATCCGAGATTAGGCCCCTTCCTTTTCCCCTGTGACATAAAGGAAAGGATACAATTCATTTAGTATGAATTAAATAAAATCAAGGACATTTTTGAACATCTCGAAGAACATACGATATACACAGCACTGCCAAATTGGAGGAAACAAGAGCCCTTGTTTGGGATAGTGGAGAAGGGGAAAGTTAGACCCACTAGTTTTCATGCAAATGGATTCCCAATTCTTCATCCACGTTGTGCCCCCCTGGAAATTTGCACTGTAAGTCTAGAATATGCCATGATTCCCTTCTCCTTTGTTGGAGGGTTCTGTTACCCCCCTGTAGTTCTGATGTATCTGCTGTATTATAAAATATTTGAGGAGAGAGCTATTGGACAGATGAAACTCAGTGAAGTGTCTAGCCATCGGGTAGTAAGGGTCCTTTGTGTTTATGGCCCTCATGTGTTCAAGTATTCTCTTTTTCGCAGGAAAGGCCATACTGCCCACATAGCGTAGTTTGCATGGGCACTCAAGAACATAAACAACACAGGAAGAACTGCAAGTCAGGAATTGACTGATGGCTTTGGATCTCGTAGGCGTCTCATATGTTTTTTTCATATAACTTCCACGGCAAGCCTTGCAGTGGCCACACGGAAAAAACCCTTGGAGACTATGTAGGGTAGTATGTTGTTTTCTAGTAATGTCTCCCTTGACCAAAATATCTCTGAGGTTTCTCCCTTTCCGGTATGTAATCATAGGTCGTTTTGGTAAATCCTGTCCCAGAACTGGATCACTGGTAAGAATGTTCCAGTTTTGTGTCAGTATTTTAGCAATCCTCTTAGATTCTGAGTTGTAAGTCAGGATAACCCCGGGTGTTTCCTCTGCTTCGATAACGTCTTGTTTATCAAGCAAGGTTTGTTCCCGGGTGATCCTGTTGGCCTTATCTTTAGCTCTGTCTAGGACCCACATGGGGTAGCTTCGTTCACCGATGTCTCTCAATCATATTATTTTGTTCCATGAGACAATCTTCTAGGTTTACTACAGTTTCTCTTTGCTCTCAGTAGTTCCCCATATGGAATGCTCCATTTCAAGGTGTTTGGATGACTACTGAGAGCATGTAGAAGACTGTTCCCTGCCGTTGTTTTCCTATGTAGTTTGGTCCGGAGTCTATTGTTATCTACCTCCACTTTCACATCCAGAAAGTCAATACAGTCTCTACTCATGGTGTAAGTGAGTCTGAGATTGTAGTCATTCCTGTTCAGATTCTCAATGACTTTTGCTGCGCTTGCCTCACTGCCGGTCCATATGATGAACACGTCATCTATATAGCGTAGGCATTTGACAACCTTTCCTTCCCTGCACTCAACTGTCAGATCTTTCTGGATTTCCTCCTCCCATGCCCCCAGGAAGAAATTAGCAAAACTGGGGGCAAAACAAGTCCCCATAGCAGTCCTGAGGATTTGTTTGGATACTGTTCCATTAAATACAAATATATTATTGTGCACACAGAAACTCATCATCTCTAACAACATGTTAGTATGGTCACGGTAACAGATTTCCCTGTTCTTAAGGAAATGGTGACAGGAATTGATACCTAGTGAGTGGTCGATTATGGTATAGAGAGAATTGACATCCATGGAAATCAACAGGTAGCCTTCTTCCCATTCTAGGTCCACCAGTTTCACCAGAAAATCCTTAGTGTCTCTTATGTAGGAAGGGAGGGCCATGACATACTCTCTGAGAAAATGATCTACATACTTGGAGATGTATTCTGCTACACTTCCTATTGAGGAGAAGATTGGTCTGTCTGGCGGTGTAGTGAGGTTCTTGTGGATCTTAGGTAGCAGGTAGAACACAGGTAGTTTAGGGTAATCTCGTTTTAGGTAGCAGAATTCCTCCCATTGGAGGATTCCACTATCTTTCCAACCCTTTAACAAATCCCATATACAAATAATGCTTTCATTGTATTCTTGTATGTTAGTTTTCACATAGAATTTAGTGTCATTCAATTGTCTTAATGCCTCGTCAGTGTAAGATTCTCTGTCCCACAGCATAATGTTGCCGCCCTTATCGGCTGGGCGTATTATGATGTTGTCATCCTCAGAAAGCGTTTTAATCACTCTTCTTTGTGCTGCTGTGAAGTTCTGTTGTGAATTGGTCTTCCCATTTTGGAGCCGAAATTGTATAAGATCGTTCATCACAGTGTCATGAAAAGTATCTACATTATCATGTGCCTTGTTGGGGAAGAAAGTAGATTTGGGTTTAAATTCCGTCATCGCCGAACGATCAGTGATGACTCCCAGTGCTTCACCTGTTCTATATCTGTCTCTGTAAAGTGTTCTTGGAGGGTTCTAAGGGTATCCATATCCCTTATTATCAAATGGGAACTGGTTTCATTGTTCACTGGGGGCTGGGCACTTGTTTCGCTCGATTCAATGGATCTAGTGCCTTTGAGATGATGCCACTTTTTTAGTTTGAGTTTTCTAATAAATTTGAAAATGTCAATACTAGTATCCGGATAACTAAAGTGATCAGAACGGCAAAATGAAAGACCTAGGCATAAGGTCCTTTTTTTGAACATGGAGAGTGGGCGATGAGACAGATTGACAATAGTTTTATTTACCATTATGTCACCCATTATTGTTGCTTCTTGGGGCCGGTTGTCTTGTTTCCCATTGGCCCTTTGCCTCTTCCTCTTCCTCTTCTGTTCCCTTTGTTGGAATCGCTTTCTTTGCCACCAGTTTCTTCCTGATTTCTTCCTCTTCCTCTGTCACATTGGTTTCTTCCCCTTCCCTGCGTTTTCGGTGGTTGTACTGTTTGTGGTGTTTGTCTTCCTGTCCGGAGGAGACGATACTCGTCTAAAAAAGTTGGTTGAGATCTTATCGGCACTTCTCCTTTTGACAATGTACTTGCTGTTGAGCTTGATAGATCTGCATCCGTGTCGCTGCTTGCTACTGATTCAGAACCGCTGGTGATGCCTGTTATTTGTTCTAGTGGTTCACCCAGTGATAGTTTTTCATAAAGGTGGTCATATTTATGGCTATAGGTGAGAATCCTCCCACTCTCATAATCAGTGCAATCTCTATGGAGTTTTCTTTGTTTCCGAGCTTTAATGTCCTCCTCATACAATTTGAGTTTGGATTTCAGTTCTTCCGTATACTTTTTAATGATGTCTTGTTCCTTGTGTGCTCTTAGTTCTTCCTCTAGTTGTTTAAGTTCTTGTAGGATAGCTTCTCTATCTTCCCAGGCGTACTTGGCTAGAATTGTAAGCATCTGTTTAGAGCTTTTAGCCAAGTTCTCAGCCCATTCCTCGAACAACCTGGGGTTACGTGATTCATAGGATGGTGTTGTGTATATTCTGAGACCTCGTGGTACCATCTCCTTATCTATGTAGTCCTGTAAGTATATAGCCTCCCACCATTTTGAAGATTCCGATTTTTTAAGTTTTTCTAGTCTTTTGAGTTTGTCATGGAGGGTGGTATCTTTAGCACTTTTTTCTTTTGTTTGTTAACCTTTGTTTGGGGCTCGTGCAAAGAGTCTTAGGGCAGTCGCCCTTCTTTCTGTCTCTTCCTCCATATTAAATGTATCAGTACAGTCAAAATCGTTAAGGCAGACCAATGTATGTCCTTTAGTAAATGTGGATTGCGCAGTTGGCTGGATCACCAAGAAGGAATCCCCCCTCCAAGAAATTGGAGGCTCCTACTGCCAACGGTTGTATTTATGGGCATGCACCTTTATCAGCATGTACTCAAATAGGTGCAGAAAGAAAGTTACAAATACAATCTATCTTTCATGTGTACAGTTCACAAATTGAGAGTGGGAGTCCGATTGTCAAGCCATGTGTATGACTTGTAGGTGGATTCTTACACACTTCCCCGGAAGATCGGGCCGGTTATACTGCAAAGGGACAGGTGCCCTTTTCTTCTGCTTCTGGACCGCATCCAGAGACATAGAGCGGGTCGTGGCAGTACCCTACGCGCACGGGGTGAAGACAGTATGTGTCTTCTGACCAGTCGAAGCTCCCCCCTACCGCTCAGTCAGGATCGCCCCGCCTGAAGCACCTACCTCTGGGACACGGATCTTGATTCCGCTCAGGCTTCTGTTCTTTCATGCTCCCACACTCTGATTCATAGTCTTCTCATTGCACATCTTCATGAAAATCAATTACCGGTGGCCGGCTACGAAGAGCTATATAATCTGTAATATCCAAGTTTGCTCCTTCTGCTCTCCCCGCCCTGGGTAGTTGGATCCTCCACGCCGGCGAAGCACACTGGACCTCGATATAATATTAGCACAGTTCAATAAAACGATCACTCAGGGGATATTTCCAAAAGGTAGTTGTATTAAATCCAGTTACGCGTTTAGGCTGTCTTGCAGTCTTGCTCACACACTGAATCTTGGATTGATTGCAGAATACATACAGATCCATCGAAATAGAAGACGGACAAGGAGAAAAACTGAAAATCACACATAAACATGGCATCCATGTTGGAATATGAAGATACGCATTACCTACATACAAAGTGCTTCATAATCAAGAAAATACGGTAATTACAATCAGATAAATATCTAATATATTAACTACTATTGTATCCCTGTTGACAGTTTAGAACTTATAAGCACTGCCACTATTACTCTTACTATGAGGAGAAGTGACATTTGGGTACTATGCCTTAGATATATGCTTCCCTTGAACAGAGTTTTTTCACACTTGCGGACCTCTCACCTATTAGGAGTAACCTATGGAGTTCAGAGAATATAGAGTCTGCCATGAGAAATTCCTGTTCTATGACTCTACAGATTGTATATTTATCACATTTAACTGCCAGATAGCCCATTTGACACATTCCAACATGGATGCTCTCGTAAGCACTTTGAGCCTGTTAATGTTTGGTGAGGGCTATCAATGTAATAGACACTGCAATTTTGTCACATTATTTGTAGTAGTTAATATATTAGATATATTAGTTGTCTGAGATGTGGAGAGATATGATGGCGGAGTGGGACCTTACGGACCAACCTTGCGGCAGCATTCTTCACTATCTGCAGCCTTCTGATCAGACAACTGGGCAAGCCCAGGTAAAGGCCGTTGGCATAGTCGAGGTGAGAGGTCACCAAGGCATGCACAACGGTTCTTCGGCTTTCATCCAGCAGAAAGTCAATACGTTTTCTGATTGTTCTCATCTTTCCAAAGCAGGCTGCAGAGACTTGCTAGACTTGGGTCGATAGGGACAGGTCTTTGTCCCATCTGACACCAAGGTTCTTAACTGAATCCTTAGGCACTGGTGGAGAGCAGAGTTCTACAGGCCACCAGAGGCCTGGGGGAGGGGGAGAAGCTTGGCTAAAAAAAAGAACCTCCGTTTTATCGGTGTTGAGCTTTAAGAAGTTACCGTTCATCCAGGTTGCAATGTTTTTAAGACAGTCTCTGAAAGAATCAAAAGCTGACAATGATAGATCTCTGTAAGAAAACATCAGCTGGGTGTCATCCGCGTAGGATATCACCTTGACCCCATTCTTAGCGATGAGAGCAGCCAGTGGCGTCAGATAGATGTTGAAAAGTAGTGGGTTATAGGCCGAGCCCTGAGGCACTCCACATCTGAGTGGTTTTGCAGAGGAGGAGGTGTAGAGGCGGAGAAAGACTTGTTGGTCTCGGCCGTGCAGGTAGGAGGCGATCCATTCCAATGCCATCCCCTGGATGCCTATTTGCTTAAGTCTGTCAAGCAGGCTAGAGTGTGACACAGTATCAAATGCTGCAGACAGATCGAGAAGTACCAGCATGACCGAGGAGCCTCCGTCAACCGACAATCGGATGGAATCTGCTACTTCAATCAGTGCAGATTTCGTGCTGTACCCAGTGCGGAAGCCAGATTGAGAATCATGCAGCAACTCATTGGCTTCTACAAAGTCGGCCAGTGAATGTGGATCTTCTGGCAACCGGTAGCCAATGTAGGGCCTTCAAGGCAGGGGAAATGTGGGCTTGTGGTTTTATATGTAAGAGTAGTCTGGCAGCAGAGTTCTGAATCCATTGTAGTCTTTTCATAGTTGTTACAGATGATCCATGGTAGAGGCTAATGGTGTAATCGAGTTTTGACAGAACAAGAGAGATAGTAGCCTGGACCTTGTGTGGAAATGCCAGGTGGGGGAAAATGCGTTGCAGAGTTTTTATAGTAATGAACCTGGATCTTGCTAGTTTGTCCACTTGGTTATTCATTGATAGCTTGGAGTCCATGGTAATTCCTAGGTTTCTTACTTCCTTAGATACTTTAGGTGGTGTCCCCAGATCGGCAGGCCAGGTGGCGAGTCGGTCATAATATTTCCAGTCACCACACATGACTATTTCTCTTTTAGAAGCATCCATTTTGAGATGGCTCTATGTCATCCATTGATCAATGGCTCTGAGGCAACTAAAAATGTGTGAGTTTCCAATGTCTTTGAGGCTTTCCAGTAGAAGGAGTATTTGTGTGTCATCTGCATAGTTATTACATGTGAGGTAAAACTGATTGATCAGTGCAGGTAATGACTTCATGTAGATGTTGAAAAGCATGGGTGAAATAATAGAGCCTTGAGGGACCCCTGCTTTTATGAAGTATGGTTTGGATGAGAAAAAGGGTGTATGGATGACATTAGTTCTGTTTTGAAGGTAGGATCTGATGCAGTCGAGAGCAGTCCCCTCTATGCCCGCTTTGTAGAGTCTTTGTGTT
The DNA here is from genome assembly GCA_963921515.1 of Calotriton arnoldi. Lineage (NCBI taxonomy): Eukaryota > Metazoa > Chordata > Amphibia > Caudata > Salamandridae > Calotriton > Calotriton arnoldi. The sequence continues at coordinate 222,352 of CAWUFW010014276.1, read as the reverse complement.
AGAGTATCATGGTCAACCATGTCAAAGGTGGCTGAGAGGTCCAAGAGAAGTAGTGCAGCAACCCTGTTCTGGTAAACTGTGTTTTTAAGGTCATCCCAGATGGCAATGAGGGCAGATTCTGTGCCTCCTCCTGGATGGAATCCTGTTTGGAAGTCTGAAAGTATGGAATTATCTTCAATGAATTGGGACATCTGGGTGAATGCTGCTCTTTCTATCAGTTTGCCCAGGAATGGTCCATTTGCAATTGGTCTGTAGTTGTCAGAGTTAAGGTGGTCTAGGTTTGTTTTCTTTAGTAATGGGCATATGTATGACTTTTTCAGGTCTTCTGGAAATATACCTGTAGTTAAGGAATTGCTGATGATTCTTCTTACTGGTGTGGCAGCAGAGGTAGTTAGAAGAATTTTCTTGAAGGTTTGTGGTGGACATGGGTCAGAAAAGCTGCCGGCAGGCCTGCTTGCTTTGACCAGGTCCATAAATTAATTGTGTGATATTGGTTGGAAGGAATGCTAAGGCTGGGTTAGCCTACTCTTGGAGCGTTGTTTTGGAAAAGGGTCAGTGCTGGGGTTTTTTCTTTGTTTTAAATAGGAGTCCAAGGTGTCTGCTTTGGTTGTGTAATGATTTGCCACTTTGTCTGTGAAATCTTGAGTGATGAGATGAGCTCCTTCTGGGCAATTGGGTTCATGAGATTCTGTGAGAATTTTATAGAATTCTTTATTAGCACATTTAGCATTTTGAATTCTGTGTGAATAGTATCTTTCCTTAGCTTTTTTGATTGCTGACTTGTATAATCTGTTAAGTTTCTGTAGGTGAAGTTTGTCTTGATTGGGGTTTATTTTGAGCCAGGTGCGTTGAACCTTTCCAATTTGCTCTTTAATCTCTTTTAGCTCTGTATTTCTCCAAGGTGCTTGATTTCTTTTGTTCTTTTGTGTTGTTCTGAGTGGTATTAGGATATCAAAAGCTTTCTATAGCCGCTCATATAGTTCTTGAATGGAATTTACTGTGTCTAGATATGTATTGGATGTTAGTTGTGTTTCTAAGTGTTCAAAACTAAGTTCGTTCCACAGCCGATAGGTGGATGCATGTATGGTTGTCTTAGGTGTGTTACTTTGTGTTGTTTTATGTTGGAAAGCAAGCAATGGTTGTCTGACCATGTGACTGGAGTAATTGTTTGAAAGGTAACTAGTTCTGCATTTGCAAAAATGACACCAAGGGTGTGTCCAGCGATATGTGTTGGTTTGTGGACGATCTGATGTAGGTTCAGTGTGTCTAGGCAAGTGATGATTATTTTTGGATGTGGCATATTTTGTTTGCCAAACCAAATGTTTAGGTCACCAAGAATGCATAGGTTGGAGTGTAGTGTTATCAGGTTTGAAACTGTGTCTAGAAGTGTGTCTGGGAATGTTGCATTGCTAGGTGGAGGTCTGTAAATGAGAAAGAAGTTACAGGAGGAAGATGGTGTAGGGTTGAACTGGTAAAGAGGGCTTCACAACCCTGCATAGAGACGTTGTCAGCTTTAGTGATATTTAATGTTTGCTTGAACATAACAGCTAGGCCACCACCTCTTTTGCCTATACGATTTTGTATGATAGTTTGATAACCTAAAGGACCGGCTTCATTCAACACTGGAGCCAAGTCATCTTCCAACCATGGTTTAGTTATGACGAGTAAGTCAGGCTGTGTGCCAGTGAGAAGGTTGTAGATGTGATGCTTGTTTTTGAGCATTTATTGATAGGTAGTTCAGAGAATGTCATTTGGTGATGGTGTGACTTTGTTTTATAGAAGAGCAAGCAGTGTTTTGTGGACTTGTAGTAGGTGTGATCTTGGTGCTGGCATTAGCTATATGAGGATAGCAATAGTGTAGTTGTCCTATAGTGTATTCCTCGTACAGCAGAGTAAGAAGGCATTTTATGGATCTGCGTGTATAGGTGGTGGAGATGGTGTTTGAGAATGAGTTGGTGAGCTGTGTTGTTTTTGCAGAGTTGTGCAGTAGACATGGAGATGTGAAGTTGTGAAGAGAGGCAAGTTGTTTATTTTGTTTGCGTTTGTTTATGGTGGAAGGTGTATGGATTAGAGGTGGTAGTGCAGCATGTGGGTCATGTAGCAAGGTTCTAAAGTGTCCAATGGATGAGAGGCTGTTAAAAGAGAGTTGCTGGGTTGCTGTATATGTGTTAGGTGTGGGAATAGAGAGAAGGCTTGGTAGTAGAGCTGGATTAGGGTATGTATTGTTTGTATAGTTAGCAGGGTCGGAGTGGGTGTATGTTTCTGGTTTGTGACAGAAAGTATTATGAGGTAGTGTGTGTATGTGTGAGATTTTGTTGTGCTTGTGTGTGTGTTATGTTTTGTTTTTGAGGAGTTGTGAGAGGAGATGATGTATTTTTTTTCTGAGAGGTATTTGTATGTAAATTATTGTTGGTGAGTGAAAGCTGCAAGGTAAAGGGGGCGGCGACGTGTTTTGGAAAAGAGTGTATGTGGTGTGTGTGAGGAGATGGACAAGAGTTAGGAGTTTTTTGTAAGATTTGATTGTTGGAAGAGGTAATATGTGTGGTGAAGTGTAGTATAAGGGTTGTGTGTTTGTGTTTGTGTAGTAAAAAGAGCAGGAGAGTGTTAGTGGATGAAAAGATGGAAGGTTGAGTGTAGGTTTGGTGGTGACAGAAAGGGCTCTGTTAGGAATAATTATAGCAGGGAGTTAGTGTCTGGATGGGATATACTAAAGTATGGTGTTGATTTGGGTTGTGTTGGTGATGAGTGGATTGGTGAGTGGTATAGGATACAGTGGTGATTTGTGTGAGTGAAGGTACCATTGTGTGGTAGATGGGGTAGAAGTATGTAAAAGTGATGTTTGTGGGTTTTTGTAGTGGGTGTTGAGACATTCTGTGTGTGGGGTTTGTTTGTAGTGAATGTGTGGAGTGCATTCGCTGGGAGTATGTTAATATGTTTGTGTTTATGGATAGGATGATGTGGGTGCTGGTGAATGGAAAAAGGGCAGCATTTCTGGCCCTAGGCCCAACCAGGTCCAAACAGGCAACTGCTCTTGTCCTTTCCACCCTCAGCCTTGATGCCTGGGCTGAGACACCCTGAACCATGACCTTAACTTAAATAGTCCTAGTGGTAACCAATCAGAACACTAGCCCTAGGCCCTAGGACCAATAGGAGACCAGGACCTTAGAACCAATTACAGCTCTAGTCCTAGCAGCCAATCAGAAATGAAACCCTAAGCCCTAGGTCAAATAGAAACCCTAGCCCCAGGAACCAATCAAAAACCCTAGACCTATCCACCAATCAGAACACTAACCCTAAGCCCTACGTCCAATAGAATCACTAACCCATGGATCAATCTGAAACCTAGACCTATCAGCCAATCAGAACATTAACCCTAAGCCCAATAGAAAAACCAGATACATAAATACCAGATACAGCAGCCAATCAGAGCACAGATGTAACGTCCAATAGCAGCTTATATCAGGTGGCGTGTTACCTCAAGCTCAGGCTGCAGGGTCAAGACTGATTTACATATGGCTGGGTCCAAACTGAGGTGACGTGGCGAGCAAAATAACGATGGATTAAACCCAGATCTGTGACTGATGGGTGAGTGTTTGAAAAGTTTCAACACTCCATCCATCATTTTATTTTGTGATGTTGCCAGGGGGCTGGGAGCTGCTCCTCAATTCAGAATCTCCTTGGAGACAGACAGGCTCAATCCACACTCATGAATTCCGCAGGTAAGGGCCTAATCTAGGCCCTTGACAATACTGCTTTTCCCACACTTAAACAACTCTTAGCCAAAAACGAGTGCTACATACACTTTCCAACCCCAGATTTCTGCAATCTCAAAGCACACTCTGCTTAGCCTCTGAGGTGTAATATGTCTTTTTGTTTCTCTTTTAAATTGTGTCTTTTTTTTTTACTCACTTTCTAAGACAAATAGGAGCTGGGGGTGGATTGTTTACACACAGGTCTGAGCACAGATCAGGGGAGAAACTAAGGGGGAAAATCAAGCAGTCTCAGGCAGGTGAAAACAGCAGGTTTTCAGCTACAAAGCCCACAAACAAACAAGTGAAATTGAGGCAGATAAAAACAACAGATTTTGAACTACAAAGCCCAAGCTAAAGTTAAAGCGTGTTACAGATTAACATTCTATTTAAGTGCAAATAAACAAAATCAATTCCGAGTCATCGCCTTCAGCCAAATATCAACACTGACATAAAGGGGATAGTGGTCACAGCCTGGAGAAGTACTCATATCTTCACAAGAAACTCCCCATATTTTCAAGTATTTCAAGGCAAATCAGGTGACGCACTTTCAGAAGGGAAACAGTATGAATCTAAGGAAATTTCAGATGCAAAGCCTAATGATATCTCTGGACAGTCGTGTCAGGTTGAGTCATCGACTAGTAATGGATTACATTTTCAGAACATATCAATAATCTCTGATTTGGTTCTTGTGGTCTCTCCTCCTCATTCTCTCTAACCTGCTTGGCATCTACTTGTTCCTTCCTTCTTCTCCTTTCCTTTCCTTCCTGCCTGTATGTCCAGGCGGACCGGTGAGACAACCTGAGAGACATATTCCTGTCATGGATTGAACCTAGGTGTTTGCTCATTTTGCTGTTGGATTTAGTGCCCTAAGAAACTCCTGGCCTGATCATTGTTTCTTAATCGCAGCTTGGTACTTCCCCTGTGCTTGGAAGGTAATGCGCAGGTGGGAGAATCAAAGGGCAGAGGTGTTCCTTTTCCTGTCATATTTTGCTAAGTAGTTTTACATGTATTTCCAAGATGGGAAACACTTGAAAAGTGTTTGTGAATGCTCACAAACTTACAAGCTTCTGGGTGGTCACTGTATTGTCGAGGGCCACCCTCTGGTAACACCCCTTTCCCACCCTTATGACTAAATCTGCATTACTAGAATGAAGGATCTCCCAAACCGCCAAGTTTTGCACCATCTAAGTGTAATTGGAAGATTCCAGAAACTAATTAGGAAGATTCCAGAAACTCTGACTGTGAATTAGGATGAGTAATTTACTATCGCAAAGTGTCTTTTTGCACAACTAAGTAACGCTTGGGCCAGGTGTATTTTTCTTAGTTTGTATTAATATTTCCATTCCTTCTCTTAACTTCTTTTTTCGCTCTATCGCTTGCCCTCCCTCGCGCTCTCTTTCATCCCCACACAAATCTCACACACCTCCCTCACATGTTATCAGACACACTCATGTTCAGATTCACACGTTTTCATTATTCAGCAAAGTCTTAAACAAATATGTTTATATAAATGCAAACACATGAACTCAAGCACATTAATTCTTATATAAGCACGTGTGAATTAAGCCATGTGCACTAATTCATACAGATAGATGTGCGTGCACAAATTCATATACACGGACTAGAATGAGAAATAAATGCAACTTCACACATACGAATGAACAAATACACTCACAAACTAATCTACGGACACAATCAATTGAACATTTTACACAGTGACATGCCTGATGACTTGGCACGTTAAAATAAGCCTTCTTCTCTTGTTGCTAGCTTCTCTGGTGTTGAATTTGGCCCACATTCTGTCTTGGATTAAAGAGGTTCACCTCATCGGCCTGTGTACAATAGAGTGAGTCACTGCTGTGATCCCTCCACAGGGTATGTGTTTTTTCTATTACTGCTTTTTCTTAGTTTGTATATTTAACTCGATTGACCAGCAGGAGATGGACTTCTATAACCAATCTGTCTAAACAACTTAATAATTCCCTACATTTAAGTTCTTTCGAGAACTAAGATTCTTTTGTTGCTTTGGGTTACAACAGTTAAAAGGCTTGTAAACTTTATTTGGACAAAAAGTGCAGCTTCAACGTGGAGAAAGCTACTCAATGTAATATTGTGATAGCCTCTCACTGGACCACATGGAAGGGTTTCAGTGCCTCTTCAGGAGGTGGAGGCTCTCTACGATTGCTAACATACAATAGAGAATAAGCTTTTGAGTTGAGAACTGTTTGATACTGCATATGCCGCAGACTGTGGAAGCAAAACAAGCCCTCATTTTGGACCTGATAATAAGTGGCAATTGGGATCAGAATTCCGAGATTTGAGGTAAATGCCACACCACAGCAATTTTGGCTTTTAAAATCTAATGAAATTTACTGGAGAAAAATATGAAAAACACACAAGTTTGGCAGTGTACCCCTTAAAGACCTAGCACCTGACCCACTATACCTAATTAACGTAATAGGATTTCTCCAATGATAGTGTGTGCACACCGTTAACACACCCACTGCCGCGGTGCAATCCAAGACAGGATTATAACAAGCAAACTAAAACGCAAAGGTGCACCACTTAGTAACAAGAAACAATAGACACATCACAAAACATCAAGTCCGTGTCCATAGTATTTTCCATATATTTTCTTCTTTTATTTCTCAAAATATTCTTGATTTAAAACCACAGCCGACGCGTTTCATCCAGTGATGGACTTCTTCAGGGCATTAGAGCCAAAAAGGCGGGCACTCCTGGAGATAAGTCAACATCGGAGTTCCACCCTCTGGGTATGTGTTACGCTGAAATTGCCCAAAGCTCTTATCCTCTGTATGATAATAAAATCAAGATAATTATTCCTTAATTGGAAGAGGCAGGATTCATTCATGGGAATAGTACCCTCCACACGAATCCTTCCGAAGTGCGCCTCACTGTGATAAAGTGGGCCAACAGTAGAAACGGGCAATCTCCCAATACAGCCTTGATATGGCTAAGAAAAACGGCGACCTCGAGCAATCTCCTGTGAGGCGAAGACGGTCTTCGCCTCACAGGAGATTGCTGGGCAATTTCAGCGTAACACATACCCAGAGGGTGGAACTCCGATGTTGACTTATCTCCAGGAGTGCCCGCCTTTTTGGCTCTAATGCCCTGAAGAAGTCCATCACTGGACGAAACGCGTCAGCTGTGGTTTTATATCAAGAATATTTTGAGAAATAAAAGAAGAAAATATATGGAAAATACTATGGACACGGACTTGATGTTTTGTGATGTGTCTATTGTTTCTTGTTACTAAGTGGTGCACCTTTGCGTTTTAGTTTGCTGGAGAAAAATATGCTTCAAAATGCAATACACCAGAAATTGGGTGTGGAATACCCGATTTCCACATATAATCCTCATTTTCCAAAGGAAAGCTCAGAATAGATGGTATTTATCCAGGCACGAGTTGAGCGTACACGCTGTAGACGGCATCTACCCACTCTTTTCAAGGGCGGATGCTGTCTATCTTGCCAAGAGGTTGGGCCCCACAGAAATATGGTAAACTTGTCCGAGTGTGATTTTCAGACACCGGCGCACATTCAGCAGTGCCTGCACGTTGTCTGCTTTCCTTCCGAGCAGCAATGTGCAGGCGAGGAAGGGGATTATCAGATTCCAGCTGGGCCCATAACAAAGGCCTACCTTTAGGGGCCATCAGGCCTCTTTTGTTGGAGTTTCCTGGCTGGGAGCTATCTGGAGCCTCACACCTAGGTGCAAATGCAATGTAGGGGGAAAATAGGCACACAGCTTGTTATCACTTCACAAATACTTAAGAGAGGCATAATTTTGACTTTGTTCAGTCCCTGTATATAAGACATATGCAGTCACTGTAAGAATGTAGATGTATTGGTCTGTCCAAGTATTTACACAAATAACAATTTAAATACCACAATTTTGTTTTATTTATTTTATAGCGCTATAGTCCTACTCATCCCATTGCAGGGTGTCAAAGCGCTTTACATCATACGTACACATTATACATTGACAAGAAATCATACGTGTGTAAATCAATGTACAGGATGTGTTACATAAGGCAGTGAGGGTTACAAGGTGTAGGAGTTACATGTCCTTCATAGGTCACTGTGTTATATTAGAAGGATTAAATAACAAAAGGATCTCTGTGTCAAAAGCAGTAACCCATTTACATAAAATAATGAAAATCTGTCATCTGCGTGCTATTTAATGTGCTTTGCAGGAAACATATTAACCCTCTGTGCTACTGTGATTCAGAACTGGGACTAGACAAACACAGATATCTCCAGCAAATACCTTAAACTCCAGAGCTATTTTACTATTATTAATATTCCCTGAGATTTAGTAGGCACACAAAGATCACTGCAGCAGGTGGAAAAACCCTAGATACTTTAAAAAGCAGACTTTGTAACCAATAAAGCCCAACAGATTTACTGCCATGTTTCTCCTTGTTGACAATTTCTTTGTGGCAGCGTTTTAAAATATGTTAAACAAGAAGGGGGACTATTTAGGCTTGTTAACGGGGTCCAGCACACATGCCCAAACAATAAATAACACGAAAGGTGAGCTGTTCCCCAATAAAGGGGTGTGGACAACATGTGACAAAAGTGAAGGATGAGGGAAATACTCCTTTTCGGAACTAAAGTCCTCACACACCCAGCAAGCTAGGTGTCATGCTTCATCATATGGACTTGCTCCTCGTCGGGTCGGCGCTGCAATACCCGACGGGCACCCATAAAGGGGCTCTTTGGCGGAGATCTTCAGTTCCTTGCCGTATGGTGCTGTGGGTGTGAGGGCCCTAGAGAACAGTGTAGATTTAGCGTTTTAAAATACAAATGTATAAGTTGAGGCCCAGATTTTGCGAAGGGGTTTCGTCACTTTTTTGGAACAAACGTGATGAAAAATCTCATTTGTTAAATATTGTTATGCACTCAAATGTACTCATCATGGACCTGCTAATTTGTGTGAGGTCTTAAGACCTGACATCACTTCTTGTGATGTCACTTCCTGTGATGCCACTTGCGATGTCACGCACCGTGTTGTCATGCGCCATGATGTCACTTGCATATTGCCTAACTAGGTGAGTCCTCCACTTCTTTTTTAAACACTTGTGCCCTGTATTTATCACACCTGGTAAATACCGTAGCTTGCAGTATCTCAGTGTACTGGGGCCCTCATTTATGGAAAGTGTTGCATCGCTGTGGTAAAACAGCAATGCAACAATTTGCAGTGATCCCTCTTTGCGACACCATGGATGCACCGTATTTACTGTACGGCGCTCAATGTCGCAAGGATTGACAGATACGTCAGGAATCCTGATGTATCTGTTGGCGCAAAAATGGCACATTGCTGGAGTGTGTCTGAAAACAGACGCTACTCCAGCAATGTGTCATTTCACATGGGACAAGCCCCATATGAAAAGGCTTGCATCATCCCTTACACCTGCTTCAAGCAGGCGTAAGGATTTGACGCAGTGAGGCCATAGAAGTATTGCAGTGAAATCTCCGAGATTTCACTGCGCCTTTTCTGCACCAGAACACCCACTCTGCATACATTATACCTGCCACAGGTATAATGTAGTGCAGGGGTTTACAAAGTGACGCAGCTGCCTACATGTGTCACTTTGTAAATATGGCGCAGTGTGGCATTTTTTTAATGCCGCAGCAGCGTCACAAAAAGTGACGCAACTGTGGCATGAAGGCCTCATAAATAAGGCCCTTGGTGCCTAAGTACCTCGCTCTTCTGTGGTCAACTAAGAATCAGGGCTTTGTGTGTCAGGGCAAGTAGTAAAACCAGCATGACAGACGTTTGTGTCCATTTTAACTCTAGAGCCGAATATCAGTTGAGCACTAACCGTGCACACTCACTTTGATTTTGTATACTGTTTTAAATATAAAGAAAGCTTTGAAGTCACTAACTACTGTAATAACATGTACTAAGCAGTGAAATGTTTTAGCCCCAAACTCAAAGCGATGCCCTGGGCGTGACTGTCTCTTTCGTACCTTGTAAATTTTATCATTCAATTAGGTATCAAATACATTAAAGGCGATCGCAATAAACTCTATATGTCTGTGAAGGGAGCATTTGTTTTTTGCATTTGTCATTTTCGCTTGGTTATTTATCTATATTTTTATTTAACTCTATTTGTTTAATTTTGTGTCTCTTCATATCTTTCCTAAATACATTTACATTTTCATTCTCAATTGGACCGGTAGAGCTTAAAGTACTTAATGAGCAATTAGCATGCCTGATATCAGATTACATAGACTGCACTCGTTACGGTTCAATTTGCAGTAACATTTGGACTAGCCGACATGTGCAAAATCCTGACTCTGACTGTCAAGGTTTGCAAATCTCAGCGCAAAATTGAACCAGTGCTCTCTGGAGGGACGACACTTGGTAAATTCACGAATTTATCGTTCTACCATGTTGGCTCATATATATCTTCCTGAATTCTTTTTTTAACATTTTCATCTTATTGTCGGCTATCTAATAAATGCCTTCTAATGCGAAACTGTGGGGTTCTGTCTCTAGTAGATCACAAGTAAATAGGTGCATGATCAGACGGCACAATGCGTCCTATATCTGTGTCTATTGTCCTAGACATTACCACCTCAGTCACCAGAAAATAATCTAACCTTGCATTGGTCAAGTGGGTGGCTGAGAGACCCTAGGATGTTGAACATGCAAAGCATCTCTGAATCCCAGTGTCCCTAGCCATATAGTGAGGTCCCCTCCAGAATAAATGCCAGATGGGGCGCATGATCCCACAACACCTACCGAGATAATACACTAATGAAAAAACAACAGCACTGCTCTCCAAGGAGAAATTGGTTTGCAGCAGGGGGGATAAAGTTAAGAATTGGTATTGATAATGTAACAAGTCTGATTGATCACAGTTCACTGAAACTCTAATCGTGTGGCAGAAAAAACCCAAAAGGTTTGTCATAAATTCGCCATACCGAAAGTAAGAATAACAAGAATAATCTCTAAGAAGATGGTAACATTGTTATGCATCAAGTCAATGTAAAATAAACTTGGTAAATACCAATAAAGTTTTGTTAAAAAATATTGAAGTCCTCTACAATGATTGTATCTTTCTACGCATCCTTGAAGCCCTTCACTATAGCATTTCTAATTAATTTCTCCTGGCCCACATTAAGGGCAAATACATTTGCTTCTGTTAATTGTAGAGGAACACAGTTTGAGTGACAACTCTGTCTCTATCTATTTAATCAATTTGACCCTTTAGGACCTCCCCCAGAAAATCTGTACATAATGAGATGGCTATGCCACAGGTTTTGTTTCCCTCACAAACCGCTTTACCATAACATTCTTTTCTCATTAGTGCATCCTAGAATGAGAAAATGTGAAGCATGTTCAGCGCAGCTGAGCGCTGTGCTCTCACTTTAAGACCTTTTGTGTTAAAACTGACTAATGCTATCATGGTTTGCTTATTAAGCAGCACAAATCATGCAAATAATTGTTAAAGTCAATTCTTGTCTTAGCTTGATTGTCCTGGTAAAGATCTATATTAGTACTTTTCAGTCCAGTGACTCTCTTGTGTACCACTTTGGCTTCCTCACAAACGTAATATCAAAAACTCCATAACATATATGAATAACAAAAGGAAAGATCAGAAAAGTGACATGTAATATCTGTGGTTTAGCTCTCAGTCTAGAACCTCACTCCGACTGGTTCAAGTTCTATATTTACTCAACTCTGTCTCGCATCCCATGGTCTACTCCTCTGGCTCTAGTTACACCAATGAGTTTTGTCACCAAGTCACTCATCTGCTTGTGCAGTCTGTCGCTGGTGCATCATCTTCTTCTGCTGTGTTTTCCCCAATGCCGGGTCCCTTCAGATGAAGCAGAATAATTGTTGTGGAGTCCTCTATGTCTCTGCAAGATGGTTTTTCTCCCTCTGCACCTAGATTTTAACTGTTGCCACAGAAGTTTCCTTTGCTTGTTGCTCTTCTTTGGTGATGTAAAATTTGGACAAGTCTCCTTGATGACATTCATCCATGCATTATCTCTGACTCTTTTAATGTTTTAAAGATGTGTTTATTTCCTACTCATTTGAATAATATGCAGAATGACTTGCCCCGTTGGCAGGGGATTTTCGGTGAACCCAGGTAATCTGTGACTGGATAAAATGATTTCTCCTCCTCAGGGTGACATTTACTATGTTGTGAAAAAGCTGTATGTTGTGGTTTTGAGATATGATTTCCCTTTCTCTCTGTCCAGGGCCACCAGCACCTCTTTCTTTTTTAAGTTATGTTCGAGTCGAGGGTTTTTTCTTTTGCACTCTCCCATGCCCACTCCATATATGTGGTTCAGCCTCAGTGGTAGGTCTTTTGGTTGTTCTCTCAAAAGATTGAGCGATTTATATATATATCTTTGTATATTATGTCCTCACCCCTCTTGGGACTCCTCAGATATCTATGTTGTTTCTATGTGATCTGTGTTCAGGGACTTACTGTTGAGTCGAAACTCGTTATTTTGTTCCTGAATTGATTAGATGACTCACCACATCGGGTGCAATCCTTAGTCTAAATTTTTCCGATTTTGTCCACCCAAACCCCAGTGAGGCCAATTTCTATAAGTTCCTAAAAGCAGTTTTAAAGTGAGTCCATATGGTGCATGTGATTTCATTTTTCCAAGGAGTATTGCAGTAAATCTTTAATGAGCTCCACTCTACTGCGCGGTTGGCTGTGCAACAGAGACTTACGTGGCTCCTTGTCTTTTTTGAGGACTTGGCTGTTAACAGTTCTTTAACCAATAGCTTTCTTCTTTCATCCGTTAGCTGTCAAAATGCTTCTTTGTATTTGCAATGGTACAAGCAGTGCCGGGATGGGCATTAAATGTTAAGTCTCTTTGGAGAGAGTGTTAGCCAAATACTCCACAGTAGCCAATAGAGAGGGTGTGCCTTTAGCCCTCGGTTTTCGGTTGAGATCTGCCTCTGTTTTTCAATGTTCCATTAGGTAGGTTTGACGGTATTATATTTGCTTTGATGTTGTTCCTTTGTGGCTATTCTAATGGCTGAGACTTCCCTTCAGAAGTTGCTTTGCCTGAATCAGTAATAGGGTCTCCTGAGCTTTTTTCTAAGGGGTCATCACATTGAGTGATCCTGCTTAACTACTGTTCCCGGAGCAGATCCCCACCGTTTCTCAGCCATGTACCTCATCCCTACCTTCATGCTCAGTTTTAGAGATACTTACTGTTGACTTGTAGTGCTCGATAGAAAGTGAGTTGCATCAGGGAATCAAAACTGGCCCCATCTCACTCCAGGGAAGTCTTCAACTGATCTATCAGTCAATAAATGCAGCATGTTTACTGTGACAGTGAGAAAGGTTTTGCTCCCTGCTATGCAGTTCTTTAGATTGATTGCGTTGAGAGGCCTTCCAGTTCTCAGTGCCTCCATTCTCACACGAGCCGTGCTTTCTTTCAATACTTGCTGCTTTGTGAGTCTGACACCCACTCCACATTCTCTGCTCGACGTCGATGCTGGGGCAGGTTTGACTCCATTCTACAGCTTCCTCGATGCTGCTGTCAATGAGAAATCGATCGACACCAAAGAGCTCCAGAGGGCGTAAACCCTGAAATTTGCACTGATATGTCAACAACCGCATCTGGACCCTGTCCTCATGCAAATCGTCAAGCCCTGCTTCGGCCTCCGCCTGCTCCCTTCTACACTGACATCTTGTCGACGACCCATCGATATCCAGTACTGTTTCTAAGAAGGTAACTCCTGACTGGGATGACCCAGTCCTTGTATCCAGCTGGCAATCGACCGTGGTCAGTCTTAACTTTGACTTTGCCCCGGTCTAGAATGATCAGTTGCCCGCGATTGGCGCTTTGCTATTTTTGGTGCTAAAATTCAATTCAAACTTTTTTTAAATCATATCTCCGGTTCCTCTTATTGAATTTTTGTTGTTTCAGTCTTGTTTTGTTCATTAAAATATTCTCTATCTTTATACATTTTCTTAAGTTCAATCTGTCTGCTCTGTGCTGTAGCTAACAGGGTTTGAGCTCAGGCTTAAATTACTGAAACCTTTACTGGACCTAACATGGATAGTGACATTATTACTTGCAGTGGACTACTATCCTCCCCCGCTAATAAGCCACTTTCTCATGTTATCACAGGCACTCGACGGGCCCAGAGAAAGTACTACCAGTGAGGAAGCACCAGTATTTATTACTGTCCCTTCAAACCTACTTCAGAGGCTGCAGCTGTCAGGTACCAAAAGAGGTGGACTGTGGTACAATCTGAAATAGCACATCAAGCGACACACAGTGGTCTAATGTGCAGATAGCTCCTGGAGCACTGGTGTAATTCATCTCAAAGGATGACTGAGCGGACTCCGACCCTCCACAAATCACTGAAACACATATTGCTGCATCTTGAAATATGTGATGTGGGTGTCAGGCTCACACAACAGCAAGTCTTGAAAGAAAGCACGGCTCGTGTAAGAGTGGAGGCGCTGAGACCTGGAATGCCTCTGACCACATTCAATCTAACAGAACTGCATAGCAGGGAGCTAAACAATTGTTCTAGCTATTCCCAAACTGAAGTTAGGCACTCTAAGGTGTAATGATGTAACCCAGCGCTTTACTATAGGAGATCAAGCCTTACCACAGTGAAAAATGACTTTGGAGATTTTTCACTGCCAGGACTATGTAAAACATAAATACCCATGCCCTACATTTTATATACCATGCACCCTGCCATATAGGCATGTAGGGCCTACTTTAGGGGTGTGTTACAAGTATTAAAAGGGAAGGTTTAGGCCCAGCAAAAGGTTTATTTTGCCAAGTCGAATTGGCAGTTTCAAAACTGCCTGCCCAGGCTGCAGGGACAGGCCTGGAGACATGCTTTGCATGGTCGCTTTAGGGGTGGCACAATATAGGCTGCAGTCCACTAGTGACATTAACTTGCAGGCCTTGGGTATATTTTTTGTACCATTTACTAGGGATGTATAGGTAAGTGAAATATGCAAATCAGGAGAGTAGTCAATGTTGAAATGTTTTAAGGGTCATATCACATACACTGGAGCCTGCTTAGCAGTGTCCCACTGGGCAGTCAAAAAACTAGCAGCAACTGTCCAGAAAAACAGGGGTGACCATACAAAAAGAGCCATTTTCCTACTTTACCTGGAGATGGAGGGTAAAAGCCAAAGCCAGGAGACATTCCCCAGTTGGCCACTCCACTCCCTTTCTTACTTTTTGAACATCACTGAAAACCGTCTGGCCAATAGTCACACTCTTATAAAAGATTTGGTTACTTCTGTAAAATCTGGACTTTTCTGTTCAGGCTCCCTCTGTCATCTTTATACAACAGCCAAGAAACCACCATCATGGCAAACATCACATACAATATATTTCCCGGACATATTGTAATGTAATGTAATATCCTATAACAATGATATAATAATATTAGCTATTTAAGCCAATCGTTAGCACGTTCCTCATAATGACATCAATTATTATTTACTTATTAATGTATTTCGAGCACTATTTAACAAAGAGGTAATAGAGCAATTTCCATACGTTAGTTAACATGTAAGAACAAAGAATCTGGAGGAACTAGGTCAAGAAATTTAGTCTTGACCTTCAAACGTGTTTTTGCTTGCCTAAACCAAGCATTTAGAAGATGAATAATCAGTTGTTTGACAATATTTACTGCATAAGCTAACAGAGGTAGACATAAATATCAATAAACAGTTAGATGATTTAATGTGGTCAAATTTGCTGTGTAAATAATTTTGTAACCTAAATTAAAATTGCCTTAAAACTTGTTACCACACACAAGAAACTGTCATGATTATCCAGCGTAGGTCAGGAAAGACGGGTTTCCCTGCATCTACACGTAGGGCACTTCTTCCCCGTATGCATGATACTAGATATTATAACAGCTGGCGCCCATTGGACTACATGACCCAGAATCCCTTGGGTCGCCTGCCTGGTATAAGGATGAATCAACGCCTGGATTTTCATCACTATAAAGCCCCTCCCCTTCCTAGGGTCGGGGCTTGACAATCTTGCCAGAATCTACTATCAAGCAAGCGGAAGGTATTCCCCGCTGGAGTTCCTGTTTTCGTCTGGATTTCAGCTGCAGTTTTTGCTCAGCCGTGCAGAGGAACTGTATGCATATGCCCGGCCTCTCTAGGAAGTGAATGCAGCTGGTTTATTGCTTTTCCCGCCTTTGTGAGACCTCTCTGATTTTTGGAGGTTACGGAGCTTGTCAGGGTGAAGCAGTCTCTGTTTCCAACAACTTCTTGGATTTAAAGGTATTTCATTTCTAAACAGACGGGAGAGAAGCGCTGGAGCGCTCCTCCCGTGTCAGACACTGTGATTAAGTGCTTTTCTTTCTCGAGAGAGTCTTAGCAATTAATTCTCTCGTAGCAGCTTTCAGTCTTCGTTTCATGCTGTGTGTGGAAACAGCAGGTTGCATTGGTTTATTCGTGTAAATAAGTATCCGTCCTTCTCTACTACTGCGCTGTGCCTTTTTAACAGCGTTCTTGTGCTCATTTCAAAGGAACATTATGGAGCATTGACGCAGTGATTTGCGTGACTTTATTTCTGCCTTACATTTAATCCTGTGGTACCTGAGAGTTATACATTCTGCTTTTCCTGCTCTTTATCTCTCAGTGTGGAGCCTTTTTGCGTTTGTGTATTTTGGAACTTTCATTAAGAGCATTGCTGCCTGTCGCATTGTGAGTACATGAACCTATGTGTACAATACTTACCTTGGTATGAATGATATTCCTTGAGACATCTCTCTACTCTTCTCTTATCTTTCCACTGCAGTTCATGTGCGAGAGTAAGACGTAGACCAGACCTAAGGTGTGAGAAGATACCAGTACAGCAGCAGAGTTTATTATTTTGTCCCTTTCCCTTTTCCCTGGGTACTTCCTCACATAGTAGTGTACCTCTACTCTGTGTGGGGTTGCGCTCAGGGAATAGAGGAACTACTCTACACTCCATCGTTCCCGCTGGTGGTTCTAAAGGTTAGTGGCATTATTTGTTTTGGCGCTGCTGACACATCCTGACAGAAACATGTAGTCAGTCTCTTAGAAAATGCCATTTGTACAGAATTCCCTTACCCCAGGATTTGTAGCTATCTAATGCTCTATGCCTTAAAAAATTAAGTTATATCCACAAGATTGTGAGTAGAATAATCTTTCCGTAGTAACAAAATTCTAGACATAGATATTTCAAAGTGGTTCTACATATATATATGCTCTGAAAAAACCACAGGTTTCATTGATGTTATATTTAGGCTGGCATTTCACTCGTACAAAGCCAGAGAAATTCGGCCGCTATAGTTAGCTGAGCTAACTATAACTCGCGCCCCTGCAATGCACTGCTGATGAAGTCACATATTACATCACTCATGACATGGTCAGTGACATCACTGATGACATCACTGATGACATCTCAAATTACATCACTGATGACATCATTTATGACATCATCCAGTGACTGAGTGTTTCTAAAAAGTTTAAGAATGTTATATATATACACGCCAAGGTTTATTGAAGAATGAGTGGGTGTATGAGTGTCTGAATGGATGATTTAGTGGGTGCGTGACTGACTGTATAAGTGAGTGATTAAACGTGTCTTGGTGAATGCATGGGTGAATGACTAATCTGTGTGAATGTCTGTCTCAGTCTGTCAGTTGGTGTGTAAGTGGCTGCATGGGTTGGTGAGTAGCTACATGAGTGTCTATATGGGTTAATGATTGGTTGTCTGATTACCTGTATGAGTGCCTGAGTGTCTATGTGGGTGGGTGGGGGTGTGACTCCCTGCACAGATGTGTGAGTGGGTGATTCAGTGGGTGTATGGGGTCATGAGTGCATCTGCGAGGGCTGTATGGGTGAGTGAGTGTGCGTATGGCTGTGTTGGTGAGTAAATGGATGTCTCAGTGGTATATGTGTGAGTAACTACATATGTCAAAGGCAGTATATGTGAGTGTTGGAGTATATAAGTGACTATATGTGAGAGTGAGTGATTGTGAGAGTGGCTATATAGATGAGTGTGTGCTTGTGTCAATGATTGTATAAGAGAGTAAGTATGTGTTAGTATCTGTATGAATAAGTGAGGGGATGTGTGTATAACTGTATAGGTGAGTAAATGGCAGTGTGATTCAGTTTTTGGGTGATTGACTAGGTGTGTGAGTATGTCTGTGGGTGAGTGGCGGCATGTGAGTGTCTGTATGGGTGTATGAGTGCATATATCAGTGGCTGTATTGATGAGTGACTGCGTGTATGAGTGACTCTATAGTTGAGTGAGTGGATGTGTGTGTAGACCTATGAATCAATAAGTGGGTATGTACTAACTGGTATTGGTGTGTCTATGGTTTCATGTATGATAGTCTGTATTTTAGAGTGGGTGTATGAAAGGTTATATTAGGGTGTGAGGAGGTGCATCAGATATTAAGTGGATGATGTCATCAGTGATGTCATCAGTGATGTCACTGACCATGTCATGAGTGATGTAATATGTGACGTCATCAGCAGTGCATTGCGGGGGCGCGAGTTATAGTTAGCTCAGCTAACTATAACGGCCGAATTTCTCTGGTTTTGTACGAGTGAAATGTCAGCCTAACTATAATGTCCCTGAAACCTGTGGTTTTTTTAGTGAATTTCTAAGGTTTTTTAAATGCTAATTCCTAACTATAACGTCCCTAAAACCTCTGTTTTTTTCAGTGAATTTCTAAGGTTTTTTAAATGTTAATTACTAACTATAACTTCCCTGAAACCTGTTGTTTTTGCAGTGAATTTCTAAGGTTTTTTAAATGCTAATTTCTAACTATGCCTACATAGGTAGAACATGTACAGAAAGAGGAAGAAAGGCGCAGAAAGAAGCAAGAGAAGTGCAGAAAGAGGGAAGAGAGGTGCAGAAAGAGGAAGAAAGGTGCAGAAAGAAGCAAGAAAAATGCAGAAAGAGGCAACAGAAGTCCTGAAAGAGGAAGAAAGGTGGAGAAAAAAGCAAGAGAAGTCCAGAAAGAAGCAACAGAGGTGCATAAAAAGGCCTACTTTGACTGTACCTTTCCACAGACTCATACAAAGTAGCCTAATCAATAATCCTTCTCCCAAGATGTCTTAAACCTCACTTTTCTCTTCAAGGTTCACTATTCATCGACTGCTCAGAATGTTGGGCCTACCAAATGTAAAACAGCAATCCTAACCTTATCACTGTTGTAAGTCTCACCAAGTTTGTGAAGGTATGCATGTGTGCGTGTCTGCTTTTACCCAGTGACATGTTACATAAAAATAAACATACAAATACTTGAATACCTGTGTTTCAAACAGCATACTCTGTAAATTTGTGTACAAAAAGGTGTATGCATTTCTTTCTGCTCACAATACAGGGTACATGGGTATTCAATAGTATATTTGAGTGGCTCTATAACACCTATATACATAAGACATGTCTGCCTGTGCAACCGAATGACAGAGCAGAACTGAGAAGATTTGACCACCTATACGAGAAGTTACCCGCTTTTTAAGCTACCATCTTCAGATGCATAACACATGTAAGAATACATGTACAAGTAGACATATACCTCAGTCCTGAGAGCACGCAGACCTTTAAACTTGAGAGCTTGCACTTCCCATTTGAGTACAGAAAGAGGTGAGAGAAGTACAGAAAGAGGCAAGAGAAGTGCAGAAAAATCAAGACAGGTGCAGAAAGGGTAAGAAATGTGCAGAAAGAGGAAAGAGAAGAGCAGAAAGAAGCAAGAAATGTGCAGAAAGGCGCAAGAGAAGTGCACAAAGAGGCAACAGAAGTACAGAAAGAACCAAGAGGGGTGCAGAAAGAAGCTAGAGAGGTGCAGAAAGAGGAAGAAAGGTGTGGAAAGAGACAAGAGAGGTGCAGAAAGAGGAAGAAAGGTGCAGATAGAAGCAAGAGAAGCACAGAAAGAGGCACTGGTAGTGCATAAAGAGGAAAAAAGATGCAGAAACAAGCAAGAGAAAAGCAGAAAGAAGCAACAGAGGTGCAGAACGAGGCAAGGGAACTGCAGAAAGAGGCAAGAGAGTTGCAGAAACAGGCAAAAGAGGTGCAGAAAAAAGCAAGAGCAGTGCAGAAAAAACCAACAGAGGTGCAGAAGGAGGCAAGAGGGGTGCAGAAGGAGGCAAAAGGGGTGCAGAAATTTTCAAAAGAGGTCCAGAAAGGAGCAAGAGCAGTGCCTAAAGAACAAACAGAGGTGCATAAACAGACAAGAGGGGTGCAGAAAGAGACAAGAGAAGTGCAGAAAGAAGCAACAGAGGTGCAGAAGGAGGCAAGAGAACTGCAGAAAGAGGCAAGAGAGTTGCAGAAACAAGCAATAGAGGTGCAGAAAAAGGGAACAGGGGTGCAGAAAGAGGCAAGAGAGGTGCATAAAAAGGGAAGAAGGGTGCAGAAAGAGGCAAGAGGGGTGCAGAAAGAAGCAAGAGAGGTGCAGAAAGAAGCAAGAGAAGGGCAGAAACAAGCAACAGAGGTGCAGAAAGAGGCAAGAGTGGTGCAGAAAGAGGAAAGATAAGTGCAGAAAGTAGCAACAGAGGTGCAGAAGGAGGCAAGAGAAGTGCAGAAAGAAGCAAGTGAGTTGCAGAAATAGGCAAAAGGGGTGCAGAAAGAAGAAAGAGCAGTGCAGAAAGAACCAACAGAGGTGCAGAAGGAGGCAAGAGGGGTGCAGAAATTTGCAAGAGAGGCACCGAAAGAAGCAAGAACAGTGCAGAAAGAAACAACAGAGGTGCAGAAGGAGGCAAGAGGGGTGTGGAAAGAGGCAAGAGAAGTGCAGAAAGAAGGAAAAGAGGTGCAGAAAGAGGCAAGAGGGGTACAGAAAGAAGCAAGAGAGGTGCACAAAGAGGCAAGAAGGGTGCAGAAAGAGGCAAGAGGGGTGCAGAAAGAAGCAGCAGAGGTGCAGAAAGAGGCAAGAGGGGTGCTGAAAGAGGCAAGAGAAGTGCAGAAAGAAGCAACAAAGGTGCAGAAAGAGGCAAGAGAAGTACAGAAGGAAGGAACAGAGGTGCAGAAAGAGGCATGAGAGTTGCAGAAACAGGCAATAGAGGTGCAGAAAGAGGGAAGAGGGGTGCAGACAGAGGCAAGAGGGGTGCAGAAGGAGGCAAGAGGGGTGCAGAAAGAAGCAAGAGAGGTGCAGAAAGAAGCAAGAGAAGTGCAGAAACAAGCAACAGAGGTGCAGAAAGAGGCAAGAGGGGTGCGGAAAGAGGCAAGAGAAGTGCAGAAAGAAGCAACAGAGGTGCAGAAAGAGGCAAGAGCAGTGACAGAAAGAGGCAAGAGAGTTGCCGAAAGAGGCAATAGAGGTGCAGAAAGAAGCAAGAGCAGTGCAGAAAGAACCAACAGAGGTGCAGAAGGAGGCAAGAGGGGTGCAGAAAGAGGCAAGAGAGATGCAGAAAGAAGCAGGAACAGTACAGAAAGAAACAACAGAGGTGCAGAAGTAGGCAAGAGGGGTGTAGAAAGAGGCAAGAAAAGTGCAGAAAAAAGCAAAAGAGGTGCAGAAAGAGGCAAGAGGGATATAGAAAGAGGCAAGAGAGGTGCAGAAAGAGGGAAGAAGGGTGCAGAAAGAGGAAAGAAGGTTGCAGAAAGAGGCAAGAGAAGTACAGAAAGAAGCAACAGAGGTGCAGAAAGAGGCAAGAGAAGTACAGAAACAGGCAAGAGAGGTGCAGAAAGCAGGCAAAAGAGGTGCAGAAAGAGGCAACAAGAGGTGCAGAAAGAGGAAAGAAGGGTGCAGAAAGAGGCAAGAGGGGTGCAGAAAGAAGCTAGAGAGGTGCAGAAAGAAGCAAGAGAAGTGCAAAAACAAGCAACAGAGGTGCAGAAAGAGGCAAGAGGTGTGAAGAAAGAAGCAAGAGAAGTGCAGAAAGAAGCAACATAGGTGCAGAAAGAGAGAAGAAAAATGTAGAAAGAGGCAAGAGAGTTACAGAAACAGGCAAAAGAGGTGCAGAAAGAGGGAACGGGGTGTGAAGAAAGAAGCAAGAGAGGTACAGAAAGAGGGAAGAAGGGTGCAGAAAGAGGCAAGAGGGGTGCAGAAAGAAGCAACAGAGGTGCAGAAAGAAGCAAGAGAAGTGCAGAAACAAGCAACAAGAGGCAAGAGGGCTGCAGAAAGAGGCAAGAGAAGTACATAAAGAAGCAATAGAGGTGCAGAAAGAGGCAAGAGAGGTTGCAGAAAGAGGCAAGAGAGGTACAGAAAGAGGCAACAGGGGTGCAGAAAGAGGCAAGAGAAGTACAGAAAGAAGCAACAGAGGTGCAGAAAGAGGCAAGAGAAAGTGCAGAAAGAGGCAAGAGAGTTGCAGAAAGAGGCAAGAGAGGTGCAGAAAGAGGAAACGAGGTGCAGAAAGAGGGACCAGAGAGTGCAGAAAGAAGCAAGAGAGGTGCAGAAAGAGGCAAGAGAAGTGCAGAAAGAGGCACGAGGGGTGCAGAAAGAAGCAAGAGAGGTGCAGAAAGAAGCAAGAGAAGTGCAGAAAGAAGCAAGAGAGGTGCAGAAAGAGGCAAGAGGGCTGCAGAAAGAGGCAAGAGAAGTACAGAAAGAAGCAATAGAGGTGCAGAAAGAGGCAAGAGAAGTACAGAAAGAAGCAACAGAGCGTGCAGAAAGAGGCAAGAGAGGTGCAGAAAGAGGCAAGAGAGTTGCAGAAACAGGCAAAAGAGGTGCAGAAAGAGGGAACACGGGTGCAGAAAGAAGCAACAGAGGTGCACAAAGAGGCAAGTGAGGTGCAGAAACAGGCAGGAGGGGTGCAGAAAGAGGCAAGGGAAGTGCAGAAATAAGCAAGAGCAGTGCAGAAAGAACCAACAGTGGTGCAGAAAGAGGCAAGAGGGGTGCAGAAATTTGCAAGAGAGGTGCAGAAAGAAGCAAGAGCAGTGCAGAAAGAACCAACAGAGGTGCAGAAAGAGGGAAGAGGGTGCAGAAAGAGGCAAGAGAAGTGCAGAAAGAAGCAAGAGGGGTGCTGAAGGAGGCAAGAGAGGTGCAGAAAGAGGCAAGAAAGGTGCAGTAGGAGGCAAGAGAAGGGCAGAAAGAGGCAAGAGACGTGCTGAAAGAAGCAAGAGAAGTGCAGAAAGAAGCAAAAAAGTGCAGAAAGAGGCAAGAGGGGTGCAGAAAGATGCAAGAGAGGTGCAGAAAGAAGCAGGAGCAGTGCAGAAAGAAGCAACAGAGGTGCAGAAAGAGGCAAGAGAGGTGCAGAAAGAGGCAAGAGAGGTGCAGAAAGAAGCAACTGAGATGCAGAAGGAGGCAAGAGAGGTGCAGAAAGAGGCAAGAGAAGTGCAGAAAGAAGCAAGAGAGGTACAGAAAGAAGCAAGAGAGGTGCAGAAAGAGGGAAGAAGGGTGCAAGAAAGAGGCAAGAGGGGTGCAGAAAGAAGCAAGAGAGGTGCAGAAAGAAGCAAGAGAAGTGCAGAAACAAGCAACAGAGGTACAGAAAGAGGCAAGAGGGGTGCAGAAAGAGGCAAGAGAAGTACAGAAAGAAGCAACAGAGGTGCAGAAAGAGGCAAGAGAAGTGCAGAAAGAAGCAACAGAGGTGCAGAAAGAGGCAAGAGAAGTGCAGAAACAGGCAAGAGAGTTGCAGAAACAGGCAAGAGAGGTGCAGAAAGAGGCAAGAGAGGTGCAGAAAGAGGAAAGAAGGGTGCAGAAAGAGGCAAGAGGGGTGCAGAAAGAAGCAAGAGAGAGTGCAGAAAGAAGCAACAGAGGTGCAGAAAGAGGCAAGAGAGGTGCATAAAGAGGCAAGAGAGATGCAGAAAGAAGCAAGAGAAGTGCAGAAAGAAGCAACAGAGGTGCAGAAAGAGGCAAGAGAAGTACAGAAAGAGGCAAGAGAGTTGCAGAAACAGGCAAGAGAGGTGCAGAAAGAGGGAACAGGGGTGCAGAAAGAGGCAAGAGAGGTGCAGAAAGAGGGAAGAAGGGTGCAGAAAGAGGCAAGAGGTGGGCAGAAAGAAGTAAGAGAGGTGCAGAAAGAAGCAAGAGAAGTATAGAAACAAGTAACAAAGGTGCAGAAAGAGGCAAGAGGGGTACAGAAACAGGCAAAAGAGGTACAGAAAGAGGGAACAGGGGTGCAGAAAGAGGCAAGAGAAATGCAGAAAGAAGCAACAGAGGTGCAGAAAGAGGCAAGAGAGAGTGCAGAAAGAGGCAAGAGAGGTGCAGAAAGAGGCAAGAGAGGTGCAGAAAGAGGCAACAGGGGTGCAGAAAGAGGCAAGAGAGGTGCAGAAAGAGGCAAGAGGGTGCAGAAAGAGGGACCAGTGGTGCAGAAAGAAGCAAGAGAGGTGCAGAAAGAGGAAGAGAGGTGAAGAAAGAGGCAAGAGGGGTGCAGAAAGAAGCAAGAGAGTGCAGAAAGAAGCAAGAGAAGTGCAGAAACAAGCAACAGAGGTGCAGAAAGAGGCAAGAGAGGTGCAGAAAGAAGCAAGAGAAGTGCAGAAATAAGCAACAGAGGTGCAGAAAGAGGCAAGAGAAGTGCAGAAAGAAGCAACAGAGGTGCAGAAAGAGGCAAGAGAGGTACAGAAAGAGGTAAGAGGGTTGCAGAAACAGGCAAAAGAGGTGCAGAAGGAGGCAAGAGGAGTGCAGAAAGAGGCAAGAGAAGTGCAGAAAGAAGCAACAGAGGTGCAGAAAGAGGCAAGAAAAGTGCAGAAAGAGGCAAGAGAGTTGCAGAAACAGGCAATAGAGGTGCAGAAAGAAGCAAGAGCAGTGCAGAAAGAACCAACAGAGGTGCAGAAGGAGGCAAGAGCGGTGCAGACATTTGAAAGAGAGGTGCAGAAAGAAGCAGGAACAGTGCAGAAAGAAATAACAAAGGTACAGAAGGAGGCAAGAGGGGTGCAGAAAGAGGCAAGAGGAGTGCAGAAAAAAGCAAAAGAGGTGCAGAAAGAGGCAAGAGGGGTATAGAAAGAGCAAGAGAGGTGCAGAAAGAAGCAAGAGAGGTGCACAAAGAGGGAAGAAGGGTACAGAAAGAGGCAAGAGGGGTGCACAAAGAAGCAAGAGATGTGCCGAAAAAAGCAGCAAAAGTGCAGAAACAAGCAACAGAGGTGCAGAAAGAGGCATGAGGGGTGCAGAAAGAGGCAAGAGAGTTACAGAAACAGGCAAAAGAGGTGCAGAAAGAGGGAACGGGGTGTGAAGAAAGAAGCAAGAGAGGTACAGAAAGAGGGAAGAAGGGTGCAGAAAGAGGCAAGAGGGGTGCAGAAAGAGGCAAGAGAGTTACAGAAACAGGCAAAAGAGGTGCAGAAAGAGGGAACGGGGTGTGAAGAAAGAAGCAAGAGAGGTACAGAAAGAGGGAAGAAGGGCTGCAGAAAGAGGCAAGAGAAGTACATAAAGAAGCAATAGAGGTGCAGAAAGAGGCAAGAGGGTTGCAGAAACAGGCAAAAGAGGTACAGAAAGAGGGAACAGGGGTGCACAAAGAGGCAAGAGAAGTACAGAAGGAAGCAACAGAGGTGCAGAAAGAGGCAAGGAGAAGTGCAGAAAGAGGCAAGAGAGTTGCAGAAACAGGCAAGAGAGGTGCAGAAAGAGGAAAGCGGGTGCAGAAAGAGGGACCAGGAGTGCAGAAAGAAGCAAAAGAGTTGCAGAAAGAGGGAAGAGAAGTGCAGAAAGAGGCAAGAGGGGTCCAGAAAGAAGCAAGAGAGGTGCAGAAAGAAGCAAGAGAAGTGCAGAAACAAGCAAGAGAGGTGTAGAAAGAGGCAAGAGGGCTGCAGAAAGAGGCAAGAGAAGTACATAAAGAAGCAATAGAGGTGCAGAAAGAGGCAAGAGAAGTACAGAAGGAAGCAACAGACGTGCAGAAAGAGGCAAGAAAGGTGCAGAAAGAGGCAAGAGAGTTGCAGAAACAGGCAAGAGAGGTGCAGAAAGAGGGAACACGGGTGCAGAAACAAGCAACAGAGGTGGAGAAAGAGGCAAGAGGGGTACAGAAAGAGGCAAGAGGGGTGCAGAAAGAAGCAACAGAAGTGCAGAAAGAAGCAAGAGCAGTGCAGAAAGAACCAACAGAGGTGCAGAAGGAGGCAAGAGGGGTGTAGAAATTTGCAAGAGAGGTGCAGAAAGAAGCAGGAACAGTGCAGAAAGAAACAACAGAGGTGCAGAAGGAGGCAAGAGGGGTGCAGAAAGAGGCAAGAGAAGTGCAGAAAGAAGCAACAGAGATGCAGAAGGAGGCAAGAGGGGTGCAGAAAGAGGCAAGAGAAGTACAGAAAGAGGCAAGAGAGTTGCAGAAATAGGCAATAGAGGTGCAGAAAGAAGCAAGAGTAGTGCAGAAAGAACCAACAGAGGTGCAGAAGGAGGCAAGAGAGGTGCAGAAAGTTGCAAGAGAGGTGCAGAAGGAAGCAAGAACAGTGCAGAAAGAAACAACAGAGGTGTAGAAGGAGGCAAGAGGGGTGAAGAAAGAGGCAAGAGAAGTGCAGAAAAAAGCAACTGAGATGCAGAAGGAGGCAAGAAAAGTGCAGAAAGAGGCAAGAGAAGTGCAGAAAAAAGCAAGAGAGGTACAGAAAGAAGCAAGAGCAGTGCAGAAAGAACCAACAGAGGTGCAGAAGGAGGCAAGAGCGGTGCAGACATTTGCAAGAGAGGTGCAGAAAGAAGCAGGAACAGTGCAGAAAGAAATAACAGAGGTACAGAAAGAGGCAAGAGGGGTGCAGAAAGAGGCAAGAGGAGTGCAGAAAGAAGCAAAAGAGGTGCAGAAAGAGGCAAGAGAGGTATAGAAAGAGCAAGAGAGGTGCAGAAAGAAGCAAGAGAGGTGCACAAAGAGGGAAGAAGGGTACAGAAAGAGGCAAGAGAGGTGCAGAAAGAAGCAAGAGAGGTGCAGAAAGAAGCAGCAGAAGTGCAGAAATAAGCAACAGAGGTGTAGAAAGAGGCAAGAGAAGTGCAGAAAGAGGCAAGAGAAGTGCAGAAAGAAGCAACAGAGGTGCAGAAAGAGGCAAGAAAAGTACAGAAAGAGGCAATAGAGTTCAAGAAACAGCAAAAGAGGTGCAGAAAGAGGCAACAGGGGTGCAGAAAGAGGCAAGAGAGGTGCAGAAAGAGGAAAGAAGGCTGCAGAAAGAGGCAAGAGGGGTGCAGAAAGAAGCAAGAGAGGTGCAGAAGGAAGCAAGAGAAGTGCAGAAACAAGCAACAGAGGTGCAGAAAGAGGTAAGAGGGGTGCAGAAAGAGGCAAGAGAAGTGCACAAAGAAGCAACAGAGGTGCAGAAAGAGGCAAGAGAACTGCAGAAAGAGGCAAGAGAAGTGCAGAAACAGGCAAGAGATGTGTAGAAAGAGGGAACTGGGATGCAGAAAGAGGCAAGAGAGGTGCAGAAAGAGGGAAGAAGGGTGCAGAAAGAGGCAAGAGAGGTGCAGAAAGAAGCAAGAGAGGTGCAGAAAGAGGCAAGAGAGGTGCAGAAACAGGCAAAAGAGGTGCAGTAAGAGGCAACAGGGGTGCACAAAGAGGCAAGAGAAGTACAGAAGGATGCAACAGAGGTGCAGAAAGATACAAGGAGAAGTGCAGAAAGAGGCAAGATAGTTGTATAAACAGGCAAAAGAGGTGCTGAAAGAGGAAACAGGGTGCAGAAAGAGGCAAGAGAGGTGCAGAAAGAGGGAAGAAGGGTACAGGAAGAGGGACCAGGGGTGCAGAAAGAAGCAAGAGTGGTGCAGAAAGAGGCAAGAAGGGTGAAGAAAGAGGCAAGAGGGGTGCAGAAAGAAGCAAGAGAGTGCAGAAAGAAGCAAGAGAAGTACAGAAAGAAGCAACAGAGGTGCAGAAAGAAGCAAGAGAAGTGCAGAAAGAAGCAACAGAGGTGTAGAAAGAGGCAAGAGAGGTGCAGAAAGAGCCAAGAGAGGTGCAGAAAGAGGCAAGAGTGGTGCATAAAGAGGGAACAGGGGTGCAGAAAGAAGCAACAGAGGTGCAGAAAGAGGCAAGAGGGGTGCAGAAAGAGGCAAGAGGAGTGCAGAAAGAAGCAACAGAGGTGCAGAAAGAGGCAAGAGAAGTGCAGAAAGAATCAACAGAGGTGAAGAAAGAGGCAAGAGAAGTGCAGAAAAAGGCAAGAGAGGTGCAGAAACAGGCAAGAGAGGTGCAGAAAGAGGTAACCGGGGTGCAGAAAGAAGCAACAGAGGTGCAGAAAGAGGCAAGAGGGGTACAGTGAGAGGCAAGAGAAGTGCAGAAAGAAGCAACAGAGGTGCAGAAAGAGGCAAGAGAAGTGCAGAAAGAGGCAAGAGAGTTGCAGAAAGAGGCAAGAGAGGTACAGAAAGAAGCAAGAGCAGTGCAGAAAGAAGCAACAGAGGTGCAGAAGGAGGCAAGAGAGGTGCAGAAAGTGGCAAGAGAGGTGCAGAAAGAAGCAGGAACAGTGCAGAAAGAAGTAACAGAGGTGCAGAAAGAGGCAAGAGGGGTGCAGAAAGAGGCAAGAGAAGTGCAGAAAAAAGCAAAAGAGGTGCAGAAAAAGGCAAGAGAGGTATAGAAAGAGGCAAGAGAGGTGCAGAAAAGCAAGAGAGGTGCACAAAGAGGGAAGAAGGGTGCAGAAAGAGGCAAGAGAGGTGCAGAAAGTAGCAAGAGAGGTGCAGAAAGAAGCAAGAGAAGTGCAGAAACAAGCAACAGAGGTGCAGAAAGAGGCAAGAGGGGTGCAGAAAGAGGCAAGAGAAGTGCAGAAAGAAGCAACAGAGGTGCAGAAAGAGGCAAGAGAAGTGCAGAAAGAGGCAAGAGAGTTGCAGAAACAGGCAAAAGAGGTGCAGAAAGAGGGAACAGGGGTGCAGAAAGAGGTAAGAGAGGTGCAGAAAGAAGCAATGGAGGTGCACAAAGAAGCAAGAGAGGTGCAGAAAGAAGCAAGAGAAGTGCAGAAAGAAGCAAGAGAAGTGCAGAAACAAGCAACAGAGGTGCAGAAAGAGGCAAGAGAGTTGCTGAAACAGGCAAAAGAGGTGCAGAAAGAGGCAACAGAGGTGCAGAAAGAGGCAAGAGAGGTGCAGAAAGAGGGAAAGAGGGTGCAGAAAGAGGAACAGAGGTGCAGAAACAAGCAAAAGAGGTGCAGAAAGAGGCAAGAGGGGTGCAGAAAGAGGCAAGAGGGGTGCAGAAAGAAGCAAGAGAGGTGCAGAAAGAAGCAAGAGAAGTGCAGAAACAAGCAACAGAGGTGCAGAAAGAGGCAAGAGGGGTGCAGAAAGAGGCAAGAGAAGTGCAGAAAGAAGCAACAGAGGTGCAGAAAGAGGCAAGAGAAGTGCAGAAAGAGGCAAGAGAGGTGCAGAAAGAGGCAAGAGGGGTGCAGAAAGAGGCAAGAGAGGTGCAGAAACGAGGCAAGAGGAGTGCAGAAAGAGGCAACAGAGGTGCAGAAACAAGCAAGAGAGGTGCAGAAAGAGGCAAGAGGGGTGCAGAAAGAAGCAAGAGAGGTGCAGAAAGAAGCAAGAGAGGTGCAGAAAGAAGCAAGAGAAGTGCAGAAAGAAGCAACAGAGGTGCAGAAAGAGGCAAGAGAGTGCAGAAAGAGGCAAGAGAGTGTGCAGAAACAGGCAAGAGAGGTGCAGAAAGAGGGAACAGAGGTGCAGAAAGAGGCAAGAGAGGTGCAGAAAGATGGAAGAAGGGTGCAGAAAGAGGCATGAGTGGTGCAGAAATAAGCAAGAGAGGTGCAGAAAGAAGCAAGAGAAGTGCAGACACAAGCAACAGAGGTGCAGAAAGAGGCAAGAGAGGTGCAAAAGGAGGCAAGAGAAGTGCAGAAAGAAGCAACAGAGGTGCAGAAAGAGGCAAAAGAGAGGTGCAGAAAGAAGCAACAGAGGTGCAGAAAGAGGCAAGAGAAGTGCAGAAAGAGGCAAGAGAGGTGCAGAAACAGGCAAGAGAGGTGCAGAAAGAGGGAACAGGGGTGCAGAAAGAGGCAAGAGAGATGCAGAAAGAGGGAAGAAGGGTGCAGAAAGAGGCAAGAGGGGTGCAGAAAGAAGCAAGAGAGGTGCAGAAAGAAGCAAGAAAAGTGCAGAAACAAGCAACAGAGGTGCAGAAAGAGGCAAGAGAGGTGCAGAAAGAAGCAAGAGAAGTGCAGAAAGAGACAACAGAGGAGCAGAAAGAGGCAAGAGAAGTACAGAAGGAAGCAACAGAGGTGCAGAAAGAGGTAAGAGTAAGTGCAGAAAGAGGCAAGAGAGTTGCAGAAACAGGCAATAGAGGTGCAGAAAGAGGGAACAGGGGTGCAGAAAGAGTCAAGAGAGGTGCAGAAAGAGGGAAGAAGGGTGCAGAAAGAAGAAAGAGAGGTGCAGAAAGAAGCAATAGTGGTGCAGAAAGAAGCAAGAGAGGTGCAAAAAAAGGAACAGAGTTGCAGAAAGAAGCAAGAGTGGTGCAGAAAGACGCAAGAGAAGTGCAGAAAGAAGCAACAGAGGTGCAGAAAGAGGCAAGAGAGGTGCAGAAAGAAGCAACGGAGGTGCAGAAAGAGGCAAGAGAAGTGCAGAAAGAGGCAAGAGAGTTGCAGAAACAGGCAAGAGAGGTGCAGAAAGAGGCAACAGGGTGCAGAAAGAGGCAAGAGAGGTGCAGAAAGAGGCAAGAGAGTTGCAGAAAGAGGCAAAGAGGTGCAGAAAGAAGAAAGAGGGGTGCAGAAAGAGGCTAGAGGGGTGCAGAAGGAAGCAAGAGAGATGCAGAAAGAGGTAAGAGACGTGCAGAAAGAGGCAAGAGAGTTGCAGAAAGAGGCAAGAGAGGTGCAGAAAGAGGGAACAGAGGTGCAGAAAGAGTCAAGAGAGGTGCAGAAAGAGAGAAGAGAGGGTGCAGAAAGAGGCAAGAGAGGTGCAGAAAGAAGTAAGAGAGGTGCAGAAAGAAGCTAAGAGCAGTGCAGAAAGAAGCAACAGAGGTGCAGAAAGAGGCAAGAGAAGTACAGAAAGAAGCAACAGAGGTGCAGAAAGAGGCAAGAGAGAGTGCAGAAAGAGGCAAGAGAATTGCAGAAAGAGGCAAGAGAGGTGCAGAAAGAGGGAACAGGGGTGCAGAAAGAGGCAAGAGAGGTACAGAAAGACGCAAGAGAGGTGCAGAAAGATGCAAGAGAAGTGCAGAAAGAGGGAAGAGAATTGCAGAAAGAGGCAAGAGAGGTGCAGAAAGAGGTAAGAGGGGTGCAGAAAGAGGCAAGAGTAGTACAGAAAGAAGCAACAGAGTTGCAGAAAGACTCAAGAGAAGTGCAAAAAAAGGCAAAAGAGGTGCAGAAACAGGAAAGAGAAGGGCAGAAAGAGGGAACAGGACTGCAGAAAAAAGCAAGAGAGGTACAGAAAGAGGCAAGAAGGGTGCAGAAGGAGGCAAGAGGGGTGCAGAAGGAGGCAAAAGGGGTGCAGAAATTGGCAAGAGAGGTGCAGAAAGAGAGCAAGAGACAGTGCAGAAAGAAGCAAACAGAGGTGCAGAAACAGACAAGAGGGGTGCAGAAAGAGACAAGAGAAGTGCAGAAAGAAGCAAGAGAGGTGCAGAAGGAGGCAAGAGAACTGCAGAAAGAGGTAAGGGAGTTGCAGAAACAAGCAAGAGAGGTGCAGAAAAAGGGAACAGGGGTGCAGAAAGAGGCAAGAGAGGTGCAGAAAGAGGGTAGAGGGGTGCAGAAAGAGGCAAGAGGGGTGCAGAAAGAAGCAAGAGAGGTGCAGAAAGAAGCAAGAGAAGGGCAGAAACAAACAACAGAGGTGCAGAAAGAGGCAAGAGTGGTGCAGAAAGAGGAAAGAGAAGTGCAGAAAGTAGCAACAGAGGTGCAGAAGGAGGCAAGAGAAGTGCAGAAAGAAGCAAGTGAGTTGCAGAAATAGGCAAAAGGGGTGCAGAAAGAAGAAAGAGCAGTGCAGAAAGAACCAACAGAGGTGCAGAAGGAGGCAAGAGGGGTGCAGAAACTTGCAAGAGAGGTACAGAAAGAAGCAGGAGCAGTGCAGAAAGAAACAACAGAGGTGCAGAAGGAGGCAAGAGGGGTGCAGAAAGAGGCAAGAGAAGTGCAGAAAGAAGCAAAAAAGGTGCAGAAAGAGGCAAGATGGGTACAGAAAGAAGCAAGAGAGGTGCACAAAGAGGGAAGAAGGGTGCAGAAAGAGGCAAGAGAGGTGCAGAAAGTAGCAGCAGAGGTGCAGAAAGAGGCAAGAGGGGTGCTGAAAGAGGCAAGAGAAGTGCAGAAAGAAGCAACAAAGGTGCAGAAAGAGGCAAGAGAAGTACAGAAGGAAGGAACAGAGGTGCAGAAAGAGGCATGAGAGTTGCAGAAACAGGCAAAAGAGGTGCAGCAAGAGGGAACAGGGGTGCAGACAGAGGCAAGAGAGGTGCAGAAAGAGGCAAGAGGGGTGCAGAAAGAAGCAAGAGAGGTGCAGAAAGAAGCCAGAGAAGTGTAGAAGGAAGCAACAGAGGTGCAGAAAGAGGCAAGAGGGGGTGCAGAAAGAGGCAAGATAAGTGCAGAAAGAAGCAACAGAGGTGCAGAAAGAGGCAAGAGAAGGACAGAAAGAGGCAAGAGAGTTGCCGAAAGAGGCAAGAGAGGTGCAGAAAGAAGCAAGAGCAGTGCAGAAAGAAGCAAGAGAAGTGCAGAAAGAGGGAAGAGGGGTGGAGAAAGAGGCAAGAGAGGTGCAGAAAGAAGCAAGAACAGTGCAGAAAGAAGCAACAGAGGTGCAGAAAGAGGCAAGAGGGGTGTAGAAAGAGGCAAGAGAAGTGCAGAAAAAAGCAAAAGAGGTGCAGAAAGAGGCAAGAGGGATATAGAAAGAGGCAAGAGAGGTGCAGAAAGAGGGAAGAAGGGTGCAGAAAGAGGAAAGAAGGGTGCAGAAAGAGGTAAGAGAAGTACAGAAGGAAGCAACAGAGGTGCAGAAAGAGGCAAGAAAAGTACAGAAACAGGCAAGAGAGTTGCAGAAACTGGCAAAAGAGGTGCAGAAAGAGGGAACAAGGGTGCAGAAAGAGGAAAGAAGGGTGCAGAAAAAGGCAAGAGGGGTGCAGAAAGAAGCTAGAGAGGTGCAGAAAGAAGCAAGAGAAGTGGAAAAACAAGCAACAGAGGTGCAGAAAGAGGCAAGAAGGGTACAGAAAGAAGCAGGAGAAGTGCAGAAAGAAGCATCAGAGGTGCAGAAAGAGAGAAGAGAAGTGCAGAAAGAGGCAAGAGGAGTTACAGAAACAGGCAAGAGAGGTGCAGAAAGAGGCAACGAGATGTGCAGAAAGAAGCAAGAGAGGTACAGAAAGAGGCAAGAAGAGGTGCAGAAAGAGGCAAGAGAGGTGCAGAAAGAAGCAAGAGAGGTGCAGAAAGAAGCAAGAGAAGTGCAGAAACAAGCAACAAGAGGCAAGAGGGCTGCAGAAAGAGGCAAGAGAAGTACAGAAAGAAGCAAGAGAGGTGCAGAAAGAGGCAAGAGGGGTGCAGAAAGAGGCAAGAGAGGTGCAGAAAGAGGCAACAGAGGTGCAGAAAGAGGCAAGAGAAGTACAGAAAGAAGCAACAGAGGTGCAGAAAGAGGCAAGAGAAGTGCAGAAAGAGGCAAGAGAGTTGCAGAAAGAGGCAAGAGAGGTGCAGAAAGAGGCAAGACGAGGTGCAGAAAGAGGGACCAGGAGTGCAGAAAGAAGCAAAAGAGGTGCAGAAAGAGGCAAGAGAAGTGCAGAAAGAGGCAAGAGAGGTGCAGAAAGAAGCAAGAGAGGTGCAGAAAGAAGCAAGAGAAGTGCAGAAAGAAGCAAGAGAGGTGCAGAAAGAGGCAAGAGGGCTGCAGAAAGAGGCAAGAGAAGTGCAGAAAGAAGCAATAGAGGTGCAGAAAGAGGCAAGAGAAGTACAGAAGGAAGCAACAGACGTGCAGAAAGAGGCAAGAAAGGTGCAGAAAGAGGCAAGAGAGTTGCAGAAACAGGCAAAAGAGGTGCAGAAAGAGGCAACAGAGGTGCAGAAAGAAACAACAGAGGTGGCAGAAAGAGGCAAGAGGGGTGCAGAAAGAGGCAAGAGGGGTGCAGAAAGAGGCAAGAGAAGTGCATAAAGAAGCAAGAGCAGTGCAGAAAGAACCAACAGTGGTACAGAAAGAGGCAAGAGGGGTGCAGAAATTTGCAAGAGAGGTGCAGAAAGAAGCAGGAACAGTGCAGAAAGAAACAACAGAGGTGCAGAAAGGAGGCAAGAGGGGTGCAGAAAGAGGCAAGAGAAGTGCAGAAAGAAGCAACAGAGATGCAGAAGGAGGCAAGAGGGGTGCAGAAAGAGGCAAGAAAAGTACAGAAAGAGGCAAGAGAGTTGCAGAAAGAGGCAATAGAGGTACAGAAAGAAGCAAGAGTAGTGCAGAAAGAACCAACAGAGGTGCAGAAGGAGGCAAGAGGGGTGTAGAAATTTGCAAGAGAGGTGCAGAAAGAAGCAGGAACAGTGCAGAAAGAAACAACAGAGGTGCAGAAGGAGGCAAGAGGGGTGCAGAAAGAGGCAAGAGAAGTGCAGAAAAAAGCAACTGATATGCAGAAGGAGGCAAGAGGGGTGCAGAAAGAGGCAAGAGAAGTGCAGAAAAAAGCAAGAGAGGTACAGAAAGAAGCAAGAGAGGTGCACAAAGCGGGAAGAAGGGTGAAGAAAGAGGCAAGAGGGGTGCAGAAAGAAGCAAGAGAGGTGCAGAAAAAAGCAGGACATGTGCAGAAACAAGCAACAGAGGTACAGAAAGAGGCATGAGTGGTGCAGAAAGAGGCAAGAGAAGTACAGAAAGAAGCAACAGATGTGCAGAAAGAGGCAAGAGAAGTACATAAGGAAGCAACAGAGGTGCAGAAAGAGGCAAGAAAAGTACAGAAACAGGCAAGAGAGTTGCAGAAACAGGCAAAAGAGGTGCAGAAAGAGGCAAGAGGGGTGCAGAAAGAGGAAAGAAGGATGCAGAAAAAGGCAAGAGGGATGCAGCAAGAAGCAAGAGAAGTGCAGAAAGAAGCAACACAGGTGCAGAAAGAGGCAAGAAAAGTGCATAAAGAGGCAAGAGGGATGCAGCAAGAAGCAAGAGAAGTGCAGAAAGAAGCAACACAGGTGCAGAAAGAGGCAAGAAAAGTGCAGAAAGAGGCAAGAGAGTTGAAGAAACAGGCAAAAGAGGTGCAGAAAGAGGGAACAGGGGTGCAGAAAGAGGCAAGAGAGGTGCAGAAAGAGGGAAGAAGGGTGCAGAAAGAGGCAAGAGGTGGGCAGAAAGAAGTAAGAGAGGTGCAGAAAGAAGCAAGAGAAGTATAGAAACAAGTAACAAAGATGCAGAAAGAGGCAAGAGGGGTACAGAAACAGGCAAAAGAGGTACAGAAAGAGGGAACAGGGGTGCACAAAGAGGCAAGAGAAATACAGAAGGAAGCAACAGAGGTGCAGAAAGAGGCAAGGAAAGTGCAAAAAAGAGGCAAGAGAGTTGCAGAAACAGGCAAAAGAGGTACAGAAAGAGGAAACAGGGGTGCAGAAAGAGGCACGAGAGGTGCACAAAGAGGGAAGAAGGGTGCAGAAAGAGGGACCAGTGGTGCAGAAAGAAGCAAGAGAGGTGCAGAAAGAGGAAGAGGGGTGAAGAAAGAGGCAAGAGGGGTCCAGAAAGAAGCAAGAGAGTGCAGCAAGAAGCAAGAGAAGTGCAGAAACAAGCAATAGAGGTGCAGAAAGAGGCAAGAGGGGTGCAGAAAGAGGCAAGAGAAGTGCAGAAAGAAGCAACAGAGGTGCAGAAAGAGGCAAGAAAAGTACAGAAGGAAGCAACAGACGTGCAGAAAGAGGAAAGAAAGGTGCAGAAAGAGGCAAGAGAGTTGCAGAAACAGGCAAAAGAGGTGCAGAAAGAGGCAAGAGGGGTGCAGAAAGAGGCAAGAGAAGTGCAGAAAGAAGCAACAGAGGTGCAGAAAGAGGCAAGAAAAGTGCAGAAAGAGGCAAGAGAGTTGCAGAAACAGGCAATAGAGGTGCAGAAAGAAGCAAGAGCAGTGCAGAAAGAACCAACAGAGGTGCAGAAGGAGGCAAGAGCAGTGCAGACATTTGAAAGAGAGGTGCAGAAAGAAGCAGGAACAGTGCAGAAAGAAATAACAAAGGTACAGAAGGAGGCAAGAGGGGTGCAGAAAGAGGCAAGAGGAGTGCAGAAAAAAGCAAAAGAGGTGCAGAAAGAGGCAAGAGGGGTATAGAAAGAGCAAGAGAGGTGCAGAAAGAAGCAAGAGAGGTGCACAGAGAAGAAAGAAGGGTACAGAAAGAGGCAAGAGGGGTGCACAAAGAAGCAAGAGAGGTGCCGAAAAAAGCAGCAAAAGTGCAGAAACAAGCAACAGAGGTGCAGAAAGAGGCACGAGGGGTGCAGAAAGAGGCAAAAGAGGTGCAGAAAGAGGGAACAGGGTGTGAAGAAAGAAGCAAGAGAGGTACGGAAAGAGGGAAGAAGGGTGCAGAAAGAGGCAAGAGGGGTGCAGAAAGAAGCAACAGAGGTGCAGAAAGAAGCAAGAGAAGTGCAGAAAGAGGCAAGAGAAGTGCAGAAAGAAGCAACAGAGGTGCAGAAAGAGGCAAGAGGGTTGCAGAAACAGGCAAAAGAGGTACAGAAAGAGGGAACAGGGGTGCACAAAGAGGCAAGAGAAATACAGAAGGAAGCAACAGAGGTGCAGAAAGAGGCAAGGAAAGTGCAAAAAGAGGCAAGAGAGTTGCAGAAACAGGCAAAAGAGGTGCAGAAAGAGGAAACGGGTGCAGAAAGAGGGACCAGGAGTGCAGAAAGAAGCAAAAGAGTTGCAGAAAGAGGGAAGAGAAGTGAAGAAAGAGGCAAGAGGGGTCCAGAAAGAAGCAAGAGAGTGCAGAAAGAAGCAAGAGAAGTGCAGAAACAAGCAAGAGAGGTGTAGAAAGAGGCAAGAGGGCTGCAGAAAGAGGCAAGAGAAGTACATAAAGAAGCAATAGAGGTGCAGAAAGAGGCAAGAGAAGTACAGAAGGAAGCAACAGACGTGCAGAAAGAGGCAAGAAAGGTGCAGAAAGAGGCAAGAGAGTTGCAGAAACAGGCAAAAGAGGTGCAGAAAGAGGGAACACGGGTGCAGAAACAAGCAACAGAGGTGGAGAAAGAGGCAAGAGGGGTGCAGAAAGAGGCAAGAGGGGTGCGGAAAGAGGCAAGAGAAGTGCAGAAAGAAGCAAGAGCAGTGCAGAAAGAACCAACAGTGGTACAGAAGGAGGCAAGAGGGGTGTAGAAATTTGCAAGAGAGGTGCAGAAAGAAGCAGGAACAGTGCAGAAAGAAACAACAGAGGTGCAGAAGGAGGCAAGAGGGGTGCAGAAAGAGGCAAGAGAAGTGCAGAAAAAAGCAACAGAGATGCAGAAGGAGGCAAGAGGGGTGCAGAAAGAGGCAAGAAAAGTACAGAAAGAGGCAAGAGAGTTGCAGAAATAGGCAATAGAGGTACAGAAAGAAGCAAGAGTAGTGCAGAAAGAACCAACAGAAGTGCAGAAGGAGGCAAGAGGGGTGTAGAAATTTGCAAGAGAGGTGCAGAAAGAAGCAGGAACAGTGCAGAAAGAAACAACAGAGGTGCAGAAGGAGGCAAGAGGGGTGCAGAAAGAGGCAAGAGAAGTGCAGAAAAAAGCAACTGAGATGCAGAAGGAGGCAAGAAAAGTGCAGAAAGAGGCAAGAGAAGTGCAGAAAAAAGCAAGAGAGGTACAGAAAGAAGCAAGAGCAGTGCAGAAAGAGGCAAGAAACGTACAGAAACAGGCAATAGAGTTCAAGAAACAGCAAAAGAGGTGCAGAAAGAGGTAACAGGGGTGCAGAAAGAGTCAAGAGGAGTGCAGAAAAAAGCAAAAGAGGTGCAGAAAGAGGCAAGAGGGGTATAGAAAGAGCAAGAGAGGTACAGAAAGAAGCAAGAGAGGTGCACAAAGAGGGAAGAAGGGTACAGAAAGAGGCAAGAGGGGTGCACAAAGAAGCAAGAGAGGTGCCGAAAAAAGCAGCAAAAGTGCAGAAACAAGCAACAGAGGTGCAGAAAGAGGCATGAGGGGTGCAGAAAGAGGCAAGAGAAGTACAGAAAGAAGCAACAGATGTGCAGAAAGAGGCAAGAAACGTACAGAAACAGGCAATAGAGTTCAAGAAACAGCAAAAGAGGTGCAGAAAGAGGTAACAGGGGTGCTGAAAGAGTCAAGAGGGGTGCAGAAAGAGGAAAGAAGGCTGCAGAAAAAGGCAAGAGGGGTGAAGAAAGAAGCAAGAGAGGTGCAGAAGGAAGCAAGAGAAGTGCAGAAACAAGCAACAGAGGTGCAGAAAGAGGTAAGAGGGGTGCAGAAAGAAGCAAGAGAAGTGCAGAAAGAAGCAACACAGGTGCAGAAAGAGGCAAGAAAAGTGCAGAAAGAGGCAAGAAAGTTGAAGAAACAGGCAAAAGAGGTGCAGAAAGAGGGAACAGGGATGCAGAAAGAGGCAAGAGAGGTACAGAAAGAGGGAAGAAGGGTGCACAAAGAGGCAAGAGGGGTGCAGAAAGAAGCAAGAGAGGTGCAGAAAGAGGCAAGAGAGGTACAGAAACAGGCAAAAAAGGTGCAGTAAGAGGGAACAGGGGTGCACAAAGAGGCAAGAGAAATACAGAAGGATGCAACAGAGGTGCAGAAAGATACAAGGAAAGTGCAAAAAGAGGCAAGATAGTTGTATAAACAGGCAAAAGAGGTGCTGAAAGAGGAAACAGGGGTGCACAAAGAGGCAAGAGAGGTGCACAAAGAGGGAAGAAGGGTACAGGAAGAGGGACCAGGGGTGCAGAAAGAAGCAAGAGTGGTGCAGAAAGAGGGAAGAAGGGTGAAGAAAGAGGCAAGAGGGGTCCAGAAAGAAGCAAGAGAGTGCAGAAAGAAGCAAGAGAAGTACAAAAAGAAGCAACAGAGGTGCAGAAAGAAGCAAGAGAAGTACAGAAGGAAGCAACAGAGGTGTAGAAAGAGGCAAGAAAGGTGGCGAAAGAGGCAAGAGAGTTGCAAAAACAGGCAAAAGGGGTGCAGAAAGAGGGAACAGGGGTGCAGAAACAAGCAACAGAGGTGCAGAAAGAGGCAAGAGGGGTGAAGAAAGAAGCAAGAGAAGTGCAGACACAAGCAACAGAGGTGCAGAAAGACACAAGAGGGTTGCAGAAAGAAGCAAGAGAAGTGCAGAAAGAAGCAACAGAGGAGAAGAAAGAGGCAAGAGATGTACAGAAGGAAGCAACAGAGTTGCAGAAAGAGGTAAGAATAGTGCAGAAAGAGGAAAGAGAGTTGCATAAACAAGCAATAGAGGTGCAGAAAGAGGGAACAGGGGTGCAGAAAGAGTCAAGAGAGATGCAGAAAGAGGGAAGAAGGGTGCAGAAAGAGGAAACAGGGGTGCATAAAGAAGCAATAGAGGTGCAGAAAAAACCAAGAGAAGTGCAGACACAAGCAACAGAGGTGCAGAAAGAGGCAAGAGTGGTGCAGAAAGACACAAGAGAAGTGCAGAAAGAAGCAACAGAGGTGCAGAAGGAGGCAAGAGGGGTGAAGAAATTTGCAAGAGAGGGGCAGAAAGAAGCAGGAACAGTGCAGAAAGAAACAACAGAGGTGCAGAAGGAGGCAAGAGGGGTGCAGAAAGAGGCAAGAGAAGTGCAGAAAAAAGCAAAAGAGGTGCAGAAAGAGGCAAGAGGGGTATAGAAAGAGGCAAGAGAGGTGCAGAAGGAGCAAGAGAGGTGCACAAAGAGGGACGAGGGATGCAGAAAGAGGCAAGAGGGGTGCAGAAAGAAGCAAGAGAGGTGCAGAAAAAAGCAGGAAAAGTGCAGAAACAAGCAACAGAGGTGCAGAAAGAGGCATGAGGGGTGCAGAAAGAGGCAAGAGAAGAGCAGAAAGAAGCAACAGATATGCAGAAAGAGGCAAGAGAAGTACAGAAGAAAGCAACAGAGGTGCAGAAAGAGGCAAGAAAAGTACAGAAACCTGCAAGAGAGTTGCAGAAACAGGCAAAAGAGGTACAGAAAGAGGGAACACAGGTGCAGAAAGAGGTATGAGGGGTGCAGAAAGAGGAAAGAAGGGTGCAGAAAAAGGCAAGAGGGGTGAAGAAAGAAGCAAGAGAGATGCAGAAAGAAGCAAGAGAAGTGCAGAAACAAGCAACAGAGGTGCAGAAAGAGGCAAGAGGGGTGCAGAAAGAAGCAAGAGAAGTGCAGAAAGAAGCAACACAGGTGCATAAAGAGGCAAGAAACGTGCAGAAAGAGGCAAGAGAGTTGAAGAAACAGGCAAAAGAGGTGCAGAAAGAGGGAACAGGGGTGCAGAAAGAGGGAACAGGGGTGCAGAAAGAGGCAAGAGAGGTGCAGAAAGAGGGAAGAAGGGTGCAGAAAGAGGGAAGAGGGGGGCAGAAAGAAGCAAGAGAAGTGCAGAAAGAAGCAAGAGAAGTGCAGAAACAAGTAACAGAGGTGTAGAAAGAGGCAAGAGGGGTACAGAAACAGGCAAAAGAGGAGCAGAAAGAGGGAACAGGGATGCACAAAGAGGCAAGAGAAATACAGAAGGAAGCAACAGAGGTGCAGAAAGAGGCAAGGAAAGTGCAAAAAGAGGCAAGAGAGTTGCAGAAACAGGCAAAAGAGGTGAGGAAACAGGGGTGCAGAAAGAGGCAAGAGAGGTGCACAAAGAGGGAAGATGGGTGCAGAAAGAGGGACCAGGGGTGCATAAAGAAGCAAGAGAGGTGCAGAAAGAGGGAAGAGGGGTGAAGAAAGAGGCAAGAGGGGTCCAGAAAGAAGCAAGAGAGTGCAGAAAGAAGCAAGAGAAGTGCAGAAACAAGCAACAGAGGTGCAGAAAGAGGCAAGAGGGGTGGAGAAAGAGGAAAGAGAAGTGCAGAAAGAAGCAACAGAGGTGCAGAAAGAGGCAAGAGAAGTACAGAAGGAAGCAACAGATGTGCAGAAAGAGGCAAGAAAGGTGAAGAAAGAGGCAAGAGAGTTGCAGAAACAGGCAAAAGAGGTGCAGAAAGAGGGAACAGGGGTGCAGAAACAAGCAACAGAGGTGCAGAAAGAGGCAAGAGGGGTATGGAAAGAGGCAAGAGAAGTGCAGAAAGAAGCAACAGAGGTGCAGAAAGAGGCAAGAAAAGTGCAGAAAGAGGCAAGAGAGTTGCAGAAACAGGCAATAGAGGTACAGAAAGAAGCAAGAGCAGTGCAGAAAGAACCAACAGAGATGCAGAAGGAGGCAAGAGCGGTGCAGACATTTGCAAGAGAGGTGCAGAAAGAAGCAGGAACAGTGCAGAAAGAAATAACAGAGGTGCAGAAGGAGGCAAGAGGGGTGCAGAAAGAGGCAAGAGAAGTGCAGAAAAAAGCAAAAGAGGTACAGAAAGAGGAAAGAGGAAAGAGGGGTGTGAGAAGTTGGCCTGGTATATGCTGTTCACTAATTAAAGTGGACACCTTGCACCAGGGCAAATCGACTCTTATGGTAGATAGGTTTAAGACAACCTTTTAAAGAAAGCTATCCTAGTGGTAGCTGTGGAGAGCAGCCTTCAGGCTAAGTCTCGGAGGAATGTAAAGCCGCTTGTTTTACCATATAATCTCTTGAATCACCAAATGAAAAGACACCACACAGGTATATATATCAAATATATATGTATTTATTTCTAAATAACTCTCTACTAATCTCTTTATGAGATTAGAAGACAAACATATGCACAAATCAACGTTTCACAATAAGTTAAGCACAAAATATGGCTGGGGCCCTAGGGGCGTACCAGACCATATACTAAGTAAGAGACTTAGAAACAACGACTTGCAAGGAGACAAGGCCTAGGGCCTTCAGAAGTGCTGGGGCCTCACGAAACCACCCAAGGCAGGTAAGTAAAGGACCCACGGGGGACGCGTGCAGTGTGGATACACAGGCGCGAATCGCCGTTAACTTCAATGGGGCAAGTCGCGGTTGGAAATAAAGAGTTTTAGGATACTTCGGGAGAACCTACAAGCAAGTCACTTACAGGGTAAGTAGTTCTAGGGCCCACACCCACAGGAGCACCGTAGTGCTGGAGTTACCTCACCCAGGGAAGCCGGGTGCAGAGGTGTCCTTTGGTGTCGGGTCGCGGCGTCGTTTTCAATGGCGAACAAAGAAGACTTGCTGCTTGCGGGAGCTGAAGAAGTGTCCGGTGGAATCCAAGCCTGGATTCTGAAGAAGGATGACCTGAAAGCAGAGGGGACAGTGTTCAAAGTCACTTGGCAGTGACTCGGGCAAGGAAGATGGATGCCCACCGTCGTTGAGTGATTCAGGTCGGTTGCGGGTGCCTTGACTCTTCAGCCACGTGGTCCAGGAGGCGTCGACGACGACCAGGAGCTGGATTCGGTGTGTCCTCGACATCTGCAGCTGACTGCGGTGTCGGCAACTCGATCGGAGCCAACAAGCCTTGGCAGCCGCAAGTCTCGGGGAGATGAAGAAAAGTCGATGGCGCAGACCAGCAAGGTCTGTGGAACTCACCCAGCGAGGTTAAGTCAGGGCAGGCCTGGAGAAACCAGGGGAGCCCTTTGGTTTCTTTAAGAAGTCTTCTGGAGACCCACAAGCCAGCGGGCAAGGGATCGCGAAGACACCTCGGGCGGAATCACTCAACAGGGGCCCACGGTCACCCGGGATGGTGTAGGCCTCTGATCTTCGGAGGGATTCCTGCTGGAGTTCGGGACCACACGTGGTCCAAAGCACAGGTTCGTAGACCATTGTGAAGGGGTTGCACTTGACAATAGTGCACGGTACCCAGGGGTCGCAGTTACTCGTTACTCGTGGGGTCCACTTGCCTCAGCTTCGCTGGGGACTCACGATGGCCTGGGAGAGGTCAGGAAATCCACTTCCTGGGCTGCAGGGACTTCGGACTCCGGCGGGAGCGGCGTAGTTTGTGACCGTCGTTGTCGTTTTTGGTGCCTGCCAAGCAGGGGAGTCACTCCTTGACTCCAAGGGAGATTCTTCTGTCTTCCAAAGGTAGTGGAACGTCGAAGGGCCAGGATTCTTCTGTAGAGCATCGTCCAGGGGTTATCTGCTTTGCAATGGCAAGGTTCCCCCTCTTATACTAAAAAGAGGGGATGGACTAGCTCTATGACCCCACCTATGGGAGGGTCAAGGGAGGGGTGGCTACACCCACTTCCCTTTGTCCAGTTTCGCGCCAGAGCAGGGGCAGGTAGCCCCTGAGCTGGTTTGAACTGGCATATGCACAGAGGAGCCTTCTGCTCCCCCAGTGCAGGACTTCAAAGCACTCTAAGAGTGCACCCACCCAGCCCCAATACACTAAACCCTGTCTGGGAGGTGGTTACACCTCCCTGTGACAGGATGCCTATTGTTGGGCTTCCTCCACTGCGAGTTTCGGTCATCAGCAGGAGGGCAGCCCAGTGTCTGTGACTGGTGGCATCCATTTTGTGATGCCAGGGCTCTTTAGGATTCTACCGCGTTTCCACAGCAGGTACATGTCTTATCCTCTAGAAGGGTGGAATGCTACCCCCGCCGCCAAGATTGGCGGGGGGTAGTATTCCAAGATGTTTGACACCAAACACGACATGTTTTGATGCAGCCATTCCAAAGTTAGCATTTACCGCGAGGATATAATGCACTTAATAGTATATGGTTTAACCGCATCCACAAACAGCACCAGAGAATAGACCCTGAGAGCTGCAGAGGGGCCCTGCTCAGGCAGAGGCACCCCCTCACATAGAAGCCAAGCACCCTGCCCTCAGGATTGATAGGGCCTGCCTTAGGGGTGACTGATAGGTTTATATGTGTGTGCAGGAGAGATATAGGAAACCTATATCTCAGTGAGGGGTGCTAGCACCACCTCACCCAGGCTGCAGTAGCAGGCCTGTGGTGTCAGATTTAGACTGCTTCCCAGGGGTGGCATAACATATG
This sequence comes from Calotriton arnoldi, assembly GCA_963921515.1. NCBI lineage: Eukaryota > Metazoa > Chordata > Amphibia > Caudata > Salamandridae > Calotriton > Calotriton arnoldi. Next base: position 179,123 of record CAWUFW010014276.1, on the reverse strand, counting down.
CTGCAGCCCCTGGTAGGCCTGTGAAGTACCTATGCCCTTGGCACCTAAGGTACCATATACTAGGGACTCATAAGGCACCACAGTATCCAATCACTAGTGCACCTAGAGTGCACTCCATGTCGTTTAGAGAGAGCAGATAGACTGGGGCCCTGAATAGCAGGGTCCCAGTCCAACTAAGTCATAAACCAGCAAAACACCATAAAAAAAGTGGGGGCAACCATATAGTCAGATTCCACCTTCCTACATAACCCCCCCCAAACGAAAGGAGATAAGGCTAACCTTGGCCAGTTGAGCCTTTATTGACTAAGTGGCCATATAAGGAAGCACCTGCACTAGCATGGTTGCCCCCTGTCTTATGGTCCACTAAGCAATCCCTCACCCTAAGGGTATGAGAGGGTCTCCACCATGGGGAATCACTACCTGTGGTGTGCTTTGGTAAAGTACCAGGCTGGTGAGGTGTCTGAGTAGGGAAGTGTGGCCCTAGGAATGTTGGCCTCAGCTTTCTCAGCTCACTGGTCACCATGTATGCCTGTCTTTCCATGACTGAGTGGTACTCTGCTCTAAGGGTCAACCTTTGACTGCCTACAGCTGGGGGTTGGGTCCCTTTGGGTGGAACACTGGAGGGACATGGCATGTTTGGAACCTTTTGGTCCCAGGTTTGCCCTTGCCTAACAGAGTCCTTCTGGGGGAGGTCCCTACATAAAGGTATGGGGGATCCCTCAGTGGGTTGAGGAATTTCTACCTGGCTAGGGCTACTAGCCTGGGTGCCCCTAATCTGCTGATGGGGGGGTTCCTCTGGACAGGGGGCCCTGGGGGGTCCACTGACCTCCCTGACCTCTGCAGCCCTGGGCTGACTGAGGCAGGTTACCTGCTCCAGACTGGGTACCACCTTGTAAGGGTCCTCTGCCATCAGGGGGGTGGCCAGGCCAGGCCTGACTACCTCTGTGGCAGTTCCTTCACTAGGGGTAGGGTCAGTTCCCTGAGGAGGCTGACCCTTACCTACTGTCTGGAGGGAAGAAGACTTTTCTTCAACCCTTGTGCTCTCTTCTGGGGGAGAGTGGGCCATTCTTCCAGGCTCCATCTCTCCAAAATCTTGGGCTGGGGCTGGGGCTGTGGCCATCACAGCCCCACTAACCTTTACAGGGACACCCAACATCTTCAGATGGGTTTGGTGTTCAATTTCAGCCCAGTCTGAAATTTCCAGATCATTGCCCATCAGGCAATCTACAGGTAAGGTTGGGGACACTGCCACTCTTTTGGGCCTGTGACCCCCTCCCAGCTGAGATTGACTATGGCCATGGGGTGATCTGTTCTGACACCATCAATGTTGGTCACCTGGTATTTAAACTCAGGTAAAAGCTGGTGAGGGGGACTAGTTTCCCTGCCACCATGGTGACACTAGCCCCTGTGTCCCTAAAGGCCACAGCTTTCTGACCATTAATTATTGGCTCCAGTCTGTACCTGCCCAATGCTGTGGGACCCACGGTAAAGGTGGCAAATCCTATACCACCATCAGAGTCTGAGGAGTCTGTTGAGGGGGTCCTGTCTAAACTAGGGCCCACCTCTGTTCCTCTTGCAAAAGCACCTAACTTTTGGGTGCACTACTCCCAACTGGAGGATTACTACTGGTAGTACCAGGAGGGGTGGTAGTAGTTGTTGGAGGAACATTTTCTTTATTGCCAATCCTGGGACAACTGGGATCAGATTTCCAGTGCCCAGGCTTTTTACAGACATGGCAATAGGGTTTCTTTTCAGGAGAGGAAGGAGTTTGGGACCCACCCCCAGAAGAGGACTTTTGGGGCCCTGTAGTGGACTTATCCTTAGATTTATCCCCACCTTTCTCTTGGGACTTGGTAGAATCTTTCTTGTGGTCACCACCCTGATTCTTAGGCCTTACTCTGGTTCTGACCCATTTGTCTGCCTTCTTTCCCAATTCTTGGGGAGAGGTCAGATCAGAGTCCACCAGGTACTGGTGTAAAAGCTGGTTTTGACAATTATTAAGGATCTGTTCTCTCATCATTAGATTATAAAATCCTTTGAAATCAGTAACCCTACTGCCAACCAGCCAACCCTCCAGAGCCTTGGATGCACAATCTACAAAGTCTGTCCAGTCCTGAGTCTGTGCCTTCTGGGTATCTCTGAACTTCAACCTGTACTGCTCAGTGGTTAAGCCAAACCCATCTATCAGTGCACTCTTCAGGACCTCATAATCATCAGCATCCTCTTCTCTAACAGTGAGGAGCTTGTCTCTACCTTTATCTGAAAAGGAGAGCCACAAGATTGCTGCCCACTGCTTTTGGGGGACCTGCTGTACTCTACAGGCCCTCTCCATAGCAGTTATCCACTTGTGGATATCATCCCCACTCTGGTAGGGAGGAACAACCTTGCTCAGGTTCCTATGGTCAGGGACATATATCTGCCTCTAGGGACACTGTTGCTGCCACCAGGGGGTTCTAAACCCTCCCTTCTGGAAGCTCTCTGGATCTCCAGGGCTTCTCTATCCAGTGCCAACTGCTTGGTTCTGAGGGCCACTTTGGCTTCCTCATACTGGAGCAGTTTGCACCTTCTCTCAGAGGAGGTCTCTCTTAAGGGAAAGTATGAGTTCCTCTGCTGGACAAATTCTCTGCCAGAGTGATAAGAGTGGTCAGATTCCCTGGAAGGGGATCTGTGCCTCTCCTCCTCTCTGTCAGTTCTCTTATGGAGAATTCCTCTGTCCTTTTCAGGCCCCTTGAAGCCTGGCCCTTCAATCACAGAGTCTTGGTCATTCTGATTTTCATCATCTGACCCAGATACTATGACTGACCCACCCACTGATTCAGACCCCCTAGCTCCTAGAGCCAATCTAAGGTCATCTGCTGTCAGCAGATCTATCAGGTGTAGTGTTGAGGGACTCTGTCCTAGCCTCAGGTGTCTGTCAACACACATGGCTCTCAAGTCAGAGAAAGCCATGTCCTTATACTGAGGCTGAGTGGATCCACTGGGTCCACTCTTTAAGGACATTCTAGTGTTGTGCAGTGTTGTACTACCTACACTAGTTTGTGGCCTACTGATCCTAGCTTGAGCTGTGGAAAGGGTGTGCTATCCCTTGGCACCCAGCTCTAAGTTCAGTAGAACTTATTGATACTAAGCTTGACTTTATATGTACCTTGAGTACCTATAATGGTTTTCAGTTAGTAATTCAAATAGAGATTTTCTGGTAAAACAATGGCAAGCTGGAATCCCACACGCTGCCCACCAATGTGAGAAGTTGGCCTGGTATATGCTGTTCACTAATTAAAGTGGACACCTTGCACCAGGGCAAATCGACTCTTATGGTAGATAGGTTTAAGACAACCTTTTAAAGAAAGCTATCCTAGTGGTAGCTGTGGAGAGCAGCCTTCAGGCTAAGTCTCGGAGGAATGTAAAGCAGCTTGTTTTACCATATAATCTCTTGAATCACCAAATGAAAAGACACCACACAGGTATATATATCAAATATATATGTATTTATTTCTAAATAACTCTCTACTAATCTCTTTATGAGATTAGAAGACAAACATATGCACAAATCAACGTTTCACAATAAGTTAAGCACAAAATATGGCTGGGGCCCTAGGGGCGTACCAGACCATATACTAAGTAAGAGACTTAGAAACAACGACTTGCAAGGAGACAAGGCCTAGGGCCTTCAGAAGTGCTGGGGCCTCACGAAACCACCCAAGGCAGGTAAGTAAAGGACCCACGGGGGACGCGTGCAGTGTGGATACACAGGCGCGAATCGCCGTTAACTTCAATGGGGCAAGTCGCGGTTGGAAATAAAGAGTTTTAGGATACTTCGGGAGAACCTACAAGCAAGTCACTTACAGGGTAAGTAGTTCTAGGGCCCACACCCACAGGAGCACCGTAGTGCTGGGGTTACCTCACCCAGGGAAGCCGGGTGCACAGGTGTCCTTTGGTGTCGGGTCGCAGCGTCGTTTTCAATGGCGAACAAAGAAGACTTGCTGCTTGCGGGAGCTGAAGAAGTGTCCGGTGGAATCCAAGCCTGGATTCTGAAGAAGGATGACCTGAAAGCAGAGGGGACAGTGTTCAAAGTCACTTGGCAGTGACTCGGGGCAAGGAAGATGGATGCCCACCGTCGTCGAGTGATTCAGGTCGGTTGCAGGTGCCTTGACTCTTCAGCCACGTGGTCCAGGAGGCGTCGACGATGACCAGGAGCTGGATTCGGTGTGTGCCTCGACGTCTGCAGCTGACTGCAGTGTCGGCAACTCGATCGGAGCCAACAAGCCTTGGCAGCTGCAAGTCTCGGGGAGATGAAGAAAAGTCGATGGCGCAGACCAGAAAGGTCTGTGGAACTCACCCAGCTAGGGTAAGTCAGGGCAGGCCTGGAGCAACCAGGGGAGCCCTTTGGTTTCTTTAAGAAGTCTTCTGGGGACCCACAAGCCAGCGGGCAAGGGATCGCAAAGACACCTCAGGCGGAATCACTCAACAGGGGCCCACGGTCACTCGGGATGGTGTAGGCCTCTGATCTTCAGAGGAATTCCTGCTGGAGTTCGGGACCACACGTGGTCCAAAGCACAGGTTCGTAGATCGTTGTGAAGGGGTTGCACTCGACAATAGTGCACAGTACCCAGGGGTCGCGGTTCCTCGTTACTCGTGGGGTCCACTTGCCTCAGCTTCGCTGGGGACTCACGATGGCCTGGGAGAGGTCAGGAAATCCACTTCCTGGGCTGCAGGGACTTCGGACTCTGGCGGGAGCGGCATAGTTTGCGACCGTCGTTGTCGTTTTTGGTGCCTGCCAAGCAGGGGAGTCACTCCTTGACTCCAAGGGAGATTCTTCTGTCTTCCAAAGGTAGTGGAACGTCGAAGGGCCAGGATTCTTCTGTAGAGCGTCGTCCAGGGGTTATCTGCTTTGCAATGGCAAGGTTCCCCTCTTATACTAAAAAGAGGGGATGGACTAGCTCTATGACCCCACCTATGGGAGGGTCAAGGGAGGGGGTGGCTACACCCACTTCCCTTTGTCCAGTTTCGTGCCAGAGCAGGGGCAGGTAGCCCCTGAGCTGGTTTGAACTGGCATATGCACAGAGGAGCCTTCTGCTCCCCCAGTGCAGGACTTCAAAGCACTCTAAGAGTGCACCCACCCAGCCCCAATACACTAAACCCTGTCTGGGAGGTGGTTACACCTCCCTGTGACAGGATGCCTATTGTTGGGCTTCCTCCACTGCGAGTTTCGGTCATCAGCAGGAGGGCAGCCCAGTGTCTGTGACTGGTGGCATCCATTTTGTGATGCCAGGGCTCTTTAGGATTCTACCGCGTTTCCACAGCAGGTACATGTCTTATCCCTCTAGAAGGGTGGAATGCTACCCCCGCCGCCAAGATTGGCGGGGGGTAGTATTCCAAGATGTTTGACACCAAACACGACATGTTTTGATGCAGCCATTCCAAAGTTAGCATTTACCGCGAGGATATAATGCACTTAATAGTATATGGTTTAACCGCATCCACAAACAGCACCAGAGAATAGACCCTGAGAGCTGCAGAGGGGCCCTGCTCAGGCAGAGGCACCCCTCACATAGAAGCCAAGCACCCTGCCCTCAGGATTGATAGGGCCTGCCTTAGGGGTGACTGATAGGTTTATATGTGTGTGCAGGAGAGATATAGGAAACCTATATCTCAGTGAGGGGTGCTAGCACCACCTCACCCAGGCTGCAGTAGCAGGCCTGTGGTGTCAGATTTAGACTGCTTCCCAGGGGTGGCATAATATATGCTGCAGCCCCTGGTAGGCCTGTGAAGTACCTATGCCATTGGCACCTAAGGTACCATATACTAGGGACTCATAAGGCACCACAGTATCCAATCACTAGTGCACCTAGAGTGCACTCCATGTCGTTTAGAGAGAGCAGATAGACTGGGGCCCTGAATAGCAGGGTCCCAGTCCAACTAAGTCATAAACCAGCAAAACACCATAAAAAAAGTGGGGGCAACCATATAGTCAGATTCCACCTTCCTACAAGGGGTGCAGAAAGAGGCAAGAGAAGTGCAGAAAGAAGCAACAGAGGTGCACAAAGAGGGAAGAAGGGTGCAGAAAGAGGCAAGAGGGGTGCAGAAAGAAGCAAGAGAGGTGCAGAAAAAAGCAGGAAAAGTGCAGAAACAAGCAACAGAGGTGCAGAAAGAGGAATGAGGGGTGCAGAAAGAGGCAAGAGAAGTGCAGAAAGAAGCAACACAGGTGCAGAAAGAGGCAAGAAAAGTACATAAAGAGGCAAGAGAGTTGAAGAAACAGCAAAAGAGGTGCAGAAAGAGGGAACAGGGGTGCAGAAAGAGGCAAGAGAGGTGCAGAAAGAAGGAAGAAGGGTACACAAAAAGGCAAGAGGGGTGCAGAAAGAAGCAAGAGAGGTGCAGAAAGAAGCAAGAGAAGTGCAGAAACAAGCAACAGAGGTGCAAAAAGAGGCAAGAGGGGTGCAGAAACAGGCAAAAAAGGTGCAGAAAGAGGGAACAGGGGTGCACAAAGAGGCAAGAGAAATACAGAAGGAAGCAACAGAGGTGCAGAAAGAGGCAAGGAAAGTGCAAAAAGAGGCATGAGAGTTGTAGAAACAGACAAAAGAGGTGCAGAAAGAGGAAACAGGGGTGCAGAAAGAGGCAAGAGAGGTACACAAAGAGGGAAAAAGGGTGCAGGAAGAGGGACCAGGGGTGCAGAAAGAAGCAAGAGTGGTGCAGAAAGAGGGAAGAGGGGTGAAGAAAGAGGCAAGAGGGGTCCAGAAAGAAGCAAGAGAGTGCAGAAAGAAGCAAGAGAAGTGCAGAAACAAGCAACAGAGGTGCAGAAAGAGGCAAGAGGGGTGCAGAAAGAGGCAAGAGAAGTGCAGAAAGAAGCAACAGAGGTGCAGAAAGAGGCAAGAGAAGTACAGAAGGAAGCAACAGAGGTGCAGAAAGAGGCAAGAGAGGTGCAGAAAGAGGCAAGAGAGTTGCAGAAACAGGCAAAAGGGGTGCAGAAAGAGGGAACAGGGGTGCAGAAACAAGCAACAGAGGTGCAGAAAGAGGCAAGAGGGGTGCAGAAAGAAGCAAGAGAAGTGCAGAAAGAAGCAACAGAGGAGACGAAAGAGGCAAGAGAAGTACAGAAGGAAGCAACAAAGTTGCAGAAAGAGGTAAGAATAGTGCAGAAAGAGGAAAGAGAGTTGCATAAACAGGCAATAGAGGTGCAGAAAGAGGGAACAGGGGTGCAGAAAGAGTCAAGAGAGATGCATAAAGAGGGAAGAAGGGTGCAGAAAGAGGAAACAGGGGTGCATAAAGAAGCAAGAGAGGTGCAGAAAGAAGCAGAAATGCAGACACAAGCAACAGAGGTGCAGAAAGAGGCAAGAGTGGTGCAGAAAGAAGCAAGCGAAGTGCAGAAAGAAGCAACAGAGGAGAAGAAAGAGGCAAGAGAAGTACAGAAGGAAGCAACAGTGTTGCAGAAAGAGGTAAGAATAGTGCAGAAAGAGGAAAGAGAGTTGCATAAACAGGCAATAGAGGTGCAGAAAGAGGGAACAGGGGTGCAGAAAGAGTCAAGAGAGATGCATAAAGAGGGAAGAAGGGTGCAGAAAGAGGAAACAGGGGTGCATAAAGAAGCAAGAGAGGTGCAGAAAGAAGCAAGAGAAGTGCATACACAAGCAACAGAGGTGCAGAAAGAGGCAAGAGTGTTGTAGAAAGATGCAAGAGAAGTGCAGAAAGAAGAAACAGAGGTGCAGAAAGAGGCAAAAGAGGTACAGAAGGAAGCAACGGAGGTGCAGAAAGAGGCAAGAAAAGTGTAGAAAGAGGCAAGAGAGTTGCAGAAATAGGCAAAAGAGGTGCAGAAAGAGGGAACGGGGTGCAGAGAGAGGCAAGAAAAGTACAGAAAGAGGCTAGAGAGTTCCAGAAACAGGCAAAAGAGGTGCAGAAAGAAGAAACAGGGGTGCAGAAAGAGGCAAGAGAAGTACAGAAAGAAGCAACAGAGGTGCAGAAAGAGGCAAGAAAAGTGCAGAGAAAGGCAATAGAGTTGCAGAAACAGGCAAAAGAGGTGCAGAAAGAGGGAACAGGGGTGCAGAAAGAAGAAAGAGTGGTACAGAAAGAGGAAAGAGGGGTTAAGAAAGAGGCAAGAGGGGTCCAGAAAGAAGCAAGAGAAGTGCAGAAAGAAGCAACAAAGGAGAAGAAAGAGGCAAGAGAAGTACAGAAGGAAGCAACAGAGTTGCAGAAAGAGGTAAGAATAGTGCAGAAAGAGGAAAGAGAGTTGAATAAACAGGCAATAGAGGTGCAGAAAGAGGGAACAGGGGTGCAGAAAGAGTCAAGAGAGATGCAGAAAGAGGGAAGAAGGGTGCAGAAAGAGGAAACAGGGGTGCATAAAGAAGCAAGAGAGGTACAGAAAGAAGCAAGAGAAGTGCAGACACAAGCAACAGAGGTGCAGAAAGAGGCAAGAGGGGTGCAGAAAGAAGCAAGAGAAGTACAGAAAGAGACAACAGAGGAGAAGAAAGAAGCAAGAGAAGTACAGAAGGAAGCAACAGAGTTGCAGAAAGAGGTAAGAATAGTGCAGAAAGAGGAAAGAGAGTTGCATAAACAGGCAATAGAGGTACAGAAAGAGGGAACAGGGGTGCAGAAAGAGTCAAGAGAGATGAAGAAAGAGGGAAGAAGGGTGCAGAAAGAAGAAACAGGGGTGCATAAAGAAGCAAGAGAGGTGCAGAAAGAAGCAAGAGAAGTGCAGACACAAGCAACAGAGGTGCAGAAAGAGGCAAGAGTGGTGCAGAAAGACGCAAGAGAAGTGCAGAAAGAAGCAACAGAGGTGCAGAAAGAGGCAAGAAAAGTGTAGAAAGAGGCAAGAGAGTTGCAGAAACAGGCAAAAGAGGTGCAGAAAGAGGGAACAGGGTGCAGAGAGAGGCAAGAGAAGTACAGAAAGAGGCTAGAGAGTTCCAGAAACAGGCAAAAGAGGTGCAGAAAGAAGAAACAGGGGTTCAGAAAGAGGCAAGAGAAGTACAGAAGGAAGCAACGGAGGTGCAGAAAGAGGCAAGAAAAGTGCAGAGAGAGGCAATAGAGTTGCAGAAACAGGCAAAAGAGGTGCAGAAAGAGGGAACAGGGGTGCAGAAAGAGTCAAGAGAGGTGCAGAAAGAGAGAAGAAGGGTGCAGAAAGAGGCAAGAGGGGTGCAGAATGAAGTAAGAGAGGTGCAGAAAGAACTAAGAGCAGTGCAGAAATAAGCAACAGAGGTGCAGAACGAGGCAAGAGAAGTACAGAAGGAAGCAACAGAGGTGCAGAAAGAGGCAAGGAAAGTGCAGAGAGAGGCAAGAGAATTGCAGAAACAGGCAAAAGAGGTGCAGAAAGAGGGAACAGGGGTGCAGAAAGAGGCAAGAGAAGTACAGAAGGACGCAACAGAGGTGCAGAAAGAGGCAAGAAAAGTGCAGAAAGAGGCAAGAGAATTGCAGAAACAGGCAAAAGAGGTGCAGAAAGAGGGAATAGGGGTGCAGAAAGAGGGAAGAGTAGTACAGAAGGAAGCAACAGCGGTGCAGAAAGAGGAAAGAAAAGTGCAGAAAGAGGCAGGAGAGTTACTGAAACAGGCAAAAGAGGTGCAGAAAGGGGGAACAGGGGTGCAGAAAGAGGCAAGAGAGGTGCACAAAGAGGGAAGAAGGGTGCAGAAGGAGGCAAGAGGGGTGCGGAAAGAAACAAGAGAGGTGCAGAAAGAAGCAAGAGAAGTGCAGAAACAAGAAACAGAGGTGCAGAATAAGGCAAGAGGGGTGCAGAAAGAGGCAAGATCAGTGCAGAAAGAAGCCACAGAGGTGCAGAAATAAGCAACAGAGGTGCAGAAAGAGGCAAAAGAGGTGCAGAAAGAGGGAACAGGGTGCAGAGAGAGTCAAGAGAAGTACAGAAAGAGGCTAGAGAGTTCCAGAAACAGGCAAAAGAGGTGCAGAAAGAGGAAACAGGGGTGCAGAAAGAGGCAAGAGAAGTACAGAAGGAAGCAACAGAGGTGCAGAAAGAGGCAAGAAAAGTGCAGAGAGAGGCAATAGAGTTGCAGAAACAGGCAAAAGAGGTGCAGAAAGAGGGAACAGGGGTGCAGAAAGAGGGAAGAGAGGTGCAGAAAGAGGGAAGAAGGGTGCAGAAAGAGGCAAGAGGGGTGCAGAACGAAGTAAGAGAGGTGCAGAAAGAACTAAGAGCAGTGCAGAAATAAGCAACAGAGGTGCAGAAAGAGGCAAGAGGGGTACAGAAAGATGCAAGAGAAGTGCACAAAGAAGCAACAGAGGTGCAGAAAGAGGCAAGAGAAGTACAGAAGGAAGCAATAGAGGTGCAGAAAGAGGCAAGGAAAGCGCAGAGAGAGGCAAGAGAATTGCAGAAACGGGCAAAAGAGGTGCAGAAAGAGGGAACAGGGGTGCAGAAAGAGGCAAGAGAAGTACAGAAGGAAGCAACAGAGGTGCAGAAAGAGGCAAGAAAAGTGCAATAAGAGGCAAGAGAATTGCAGAAACAGGCAAAAGAGGTGCAGAAAGAGGGAATAGGGGTGCAGAAAGAGGGAAGAGTAGTACAGAAGGAAGCAACAGCAGTGCAGAAAGAGGAAAGAAAAGTGCAGAAAGAGGCAGGAGAGTTACTGAAACATGCAAAAGAGGTGCAGAAAGGGGGAACAGGGGTGCAGAAAGAGGCAAGAGAGGTGCACAAAGAGGGAAGAAGGGTACAGAAACAGGCAAGAGGGGTGCGGAAAGAAACAAGAGAGGTGAAGAAAGAAGCAAGAGAAGTGCAGAAACTAGAAACAGAGGAGCAGAATAAGGCAAGAGGGGTGCAGAAAGAGGCAAGAGAAGTGCAGAAAGAAGCAACAGAGGTGCAGAAATAAGCAACAGAGGTGCAGAAAGAGGCAAGAGAAGTACAGAAGGTAGCAACAGAGGTGCAGAAAGAGGCAAGAAAAGTGCAGAAAGAGGCAAGAGAGGTGTAGAAACAGGGAAAAGAGGTGCAGAAAGAGGGACCAGGGGTGCAGAAAGAGGCAAGAGAAGTACATAAGGAAGCAACAGAGGTGCAGAAAGAGGCAAGAAACGTGCAGAAAGAGGCAAGAGAGTTGCAGAAACAGGCAAAAGAGGTGCAAAAATGTGGGAACAGGGGTGCAGAAAGAGGCAAGAAAGGTGCAGAAAGAGGGAGGAAGGGTGCAGAAAGAAGCAAGAGGGGTGCAGAAAGAAGCAAGAGGGGTGCAGAAAGAAGCAAGAGAGGTGCTGAAAGAAGCACGAGAAGTGCAGAAACAAGCAACAGAGGTGCAGAAAGAGGCAGGAGGGGTGCAGAAAGAGGCAATAGAAGTGCAGAAAGAGGCAAGAGAAGTGCAGAAGGAAGCAACAGAGGTGCAGAATGAAGCAAGGAAAGTGCAGAAAGAGGCAAGAGAGTTGCAGAAACAGGCAAAAGAGGTGCGGAAAGAGGGAACAGGGATGCAGAGAGAGGCAAGAGAAGTACAGAAGGAAGCAACAGAGGTCGAAAGAGGCAAGAAAAGTACAGAAAGAGGCAAGAGAGTTGCAGAAACAGGCAAAAAAGGTGCAGAAAGAGGGAACAGGGGTGCAGAAAGAGGCAAGAGAAGTAAAGAAGGAAGCAACAGAGGTGCAGAAAGATGCAAGAAAAGTGCAGAAAGAGGCAAGAGCGTTGCAGAAACAGGCAAAAGAGGTGCAGAAATAGGGAACAGGGGTACAGAAAGAGGCAAGAGTGGTGCAGAAAGAGGGTGCAGAAAGAGGCAAGAGGGGTGCAGAAAGAAGCGAGAGGTGCAGAAAGAAGCGAGAGAAGTGCAGAAACAAGAAACAGAGGTGCAGAAAGAGGCAAGAGGGGTACAGAAAGAGGCAAGAGAAGTGCAGAAAGAAGCAACAGAGGTGCAGAAAGAGGCAAGAGAAGTACAGAAGGGAGCAAGAGAGTTGCAGAAACAGGCAAAAGACGTGCAGAAAGAGGGAACAGGGGTACAGAAAGAGGCAAGAGAAGTACAGAAGGAAGCAACAGAGGTGCAGAAATAGGCAAGAAAAGTGCAGGAAGAGGCAATAGAGTTGCAGAAAGAGGCAAAAGAGGTGCAGAAAGTGGGAACAGGGGTGCAGAAAGAGGCAAGAGAGGTGCAAAAGGGGAAGAAGGGTGAAAAAAGAGGCAAGAGGGGTGCAGAAAGAAGCAAGAGAGGTGCAGAAACAAGCAAGAGAAGTAAAGAAACAAGCAACAGAGGTGCATAAAGAGGCAAGAGTGGTGCAGAAAGAGTCAAGAGAAGTACAGAAAGAAGCAACAGAGGTGCAGAGAGAGGCAAGAGAAGTACAGAAGGAAGCAACAGAGGTGCAGAAAGAGGCAATAAAAGTGCAGAGAGATTTAAGAGAATTGCAAAAACAGGCAAAAGAGGTGCAGAAAGAGGAAACAGGGGTGCAGAAAGAGGCAAGAGAAGTACAGAAGGAAGCAACAGAGGTACAGAAAGAGGCAAGAAAAGTGCATAAAGAGGCAAGAGAGTTGCAGAAAGAGGGAAGAGGGGTGAAGAAAGTGGCAATAGAGGTGCAGAAAGAGGGAAGAAGGGTGCAGAAAGAGGCAAGAGGGGTGCAGAAAGAAGCAAGAGAGGTGCAGAAAGAAGCCAGAGAAGTGCAGAAACAAGAAACAGAGGTGCAGAAAGAGGCAAGAGGGGTGGGGAAAGAGGCAAGAGAAGTGCAGAAAGTAGAAAAAGAGGTGCAGAAAGAGTCAAGAAAAGTACAGAAGGAAGCAACAGAGGTGCAGAGAGAGGCAAGAAAAATGCAGAAAGAGGCAAGAGCGTTGCAGAAACAGGCAAAAGAGGTGCAGCAAAGAGGGAACAGGGGTGCAGAAAGAGGCAATAGAAGCACAGAAGGAAGCAACAGAGGTGCAGAAAGAGGCAAGAAAAGTGCAGAAAGAGGCAAGAGTGTTGCATAAATAACTAAAAGAGGTGCAGAAAGAGGGAACAGGCGTGCAGAAAGAGGCAAGAGAGGTGCAGAAAGAGGGAAGAAGGGTGCAGAAAGAGGCAAGAGAGGTGCATAAAGAAGCAAGAGAGGTGCAGAAAGAAGCAAGAGAAGTGCAGAAACAAGCAACAGAGATGCAGAAAGAGGCAAGAGGGGTGCAGAAAGAAGCAAGAGAAGTACAGAAAGAAGCAACATAGGAGCTGAAAGAGGCAAGAGAAGTACAGAAGGAAGCAACAGAGTTGCAGAAAGAGACAAGATAAGAACAGAAAGAGGCACGAGAGTTGCAGAAACAGGCAAAAGAGGTGCAGTAAGAGGGAACAGGGGTGCAGAAAGAAGCAAGAGAAGTACAGAAGGAAGCAACAGAGGTGCAGAGAGAGGCAATAAAAGTGCAGATAGAGGCAAGAGAGTTGTAGAAACAGGCAAAAGAGGTGCAGAAAGAGGTAACAGGGGTGCAGAAAAAGGCAAGAGTGGTGCAGAAAGAGGGCAGAAGGGTGCAGAAAGAGGAAAGAAAGGTGCAGAAAGAGGCAAGAGAAGTGCAGAAACAAGCAACAGAGGTGCAGATAGAGGCAAAAGGGGTGCAGAAAGAAGCAAGAGAAGTGCAGAAAAAAGCAACAGAGGTGCAGAAAGAGGCAAGAGAAGTACAGAAGGAAGCAGCAGATGTGCAGAAAGAGGCAAGAGGGGTGCAGAAAGAGGCAAGAGTAGTGCAGAAAGAAGCAACAGAGGTGCAGAAAGAAGCAAGAGAAGTGCAGAAACAAGCAACAGAGGTGCAGAAAGAGGCAAGAGGGGTGCAGAAAGAGGCAAGAGAAGTACAGAAAGAAGCAACAGAGGTGTAGAAAGAGACAAGAGAGGTACAGAAGGAAGCAAGAGAGGTGCAGAAAGAGGCAAGAAAAGTGCAGAAAGAGGCAAGAGAGTTGCAGAAACAGGCAAAAGAGGTGCAGAAAGAGGGAACAGGGGTGCAGAAAGGGGCCAGAGAGGTGCAGAAAGAGGGAAGAAGGGTGCAAAAAGAGGCACGAGGGTGCAGAAAGAAACAAAAGAATTGCAGAAAGAAGGAACAGAGGTGCAGAAAGAAGGAACAGAGGTGCACAAAGAGGCAAGAGGGGTGCAGAAAGAGGAAAGAGAGGTGCAGAAATAGGCAAGAGAGTTGCACAAAGAGGGAAGAAGAGTGCAGAAAGAGGCAAGAGGGGTGCAGAAAGAAGCAAGAGAGGTGCAGAAAGAGGCAAGAGAAGTGCAGAAAGAAGCAACAGAGGTGCAGAAGGAGGCAAGAGAAGTGCAGAAAGAGGCAAGAGAGTTGCAGAAAGAAGCAACAAAGGTGCAGAAAGAGGCAAGAGAAGTGCAGAAAGAGGCACAAGAGGTGCAGAAACAGGCAGGAGAGGTGCAGAAAGAGGGAACAGGGGTGCAGAAAGAGGCAAGAGAGGTGCAGAAAGAGGGAAGAAGGGTGCAGAAAGAGGCAAGAGGGGTGCAGAAAGAAGCAAGTGAGGTGTAGAAAGGGGCAACAGAGGTGCAGAAAATGGCAAGAGAGGTGCAGAAAGTGAAAGAGATGTGCAAAAAGAGGCAAGAGAAGTGCAGAAAAAGAAAGAAAGGTGCAGAAAGAAGGAACAGAAATGCAGTAAAAGGCAAGAGAGGCGCAGAAAGAAGCAAGAGTGGTTTGCACACCATTAGTACCAATTTAACACCCACATTTAGCAATAAGTGACCAATCTAGGTGTGCAAAGGGCCTTTCACCATGCTGTTACACTTGTCGCTGCAATTTTGGTAACGTTTGAGCTAGAAACAAGGTTTTTTTTTGTTCAAATCTGCAGAATATGCAGTAGATCAGTAGATGATGGATTATGTGGCAAATGCGGAAAATGTATTATTGTGCGAAAGTAGGTGCAGTCAAACAGTCGCATAATTCCAGTGGCCCTGCTCATACCTCTGACTAGGTCCAAAAGTGCTCCTCAGTGGTTCGTTCTTTTTTTTGTCTCATTGAGTTTATAGTTTAGCTTTTATGGAAGCGAGGAAGACTAAACCTGAGGTTACCACGCCACAACACAGACTACCATACCACATAATTACTCTCCATAACACATAATCCCACTCTACATAATTCCTATACACTAATTACCACATACTTTCTATCCACATAATTTCACTGCACAACATACCACATAATTCCACTACACACAACCTACATCCACTCCACTCCAAAAACATTAGTAAAAAACTTTTACATTTACAATGCCAATAGCTCTAACTCTTGCAAATGCGAGACCTATTACATTACAAATGCTTCTTTAACTGATAGTCGCGTTTGTAGAGAAGATGGAGAAAGGGGGCTGGGCCTCCAACCAGCGCTCAGGAATTCCACTGTGTAGGACTTACAGGAGGTACCAGGAGGGTTTCTTGGCCCCCAAAGTCCCTCAGGAGTAAAGTGTACTTCATCCCCAACCCGTAGTGTGCCAGGAGGCGCGTTTGCAGAGTGGTGGAGAAAGGGGGGGTGTGGCCTCTGAAGACCTCTTAGCAATCCCACTGTGTGAGACTTACTGCAGGTAACAGAAGGGGTAGTTGGCCCCCAAGGACAATCTTGGGGGCCAACTACCACTCCTATTACCTCCAGTAAGTCCCACACAGCAGCATTGGTAAGTTCTCATAGCAGGCCACGCCCCCTTTGACCACCAGTCTGCAAACGTGCTCCCTGGCGTGCTCTTCAATGGGGATTAAAGTCCCCTTCGCTGCTGGGGGTCCTTAGGGGCCAACTAGCCTACCTGATACCTCCAGTAAGCCCGAGATAGTGGGATTGCTGAGAGGTGGACACAGGCCAAGCCCCCTTTCTCCACCAGTCTGCAAATGCTCCTCCTGGCGCGCTCTTGGTTAGGGGATGAAGTCCTCTTCCCTCCCGAGGGTCCCTGGGGGCCAAATAGCCCTCCTGTTATCTCTAGTAAGCCCCACACAGCTGGATTGCCGAGAGTGGTCTGAGGCCATGCCCCCTTTTTACACCACTCTGCAAACGCGCCTCCTGGCGCACTGCTGCTCGGGGGATGAAGTCCACTTTAGTCCTGAGGTCCTCAGGACACAAGAGGACCTCATCGCCTCACCAGCAGTGCGCCAAGAGGTGCGTTTGCAGAGTGGTATAAAAAGGGGCATGGCCTCAGACCACCTCTCAGCAATCCCACTGTGTGGGGCTTACTGGAGGTATCTGGTGGGCTAGCTGGCCCCAGGGACCCTCAGGATTCAAGGGAACTGACCATGTCATGAGTGATGTAATATGTGACGTCATCAGCAGTGCATTGCGGGGGCACGAGTTATAGTTACCTGAACTAACTATAACGGGGGAATTTCACGGGTTTTGTACGATTTCAATGTCCAACTAACTATAACTGTCCCTAAAACCTATGGTTTTTTCAGTGAATATATATATATATATATATATATATATATATAACCTACAGGCGGTCGCCAGTAGGTAGTTATAGCTAGGACCTAGTTTCCATAGGTAAAGTGTTTTTTGAATTGCCTATATCTTTTGACCCGTTTGACGAATCTTCACAAAAATGTTTTAAAAAAGTGCACCCGTGATTCTATTTGAGAATGGAAAGTTTCAGGGCAATCCATCATGTGGGGGCCTAGAAAAAGGGGGGTCAAACAAAGTGCTTTTCACATGTTCATTTCCACAGAGATTTTAGAGATGACTACAGCCTGAACCGCTGGAAGGAATTACACCAAATTTGAGAGAAAGGTAGTTCTTCATCCAGAAAGCAACCTTTTTGTGAATTGGTATAAATCTGTTCAGTAGTTTCCGAGATATTAAAAGAAAACCAAATTTGCATATCTAGGGATGCGGATCCTCGGATGATTCGACAGTCGCAGTGATAAAATCTGATTGGCTGCCAACACTTCAACCAAGAAGTGTTGGCAGCCAACTTGGGACATGGCTTCAGCTGAGTACCAAAAACAAACATTAGAAAAAAAGAAAAGGGGGAAGGGTAGGAATACCCTGACCCCCTAGCCCTGGTCCTGGGGGCTCCCCTAAAACTCTGCCAGGGCAAAAAGCATTTAAAAAAAAATTGCCACAAAATTGTGAGGAAGTCACGAATCTGCAGCAAAATTTAAGAAAAAAAGCAGGCGTGCACAGGTACCCCATCTTAATGCCCTTTTGAGCCCTGGAGACCACCACCTCCCTGGGGCTTTTTTGGCCCCCCTGCAGGGGCTCTTTGAAGTCCCAGGGACACCACCTCCCCGGGCTCAATGAAAATATTTGCAGGAGGGCCTCGTGGACTCCCCTGTGCCCCAGGGACCGCCACCTCTCCAGGGCCTGTAATATATTTAAAACTAGTAGGGGAACCGCGTGGCCCCCCTCCCGGGCCATTTACAGCTCCAGGGACCACCACCTCCCCAGGGCTGGCTCATGCAAAGTAAAGGAGGGGTGGCTTCACGGCCCTACTCCTGGAGCCAATTATGGCCCTGTGGACTGCCACCCCCCAGGGCCATCTCCTGCTATCTCCCGAGGCGCCCACCCTCAGGAGAGAGCAGTTTGCTTTCGCTCAGTTGGAACTGTGATAGCTCCCGCCAAGCAAGAGCAAACACTAACTCCGCTCACAGCAAGAGGGAGCTGTCATGCGGGCAGGGAAACAGATGAAAGATTGCTCCTGCAAGCAGGGAGCTGCATATTTAGCAGCTCCCTGCATGCAGGAGCAATGCCGGCTCCAGCAGGAGGTGGGGAGCCAGCAGGGACCACTGGGGCATTGAGGCTTCCCCTGCGATCCCCATCATAGCACACTGTGTGCCCTGGGTGGGCTACAGGGCACCCAGGTAGATGTGGCCGGGCCCCAGTGGATGGAGTCCCCCAGGGCCAAAAACGGCCCAAGAAGGAGGGCGACACGGACCAACTCCCCCATTGAACTTTGTCCAGGCCCCAGGGGATGAGGTCCCAGGGGGCCAAAATCAGCACAGGGAGGGTGGTCCGCATGGCCCCCCTCCCCATTGCCTAAATGGCAAAAGAGAGGGTAGAAAAACAAGCATAAAACGCAAAACAGAGCAGTAGAGGGCAAAATAGATGGCAACGAAACAAGCAGTAAAGGTAAAACAAAGCAGAAAAGGGCAAAACAGAGGGCAGAAAAATGAGCAGAAAAGGCAAAACAGAGGGCAGAAAAATGAACAGAAGAGGCAAAACAGAGGGCAGAAAAACAAGCAGGAAAGGCGAAACAGAGGGCAGAAAAACTAACAGAAAAAGGCAAAATAGAGGGCAGAAAACAAGTAATAAAAGAAAAAACAGAGCAGAAGAGGGCAAAACCGAGGGCAGAAAAACAATCAGGAAAGACAAAACAGGGCAGAAATACGAGTAGAAAAAGGCAAAATAGAGGGCAGAAAAATGAGCATAAAAACCAAAACAATGCAGAAGAGGGCAAAACAGAGGGCAAAAAAACCGAGCAGAAAAAACAAAGTGGAGAGCAGAAAAATGAGCAGAAAAGGCAAAACAGACAGCAGAAAAATGAGCAGAAAAAAGACAAGTCATGGGGCAGAAAAAGCAAAACAGAGCAGAAGAGGGTAAAACAGAGGATAAAACAGAGGGTACTCAGACACTAACACACCCACTCACAGACCTACTCAGAGACTCACACACCTACTCACAGACAGACTCAGAGACTCATGAACCCACTCACAAACCCACTCAGACTCTCACGTACCCACTCACAGACACACATCCACTCACACACCTACTCAGAGACTCATGCAACCATTCACAGACTCGCTCTGACTCATGCACTCACTCACAGACCCACTCAGAGACTCATGTACTCACTCACAGATCCACTCAGACACTGACACACCCACTCACAGACTGACTCAGAGACTCACGCACCCAATCACAGACCCACACAGACACTCTCACACTCACTCACAGATCCACTGAGACACTCACAATTGAAATTCAGCAGTTATAGTTACCTGAGCTAACTATAACTTACTCCCCTGCAATGCACTGCTTATAACCTCACATATTACATCACTCATGATATGGTCAGTGGCATCACTGATGACATCATGTACTGGACCACTCATACATCCACTCACAGACCCATACAACCACTCATACACCCACTCACATACCCATACAACTGTTCACATACCCCTTGACTCATCCATAGAGCCACTCATACACCCACTCACTCATCCATATAGCCACTAACACAGTCACTCACTCATCCATACAGCCACTCACACACCTAGTCATACAGCCACTCACACACCCACTCATAAACCCATACAGTCACTCACACATGCAGACACTCATCCATACAGGCACTCAGACACACACTCACTCACCCATACATCTACTGACTTACCCACTGACTCAGCCATAGAGGAATTCAGACATCCATTCATTCACATACATACTCAGACACCTGGTTTCACACCTATAATACCACTCATACACCTACTTACGAACCCATATAACTACTCACACATCCACTCACATACCCACTCAACCACTCACACACCCACTCATACACTCACACAACCACTCACGCACCCACTCACATACCCATACAACCACTCACACACCCACTGGCACATCCATAGAACCACTCACACTCTTAGTCACACACCCATGTAACCCATCACACACCAACTTACAAACACATACAACCACTCACACACCCACTGACACCCCCACAACCACTCACACACCACAATGCACTGCTTACGACCTCACATATTACACTCATGACATGGTCAGTGACATCACCCATAACCACTGATGACATCTCAAATGACTTCACTGGTGACATCACTGATGACATCATCCTCTGGACCACTCATATACCCTCTCACATACCCATATCCATACAGCCATACACACATATCCTCGCTCATCCTCGCTCATCCATAGAGCCACTGTCACACTCACTCACTCATATAGCCACTAACACAGTCACTCAATCACCCATACAGCCATTCACAAACCTAGTCATGCAGCCACTCACATACCTGCTCATACACCCATACAGCCCCTCACACATGCAGACACTCATCCATACAGGCACTCAGATATGCACTCACTCACCCATACATCCACTGACCTACCCAGTCACTCAGCCATAGAGGAACTCATCCACCCACTCATTTACCTACATACTCACACACCCAGTTTCATATCCATAAAACCACTCACACACCCACCTACAAACCCATAGAACTACTCACACATCTACTCACATACCCACTCAACCACTCACACACCCACTCATACACCCACGCACCCACTTACACATCCATACAACCACTCACACATCCACTCACACATCCATACAACCACTCACACACCCAGTCACACACCCATGCAACCAATCACACACCTGCTTACAAACCCATATAACCACTCATATACCCAGTGACACCCTCATAACCACTCACGCACCACAATGCACTTCTTATGACCTCACATATAACATCACTCATGACATGGTCAGTGACATCACTCATGACATCACTGATGACATCATACATTGAGTGAATGTGTTTCATAAATGTTTCTGAGACTTAAAGATATATACTAAGCTACAGTATAAGTTAAATTGCATTCTTTCTGTACTAATAATTAGTCATACTATTTCTAACATATATCATCTGAGTAGCTGTGTGACTGTCTGTATCAGTGTGTGAGTGGATGTCTGTATGGGTGTGTGAGGGGCTGTATGGATGTGTTTGTGGGTATGTGAGTAGCTGTAAGGGTGAGTGAGTGGCTGTGTGAATGGCTCTATTGGAGAGTGAGTGGGTGTGGGGGTGACTGTATGGGTGAGCTAGTTGCTGCATAAGTGTGTGAGCAGGTGTGTGAGTGGCTGTATAGGTGAGGGAGTAGCTGTCTGACTGTGTGTATATGTAACTGAGTGGGTATGAAAGGGTATATTGGAGAGTGAATGTCTGTGAGAGTGGATGTAAGGGTGAGTGAGTGGGTATATGAGTGGCTGTATGGATGCGTGAATGGTTATGTTAGTGCTTCTGTGGGCGAGTGAGCTGGTGTGTTAGTGGTTGTAAGGGTCAATGAGAGGCTGTGTCAGTTGCTGCATGGATAAGTGAGTGGGTGTGTGAGTGATGTGTAGGTAAATAAGTTGATGTGTGAATAGCTGTATTGGTGAGTGAGTGGCAGTATGAGTAGCTGTATGGGTGAGTGTATGGGTAAGTGAATGGCTATGTGAGCTTCTGTATGGGTGATTGAGTGGGTGTTTGAGTGGCTGTAAGGATTTATGAGTTGGTGTTTAAGAGTCTGTATATCTGTATGACTGGATGTGTCAGTGGCTTAATTGGTGAGTGAGTGCATGAGTGGCTGAGTTAGTGGGTGTGTGAATGGCTGTATGAGTGAGTTGATGTGTGAGTGGCTCTATGGATGAGTAACTGGTTGTGTGAGTCCTGGTATGGGCCTGTGAAGGGCTGTGTGAGTAGTTGTGTGGGAGTGGGTATGTGAGTGGTTCTGTGGGGTGTGAGTGGGTGTGTGAGTGGTTCTGTGGATAATGTCATCAGTGATGTCATTTGAGCAGTCATCAGTGATGTCACTGACCATGTCATGAGTGATGTAATATGTAAGGTCAGAAGCAGTGCGCTACAGGGGTGTAAGCTGTAGTTAGCTCAGCCTAACTATAACGTCCCTGTAACCTTTGTTTTTTCAGTACCTTTCTAAGGTTCTAAATTATATTTCATAATGATAACGTCCCTGTAACCTTTGAGAGTGAGTGTGTGAGTGAGTGCATGAGTGTCTCAGTGGGTTTGTGAGTGGGTGTGAGAGTATCTGAGTGGGACTTTCAGTCAGTGTGTAAGTGTGTCAGTGGGTCTGGGAGTGGCTGCATAAGTGTCAAACTGGGTGTGTGAGTGGGTGCATGAGTGTCTGAGTAGATCTGTGAGTGGGTGCACGAGTGTCTCAGTGGCTGTCAAAGTGGGTGTGATTAATTATGAATGAAGAGAGAGTTACAGCTGTCGTTTTTATCTTATTGCAACATTCCCCGGGGCTGATTTCAAATGGCAGAAAGTAGCATAAGGGGTGTGCTGTATGGGTGAATGAGTGACTGTGTGGCTTGCTGTATAGAAGAGTGGGTGGCTGTGTGAGTGGCTATGTGGGTGAGTGAGTGTGTGCATGTTTGTAGCTGTATGAGTGAGTGAGTGGCTGTATGGTGAGTGAGTGGCTGTGTGAGTTGAGTGACTGTATGGGTGAGTGAGTGGATATGTGAGTGGTTGTGTGGGTGAGGGAATAGTGTGTAAGTGGCTATGTGGGTGATTGTGTAAGTGGCTGTATGCGAGAGTGGCTGTCTGGTGTCTGTATGGGTGAGTGAGTAGCTGTGTGAGTGGCTGTATGGGTGACTGAGTAGCAGTATGGGTGAGTGAGTGCATTTGTTACTAGCTGTATGGGTGAGTGAGTGGGTGTGTCAGAGACTGCATGGGTGAGTGAGTGGATGTGTGAGTGGTTGTATGGATAAGTGGGTGTGTCAGTGACTATATGGGTGAGTGCATGGCTGTAAGGGTAAGTCAGTGGATGTGTGAAGGTCTGTATGGGCAAGTGATTAGCCATGTGAGTGGCTGTATGTATAAGAGAGTGGCTGTGTAAGTGCTTGTAATGGGTGAGTGACTTGGTATGTGAATGGCTATATGGGTGAGTGAGGGGCTATATTAGTGGCTGTATGGGTGAGTGAGTTGATGTGTGAGTGATTGTATGGGTGAGGGAGTAGCTATGTGAGTGGCAGTATGGGTCAGTAAGTGGCTGTGTGGGTGGCTGCATGGGTGAGTGGCTGTGTGAGTGTCTATATGGGTAAGTGAGTGGCTATGTAAGTAGCTGTATTGGTGAGTGAGTGGCTGTATGGGTCAGTAATTGGCTGTGTGAGTGGTTATATGGGTGAGTGGCTGTTTGAGTGGCTGTATTAGTGAGTGAGTGCTAGTATGAGTGGCTGTATAAATGAGTGAGAGGTTGTCTGAGTAGCTCTATGGGTTAGTGAGTACTAGTGTGAGTGGCTTTATGGTTGAGTTAGTGGGTGTGTGAGTGGCTGTATGAGTGAGTGAGTGGCTGTGTGAGCAGTGGTTTGGGTCAGTAAGTGGCTGTGTAAGTGGCTGTATGGGTGAGTGGCTGTGTGAGTGGCTGTGTGAGTAGCTGTAAGGGTGAGTGAGTAGCTGTGTGAGTGACTATATGGGTGAATGAGTGGCAGTATGTGTCAGTAAGTGGCTGTGTGAGTGGTTGAATGGGTGAGTGGCTGTATTAGTGAGTGAGTGCTAGTGTGGGTGGCTATATGAGTGAGTGAGAGGTTGTCCGAGTAGCTCTATGGGTTAGTGAGTGCTAGTGTGAGTGGCTTTATGGTTGAGTTAGTGGGTATGTTAGTAGCTGTATAGGTCAGCGAGTAGCAGTGTAAATGGCTGTATAGATGAGTGAACAGTCATGTGAGTAGGAACATGAGTGAGTGGGTCGGTGTCCAATTGCTTATATGTGTGAGTGAGTGGTTGCATCAGTGCCTGTATGAGTGAGTAAGTGCTAGTGTCAGTGGCTGTATGGGTGAGTGAGTGACTGTGTGAGTGGGTATATTGATAAATGACCATTAGTGTAAATGGCAAATGGGTTAGTGACTGCCAGTGTGACTGGCCCCTCGTGATTGAGTGAGTTGTTATGTGACTGACTATAAATCTGCTCTACTGCACTGACATTTGTAATTGTAAGATACACAAAATAAACTAAAAGGAAGTTAACGTAACAGCACTTTATGTTTAAAAGACTTTCCATGGTTATCTCTAACCAATATGTCTGTGGTAGAAAAAGTGTTTTGACACTTCAACTGCAGCCTGAACTCACGAAAAGGTAACCGGATGGTGTACCTACACTACTCACCAGACATTCACAGTGAGGGGGGAGGGACAGACGCAGACATGTGTTAAGACAAGAACCCTCACTCACCCTAAGGTGACATGCTTCATCATTGGGTTCCCTCTTGCACACTGGGACCACAAGGTACCCAGTGTGGGCTACAACTCCCCCGCAGGAGAGGAGCGTGAGGTGTTTATTATCATCCAATGTAGGGCAGAGTGAGGGGCAGAGTGCGAAAATCAAAATGTGAGTTAAAACTATCTCCTGGTTGACAAAGTCAATCCTTTATTAGTGTCCCCAGTGGATCGATTAAAATAAGCTCAGAGAGAGAATAGGGATATGGATGTTCCCTATTAGGATCAGGTCAACATGTTTCTGCCTTGATAGACCGAAAAGGTTCTTGGCATTTTCAGGACCATTCATTATGTCACACTGCTTGATAAGTATGAAAAATAATATTAAAAAGCTACCATACTTTTACTGGTATGGCATTGGTCAGTGGTACCAGCTTGTAGTCAGGTCCACATTCTGTAGGGATATGAGAACACACATCAAAATACAGTATGCATTTTAAAAGTCCCAATATTTGCAAACCACCAGTGTCTTTCGCCATCACTGCAAAAGTGTATAGTTATAAATATAAACAATTAGTTTCATGAAGTCTCACCAATTGTGGAGACTACTAGTCAACATCCACCTTAATAAGTCCTTTAGTAGCAGGTCTAAAGGTATAAAAAGGGCACAGTAGCACATAGTCAGACAAAAAAAGAGTATTCTAGTCCTCTCCTCCTTATTGAACACCTGGGGCCAGATGTACGACCCGTTTGGGCATGCGCAAACGGGTTTGCGAACCCGTGTGTGATGCAAAAACATCATGGGCCATGAACAAAGCCTATTTAGCGAGTCACAATTTATTTGCGATTCGCTAAACAGGTTTTACAACTCGCTATTTGGAAGAGGCGTTCCCTTCCAAATAGCGAGTCTCAAAACCATGTACTAATGTTTTGCGACCGCAATTGCGGTCGCAAAACACTCGCAATTACCACCTACCCCTTCCCCTTTGCAAATGCATGCGAAAATATTTTTTAAGGGCAGGCAGTGGTCCCAGGGACCACTGCCTGCCCTTAAAAAATGAAACAAAAACGTTTCTTTTTTAAATGCAGCCCGTTTTCCTTTAACCCCTTCGCTGCTAGGCCTTTTCCCCCCCTGTGCTAAGCCTTTTTTTGGCTATTTGGGGTAGTGCGCACTTAGGCCCTGTAACTTTTTGACCACATAAGGTATCCACACCAAATTTGCGTCCTTTTTTTCTAACATTATGGGGATTGTAAAGGTACCCAGGAGGGGACCCAGAAATTAGCCAAAATACAGCAAAATTTTGTTTTTTTGGGGATAAATGCGAAAAAAGGGCTACAGATGAAAGCGTCTTGTTTTTTCCCTGCAAATGGCATCAAAAAAGGGGTTGTGGTGCTGAAATCACCATCTTCCCAGATTTCAGGGACAAGCAGACTTTTGTCAGAAAACCATCTTTTTTTACACAGTTTTGGCATTTTTCTGGGACATAGCCTATTTTTGCTATTTTTTGTGCTTTCAACCTCCTTCCAGTTAATGGTAGAAATGGGTATGAAACCAATAATGGATCCTGGAAAGCCATACATTTCTGAAACGTAGACAAAATTCTGAATTCAGCAAGGGGTCATTTGTGTAGATCCTTAAAGTTTTCCTTATAGAAACTAACAGTTAAATAAAGACAAAATTGAAAATTAGTTGAAAAAAATAGCCATTTGTGTCAACGTTTTCACCTGTAACTTCTTCTAATTATGACAGCTATTTGAAAGCAATATACCGTTATATCCGCTGGACCTTTCTGGTTGTGGGGATATATAGGACTTGTAGGTTCACCAAGAACCCGACGAACCCAGAGCCAATAACTGAGCAGCATCTTGCAATGTTTTTTTTATTATGTACCGGGTATATAGCAATTATTTTGGGAAAATGTATACATGGAAAAATTGTTATGAAAGACACCTATGTATTTCTGAAATGGGAACAAAATGTAGATTTTAGAAACAGTAGATATTTGCACATTTCCAAAATTGGGAGTACCCATACTAGCATGAGAATTATAGGTCATTTTTCAAAATGACTTCTTTTTACACATTGTCTTTCATTTGGAAGGCAGAAATGCATCGAAAGTCAATAGGTAATAACAGTTGCTCTACAATTCTGTGTTACCCTAAGTCTCCCGATAAAAATGGTACCTCACTTGTGTGGGTAGGCCTTGTGCCCACAACAGGAAATGGCTCAAAATGCAACGTGGACGTACCACATTTTCACAATGAAAAATTACCCTTTTTTTGCAAAGTGCCTAGCTGTAGTTTTTGAACCCTAGCTCTGCGGGCACTTAGGGAAACCTAGCAAACCTATACATTTTTGAAAAATAGACACCCAGGGGAATTCAGGATGGGGTGACTTGACTGGCTCTCACCAGGTTCTGTTACCCAGAATCCATTGCAAACCAAACAAATTGGCAAAAAAAACACATTTTCCTCACTTTTCTGTGGTGGAAAGTTCTGGAATCTGCGTGGATCCACAAAATTCCACCCACCCCGCGTTCCCCAAGGTCTTCCAAAAAAAAATGGTACCTCACTTGTGTGGGTAGGCCTAGTGCCCGCGACAGGAAGCAGCGCAAAACGCAACGTGGACGCACCACATTTTCACAGTGAAAAATGACCCTTTTTTTGCAAAGTGCCTAGCTGTAGTTTTTGAACCCTAGCTCTGCCGGCACTTAGGGAAACCTAGCAAACCTATACATTTTTGAAAAGTAGATACCCAGGGGAATTCAGGATGGGGTGACTTGACTGGCTCTCACCAGGTTCTGTTACCCAGAATCCCTTGCAAACCTAAAAAATTGGCAAAAAAAACTCATTTTCCTCACTTTTCTGTGGTGGAAAGTTCTGGAATCTGTGTGGATCCACAAAATTCCACCCACCCCGCGTTCCCCAAGGTCTTCCGAAAACAATGGTACCTCACTTGTGTGGGTAGGCCTAGTGCCCGCGACAGGAAGCAGCGCAAAACGCAACGTGGACGCACCACATTTTCACAGTGAAAAATGACAATTTATTTGCAAAGTGCCTAGCTGTAGTTTTTGAACCCTAGCTCTGCCGGCACTTAGGGAAACCTAGCAAACCTATACATTTTTGAAAAGTAGACACCCAGGGGAATCCAGGATGGGGTGACTTGACTGGCTCTCACCAGGTTCTGTTACCCAGAATCCCTTGCAAACCTAAAAATTGGCAAAAAAAACACATTTTCCTCACTTTTCTGTGGTGGAAAGTTCTGGAATCTGCATGGATCCACAAAATTCCACCCACCCCGCGTTCCCCAAGTTCTTCCAAAACAAATGGTACCTCACTTGTGTGGGTAGGCCTAGTGCCCGCGACAGGAAGCAGCGCAAAACGCAACGTGGACGCACCACATTTTCACAGTGAAAAATCACCCTTTTTTTGCAAAGTGCCTAGGTGTAGTTTTTGAACCCTAGTTCTGCCGGCACTTAGGGAAACCTAGCAAACCTATACATTTTTGAAAAGTAGACACCCAGGGGAATCCAGGATGGGGTGACTTGACTGGCTCTCACCAGGTTCTGTTACCTAGAATCCCTTGCAAACCTAAAAAATTGGCAAAAAAAACACATTTTCCTCACTTTTCTGTGGTGGAAAGTTTTGGAATCTGCGTGGATCCACAAAATTCCACCCACCCCGCGTTCCCCAAGTTCTTCCAAAAAAAATGGTACCTCACTTGTGTGGGTAGGCCTAGTGCCCGTGACAGGAAGCAGCGCAAAACGCAACGTGGACGCACCACATTTCCACAGTGAAAAATGACACTTTTTTTGCAAAGTGCCTAGCTGTAGTTTTTTAATCCTAGCTCTGCCGGCACCTAGGGAAACCTAGCAAACCTATACATTTTTTAAAAGTAGATACCCAGGGGAATCCATGATGGGGTGACTTGACTGGCTCGCACCAGGTTCTGTTACCCAGAATCCCTTGCAAACCTAAAAAATTGGCAAACAAAACACATTTTCCTCACTTTTCTGTGGTGGAAAGTTCTGGAATCTGCGTGGATCCACAAAATTCCACCCACCCCACGTTCCCCAAGGTCTTCCGAAAAAAATGGTACCTCACTTGTGTGGGTAGGCCTAGTGCCCGCGACAGGAAGCAGCGCAAAACGCAACGTGGACGCACCACATTTTCACAGTGAAAAATGACCCTTTTTTTGCTAAGTGCCTAGCTGTAGTTTTTGAACCCTAGCTCTGCCGGCACTTAGGGAAGCCTAGCAAACCTATACATTTTTGAAAAGTAGACACCTAGGGGAATCCAGGATGGGGTGACTTGACTGGCTCTCACCAGGTTCTGTTACCCAGAATCCCTTGCAAACCTAAAAAATTGGCAAAAAAAACACATTTTCCTCACTTTTCTGTGGTGGAAAGTTCTGGAATCTGCGTGGATCCACAAAATTCCACCCACCCCGCGTTCCCCAAGGTCTTCCGAAACAAATGGTACCTCACTTGTGTGGGTAGGCCTGGTGCCCGCGACAGGAAGCAGCGCAAAACGCAACGTGGATGCACCACATTTTCACAGGCCCAAGTACCCGCGACAGGCAAGGGCCCACAACGTATTGAGGCGACCTCAAAATGGCCTATCACAAAACGACCTGGTTTTGCAAGGGGGTCCCATGACGTTTTGGCCCGGGGCTCGGCGGCCACCTAGGGAAACCTACCAAACCCACACATTTCTGCAAAGTAGACACCCGGGGGATTCCAGGGAGGTATGGCTTGCGTGGATTCCCCAACGTTTTCTTACCCAGAATCCCCTGCAAACATGAGATTTTGCTGAAAAAAATCCCTTTTTTCACACATTTTTGTGTGGTAAAGTTGTGGCATCACGGGGCTGACACAAATTTCCTACTACCCAGCGTTCCCCCAGGTCTCCTGATAAAAATGGTGCATCACTCGGGTGGGAGGTTGGCTCATTTCAGTTTCGGTTTCACTGAAATGACATCAGCGCGACGTGCGCGCCGATCGTCATTTCAGGGAAACCAGGGGGGGGCCTCGGGAGCTGGGGAAGCTCTTCCCCAGCTCCCGAGGCTTTAGGGGAGAAAAGGGAATCCCTCTGGTGCCCGCACCAGAGGGATTTCCGGTGCTGGGTCCCATGACGAGCTGGACTCGTCATGAGCACACAACCACTGTGTGCCATGACGAGTCCAGCTCGTCATGAGCATAGAAGGGGTTAAGGAAAACGGGCTGCATTTTAAAAAAAACTGCTTTATTTAAAAGCAGTCCCAGACATGGTGGTCTGCTGAGCACAGCAGGCCACAATCCCTGGGGGGGCCTGTCATTCCCAATGGGCTCGCAAATTGCGAGAGGCTCATTAATATTAATGAGCCTTTCAGTTTGCGACCCCATTGAGAATCGCAAACAGTGTTAAGCACAATGTTGTACATTTTATTTTGCGACTCGCAATTAGTCGCAAATTGAGAGGCGCAAAATAAAATGGTCGTACACCTGGCCCTTAGTCTCATGTCTTCCAGCATTAGGACATGATGCATCCCACTCAATGCACAACCACCATGAGCACACTCATGCAGGGCAGTGCGAGGTAGTGCATGACAGGATATTCTCATATTCAAATATTACACCTGGGTGTCTAGACTTCAACAACCGACCCTGTGTCTTGTTTCATAATTAGACATACTGTCTCTGCTCGCTAGTTATCTCTGAAGAGGCCTCTTCATCCACCATAACAATGTGAATGGAGTGTCTGTGTTAAAGGAGTATATCAATCCAACTCCTATCATGAAGAAGGAGCGAGACTGTGTACCACACTAAACCATTACTGACACCCACGGGCGGCACGCCACAGCATGTGTCACTCTTATGCCCATTATGTAGCGCGATTATGCTGCCAATATCTAAACAAGAGTGTAACTAGACTATAACTCCCTGGAGGCATGATATGACCAGAAGAGAGACGCGTGTCTGAGAACAAAGGGAAGCGCCCATGTTATTGAAACGCTGTTTAGTAATTTACATGGTTTTTTAAAATAGAACATGAAGTGCAGCGCTCGGTTCTATTAGAAGGAAACCCAGTATACCAGTATTCACACCCTTCGATGGCACTCAGTGATAACATGCTCCAGCACATTTCACTGTCATGCCCGTACTAAGGCACGGCTTCGCTGGAAATATCCAAACTCAATTGAGACTCTCTTGAGGCACGCAGTAATCCGATAATGAATGCGTGTCTGTGTAACAGGTGGCAGTGCTCATGCCAACGAACCATTACTAAATATCCAACATAGTTCGGAAAACTAAAGTATAGTGCTCCATACTATTGTACCCCTGGAGGCATGCTGAAACCCGATAATCAGCGCGTGTCTGCATAGCGGGTTGCAGCGCTCATGTTAGCGAACCACTGCATAATATCCAACATAGTTCTGAAACTAAAGTTAGGCACTCCGTTATACTACAACAGGGGGGCTTTTGCTTAAATCCTTGGTGGGGCTCGCACCAAAGGTGCCTTACCTTCTACTCCTGTCTCCTGCCGCATGTACCAAAGGCTGAAGGGGGAGAACAGGTTACCAGCCCCTTTGCTATAAATGCGGTGAATCGGAAATGATCCCATGATCTATTTACGGTTCACAGGGGTGCTGGGAAATGTAGTTTCCAGTTGCCAGAGGCATGAAAAGCTGCTATTATACTCTCCCAAAAGCATGTTGTAAATACAACCTTAATTTTAAAACCTATGTTGGTGGATGAATCCTACTCTCATGGTTAATAATGTAACACAGTTAGCGTGCAGGTCATGATTGTTTGTATGTTCACACACTCACTAGTAGGAGTGTTTGGATTCGTGATTTTCTATGGTATTAGTGTCAGAATTGATATAATTTCTTCATGCGGTTTACTTCGTGTAGCTATATTTCATAGTTATTTATAACCATGATCTTGCAACAAAATGGGGAATCCTGCAACTGTGTGGTTGTCAAAGGTATGTGTGTTGTCTCAGACATACATATATACAGGTACTGATATCATGATTCAACTGCAGCCGCTATGAAAAAAGAACATAAAGATATGTTAGTATGTAATCTTCAAAAATGCAGAATCATAGCAATATACATTACTTATACTGTAACACTGTATTACAATGTACTAAAATATAATTTTCCCTTTTTTACTATTCTCAGCTTTCATACTTCTTCACCATAAACAGTGGTCTGTATGAAGCATCATCCTCGAACTGTGGGGAAATAACAATCAATGGATTGTAAAAAAAAAAAAAAACATAGCTGCACAATACATCACTATAATTAAGTGACACTATGCATCATTCTCACTTCAATTTGTTAATTAATTGCTTTTTCTGGATTTGCTACAACAATGTAAACAAACGTATGTTGAAAATATTTCAAAAATTATATATCTGGTACAATATTGGAAATAAATATAAAGCACTGTTTAATTTTGGAGATCCTTTTGAAAACATCAACCCTGGTAGGTCAGAAAATGTTTAAATACTGATGATCCATATAGAGAACATCCCTTAGTGTAATTTTTCCACAAAAGTTTGCTTGATGAAACAAAAGGGATCATTTTCTAATTACAAACGCAGTTTTTGGTTTCAACTTGCAGGTGCTGTAATTGAATTATGTCCATTCATTTTCTGACTTGAATTACACAGTGTAGTATTTAGATGTGGTATTAACTCCTTTAAGCTTGATTAAAGCCCGGACCAATCTTCCACTACCTATCGCCTGTGGCGCAAGGTGGTGAAAGAAGACCTAGAGACCATCTTAACCATGAACTGCCCCGACAGACATCCTGATTTTTAACACTGCCTCTACTAAGTTGTTCAATTGGATAGATTCGGCAGTGAAACAGCTAGCGCCTGAGAAACAGGTGGCTACTCACCGTAAGCTACCTTCCACTCCATAGTATAATCCTGAACTAAAACGCCTTAAGCAAAAATGTCGACTAGCAGAATGATTATGGAGAAAGGAGTATAACCAAGCTGCAAAAGACCACTATGCTAGGGCCTGTAAGGAGTATTACACCCTGATAAACTGCACAAAAACTCTATTCTTTCAGCTAAACAAAAATTAGCAAAAAACTCATCTTCAGAACTATTTAAACCGATAAAATCTCTGACAAATATCAAACAGGCCCCACCTACAGTTTAGACCAGGACAGCTGCAACAGAATGGCAGACTTTTTTCAGAATAAAATACAACAGATCTATGATGAAATTGTGACAACCCCTTCGGAAATGATCCAGGGATGCTCCAACTTTGCCATAAATCAGTCTCAGGTGGTTAATTCGGATGATACTGCTGCAGTGGCTGTATGTAATCAGGAAAAGATGTATAACTTCACCCCTATATTGGAGCAGATGGTTGAGAATTTTATTAGGACCACAAAGTCGGGTTCGCCAAATGATCCATGCCCCGGTGCATTTGGCATCTGGCACCTAATATACTGGGGTTATATCTTACAGAACTCCTGAACCAGATTTTAGAAGCAGGAGCTTTCGCAATAGCTTAGAAGTTAGCATCAGTTTAGTCTATTCTGAAAAAACCCAATCTGGATCCAACTGACACTAAGAACTATCGACCGATCTCACGATTGCCTTTTCCGGCTAAAATTCTTGAAAAAGCTTTGAATAAAGAGCTCACAGTCTTTTTGGAAACAAATAAAATCCATAATCAGGTTCAACATGGCTTCAGAGCTCAGCACGCCACAGAATCGGCCTTAGTGGAGACTTCCGAAGCAATTCGTAGAGTTGTAGATGAGGGGGTTAGAGCTGGGTTAATCCTTCTTGACCTCTCAGCCACCTTTGATCTTCAAAAAACTGTCATAGTTGCGCTCATTCTCTCTAGGATAGATTATTGTAACACCTTGTTTTTAGGCGGTATGAAAGCTGTCACACAAAAATTGCAATCATTATAAATTGCGGCGGTGTGGCTCTTGCTGACGGTGCCCAAATTTTGCTCAGTCACTAAACACATACGAGACCTGCATTGGCTACCAGTAGTGGACAGGATTAGGTTTAAAACGCTGTGTATCATTCACATTGCCTTGCATGGAAAGGGCCCGCAGTATCATCAGACCGTTTTCCGTAGATATTGCCCGAAATGGACGTTACGGTCGAAAACAGCCCACTTGGTGAAAATTCCCAGGATAAGGAGAACTAAGTGGGGTGGAAGGAGCCTAAAATATCTGGGAGGTGAACTTTGTAACTCACTCCCTCTGGACCTGAGAGTACAGCCAAACTTGCTGACTTTTAGGAAACAACTTAAGAATTTACTTTTCCTATCACAACTAGAGTAGGCCAACCCGTACCCTATTTGGTCCATACCGCCTTTTTTTGAGGTTTCTGCTGTTTAGCGCCAAGACACTTCGGTATTAGCGCGCATTATAAACTTTTTTTACTTAATTACTTACTTTATAGAATATAAAAGGACTGCTAAATTTACCCCTAATCGGCTGAATAATGTCTAAAAGATTGATGTACTACGTAGAAGAAACACCGTATACCACTTTAAATTATTTTATCTGATACAATATTGCAAATAAATACAAAGCAGTCTTCAGTTTTGGAGATCTCTTTTAAAGCATCAACCCTGGTAGGCCAAACGATATTAAAATAGTGGTGATCCATATAGACAACATCCCATAGTGTAATAATTTTTCCACAAATAGTACATAGACGTTTGATTGATGAAACAAAAGGGGTCATTTTTTAGTTAGAAAGGCAGTTTTTGCTTCCAATGTAATGTTACTGTAATTGGATTATGTCCATAAAGTTTCTGACCTGAATTATACAGTTTAGTATTAAGATGTGGTATTAACTCCTTCGTGGAACATAAAAGGACTGTTGAAATTTGAAGAAGACTTTAAAGACATTACCCACCTCTTCCCTTGCAGTGCACTCGGTCATTGGGCTCTGCAAGCCAGCACACAGAGTTGGGTTACAACACCAAAGCCATGGAGTCCGCCGAGGAAGGCACTCAAGCAGCAGAGCAAGCTATTGATAAAGGATGGAAGGGATGGCATTGCCCCGTGCTTGAAGAATCCAAAGCGGAAATGAAGGCTATTGCCACCTAGAAAGTATATTACCGCTGAACTGAGTTCCCTGTTCTGGTTGCTGCTACCGGCCCCTTGGCCCTACCACGCACTTTGCACTTTTTCGCTGGTCCCTGGAGGGGCTTTAAACTGCACACAGCGGTCCCGCAGCGCGGGAGACCGCTGAACTGAGTTCCCTGTTCTGGTTGCTGCTACCGGCCCCTTGGCCCTACCACGCACTTTGCACTTTTTCGCTGGTCCCTGGAGGGGCTTTAAACTGCACACAGCGGTCCCGCAGCGCGGGAGACCGCTGAACTGAGTTCCCTGTTCTGGTTGCTGCTACCGGCCCCTTGGCCCTACCACGCACTTTGCACTTTTTCGCTGGTCCCTGGAGGGGCTTTAAACTGCACACAGCGGTCCCGCAGCGCGGAGACCGCTGAACTGAGTTCCCTGTTCTGGTTGCTGCTACCGGCCCCTTGGCCCTACCACGCACTTTGCACTTTTTCGCTGGTCCCTGGAGGGGCTTTAAACTGCACACAGCGGTCCCGCAGCGCGGGAGACCGCTGAACTGAGTTCCCTGTTCTGGTTGCTGCTACCGGCCCCTTGGCCCTACCACGCACTTTGCACTTTTTCGCTGGTCCCTGGAGGGGCTTTAAACTGCACACAGCGGTCCCGCAACGCGGACGCGCGCGGGCGTGCCCGGGCGAAGACCGGGCCAAGACGGGCCCGTCTACGCCCGTCAAAGACCGGAAGAGACTGGACTGGGCCACGTCCCTGAAATTTGGTTGCAAAAGGGTTTGTGGTTCATTCTGTGTTTAGGTGTTAGAGGATAGGGTTTTCTATTGGGGGTTACTGATAAAGTATTCATATTGTATAATGAATAGACGTGATGGGAGGGGGAAAGGGGCTCAGGTTGCCGGGGTTACTGGAAGTGGGTCTATTGCAGGAACATTGGATAAATTTTTATTAAGAGCTACTTCTGTCCTTGAACACGAGATTGTCATGGCGGAGCGGCGTCTATCCCTGGAACCTATAAGTAAAGGGCCCACTACGGGGTTTTTAGATTTTGATATAGATGGTGTAGGATCCCTCGATTGTGGCCCTCTCCCGGTAACTGGGTCGCTAACTAATAGCTTATGTAACCCAAGTAGTGCTGTACTGGAGGTAAATCCGATATGTAATCTAGAATGCTCTCTTAATAAGGTATTGAAGCCACCTATAACAGTTGGTCCTGATATAGCTCCCGTGTCTGACCCAATTCCCATCTCTGTGGTGAAAAGGAAGAGGGGGAGGGCCCACAAAGACCAAACCCTGCTAAAATTGCGAAACAGTCCAAAAAGGGAAGGGAAGGTTTAAGTAAAGGTAAAGGTGTAGTAGAACAGGCAAAAATTCGAAATGTCGATACCCCTCCTACTGTAAGCCTATCTCAGGATGAAGCCACATGGCAGAGGCTAGAAGCTTTGATACTAACTATATTAAATCCGCTTACTATGAGATTGGTTTATATTGAAGATAGGCTTAAGGGTCTTGAGTTGCAATCAAAAACTAATTTTCGGATTCTAGAAGCTCATATAACTAACAGTAAGCCTCCCTACCCCCTAATTAGTAATCTAGAGAGTATTGAAAGGATACTTGTTTCTAAACCTAATCCTAATCCTATATTGTCTGAAAAGATGAGCAACGGTGTCGAAGTGATACCTGTTGTTAATCCTATATTGTCTGAAAAGAGGTCCCAGGGGAGGGCCCTGGACCTGTTGTTATAAGTTGGGTACCAGCACATGATACCAATCGAGCTAAGAGCATGGAACCTACCTCCCTGGGGGTACCTCAGGAGAATTTGCACAAGACCTTATGAGCCCAACTGGGCCCAATAAAAACAATAATAGGGTAGAGGCAAATAATCATGTTTCATTGGTTGCTAATGTTGGAAATGACCTGACAGGGTTAGGTATATTACCATCTAGGATAGGCTCTACGGGCGTAATCAGGAAGACGGCTGCGGTATTTAGAGATGGGAAAGGTATGGAGAAATGGAGTAGGCCATTACAATTGCCTCCGGCAGCTGCCCCTCTGGTAGTGGTGCTGGGAAATGTGCCATCACTAAGGGAGGGCCAAGTTGAATCAACTGTCCAATTGATGCATAAAGCTATGTTTTGGCTGGATCAGAGTCTGAGGGGGCTGGCGCTTGGGATAGGATAGACAAAAACCATCTTATTATGGCAAGGAGAGTTACCTGGATAGGGACAATGGGGAAAGAACTTGATGGGGATTGTGTGGTATTAAATTTTAATAATGAATTTATTGTCAAACACCTACTGGAGTCGTTGGGTAGTTTTTCTAACAACTTTGTAACTAAGATCATAGTTCTACCCTTGGCCTTTTTTTATAGGCCATTATTCCCTAAAGTGTTGGGACCATTACAGTTACGTTTGAGTCCAAGGGCACAGGCTTGGGGGATTCTAGTTGTTTACCCAGGGTCTATAACCCTGGATGTGTGAATAGATTTGCCCCCCTTTCCGGCTTGGACGCGTGCGACTGACAACCACAGCCCGTTCAAACTCTTATTGACAAGGTCTACCCTTTAATAAATCCCTCAAGAGTAGAATGGCTGCACCCAGAACCCATAAATCTAGGGAGATAATAGAGAGTATGCCACAACCAGTTTATTTATCAAAGGATGACTTAGATCTCCTGGATAGGGCATCCAATGAACAGGACACGAATATGATGGGTAAGGATCAAACATTGTGCGGTAAACCCCAGGTTGTGGATTTGAAGGGAACATTACTATCCTGGAATATTGCAGGACTAGGATCCAAACTGGGTTGCCCAGATTGGCATAGTTTTATTGAAGCTTTCGATATCTGCCTCTTTCAGGAGACTTGGGCAGAAAGCCCTCTTTTTTGTTTAGGTTATTTAAATTCCTTTATCCCAGCATCAAAAGGACCAAAGGGGAGACCGTCTGGGGGTCTGATAATATGGGTAAAGCAGAACCTAGGACTGGATGTAAAAGATATACCGACAGTTAATAAGGATATCCAGTGGGTGCAACTGTCTAGAGGGAAAAAGGTAATATTGAATTTATTTAACATTTATATACGTGGTACCAGGGGGAAAAGGTCAGGTGTTCTTACCGCCCTAGATACCATTTTAGAGGATAGTAGAATGACTTCGAATATTGTGATAGGGGAGACCTGAATGTGACGTTTGAGCCCCTTTTGTGGGAGGAAGGTAATTTCGTGGAAGAGGAAGATATTAAGTGGGATATACCGAGACTTGAGCTTGAACCAATAAAAAGATGGACTGAAGTAGTGATACAAATTAACACCATTTGTATAGAGAAGGGCCTACGGGCTGTAAATGGCCGTACGCCATCAGATAAAACAGGAACTAATACCTACGATAATGGATATAGCAGTAGCAGGATAGATTATGTGTTGGTAAGTTTGACGCTATGGGGTAGGATAAAGGATATGCGGGTTCAGGTTAGAATGGAAAGTGATCACAATCCGTTATGCTTGGACTGGGACCTATTAGAGTCCAAGACTGGGCACAAAACAAATGTGATGTATGCTACCGCAGAGGTTGTTCAGTCGAACGATATGAGGCGCCTTAAGTGGGCGAGTATATCAAAGCTACCTGATGTACTAGATAGCATTGGTAAAGAGCTGGCTTGTGCCCTCCAGAAGTTGAGGGTGTGTGCTGAGAACCAGGGGGCGCCCGATGATTCTACCAATATACATGCCATTTTTTTTAACCATCTACGATCTTATTTTATTAAGGGAGGTAATGCTAGTAAGGCACCTACCCAAAAAATTCATAAATGGTATAATAAAAACTGTAAAGAGGCACGTG
The DNA here is from genome assembly GCA_963921515.1 of Calotriton arnoldi. Lineage (NCBI taxonomy): Eukaryota > Metazoa > Chordata > Amphibia > Caudata > Salamandridae > Calotriton > Calotriton arnoldi. The sequence continues at coordinate 141,486 of CAWUFW010014276.1, read as the reverse complement.
TAGCAGTAGGTAGGGCCATAAAAGCGGGTGCTTTGTTGTCAGTTCAAGAAGCAAGAGCTAGTTATCGTATAGCAATAGCTAAGGCAAAAAGACCTGGGATAACAGTCGTTGGGAGGAACTCCGGGTCGCTTGTGCAGGGAGAAATACTAAACAGTTCTGGGATGTCTACAAATGGGGCAGTGGGGACGTGCTGCAGCACCCTCGAATTATGTTGCCCAGCAAGAGTGGGTTAACTATTTTAAGCCCCAGTATGCTGTTGAAGTGAGAGACTCAGATTGTAGTTTTACTAAATGTTTTTTAAGGAGATATATTTTACTATGCAAGATGTAAAGCAAGTGCTCAAAGCTATCCAAATTGGTAAGGCATCGGGCCCAGACTGCATCCCGGGGGATGTATTCCATTATGATATTGAGAGCTGGGGTATGTATTTTTACCTGCTAACAAACTCTATAGCCCGGGGTGCTGCTGTTCCAACTTCCTGGGCCGAGGCTGAAATTATTCCCGTTTTTAAGAAAGGGGATAGAGCGCGTCCAGGTAATTACAGACCAATAAGTTTGATAGATGCTGCTCAAAAAATTATGGGTAGGTTGGTCCTAAACAAAATACAGTGCTGGATTGATGAATTTAGTATTTTATCCTCTTTTCAAGCTGGATTTAGATCCTCCACCAGCACAATTGATCAGGTATTTAGATTCACCTTACTTTTTGGAAGACAGTTGTGCTGGGTAAAGGAAGTCTGTATGCGGTCTTTGTCGACCTCCGATCGGCATTTGACCTCGTACCGCGTGGAAAACTTTGGCAGGTGCTGCATGAGATGGGCCTACCCCTAGACCTATTGACCTTAGTGGCCCGGTTACATGAGACTAATTCTGCCAAGATTAGGTGGGGTAAGCAGGGAGAGCTCACAGAACCCTTCCCAGTTGAAAGGGGGTGCGGCAGGGTTGTGTGATGGCCCCAACACTATTTAGTCTATATATTGACGGGATAGTGGATTTCATGCTGGCGACTCCAACTGATGCCCCCACTCTAGCAGGAGTAAAAGTGCCGATATTAATGTTTGCGGATGACACATTGATCATTTCCAAGACACCAAGCGGACTCAAAAGAGCACTTACCATCTTTGAGGAGTTCTGCTCAAGGCGTGGCTTGGAGGTCAATGTGTCAAAGACAAAGATGATGGTTTTTAATCCGCATAGGGTTTTTAGGGGTGGTATAAATATGAGTAATCTCCTACTAGAGCAAGTCAAGGAATTTACCTATTTGGGAGTGATCATTCAGGAAGGGTTAAAATGGGCGCACCAACTTGATATCTCAACCCTAAAACATCGGCAATTAACAGGAGCACTCCAAAGAGAATTCAATTCCTCCTTTCACAAGCCAATAAGTCCAGTGCTAGAAATATATAATATGAAGGTAATGGGCTCTGCATTGTATGGTGCTGAGCTCTGGGGATATGAGGACTTATCTAAACTCTCAATCTCCGAAAACAAGTTTTTAGGCACATTACTCGACTGCCGCAAAGTACACCTACATATCCACTGTTGTATGATCTGGGGAGGAAGCCTATAGCACATCTAGCAAAAATTCGCCCTCTTTTGTATTGGCGCAGGCTGTGGTCCACCCCAGAACTAGCAGATTATGCAGCTGGATTTTTAGACGTAATTAAGGCAGACACGCAGCACCAGATAAAATGGCTCAGGGAGTTAAAACGATCTCTGGTGGAACTTGGCATGAGCCATTTATGGGAGGACCCGAAAAATAATGTTTTCCCACCCAAAAAGATTTTAAAGGCTAAATACTGGGAAAAGGTCCTTAACTGTACGGAAGCCAGGTTTGATTCCTCATCCCTAACGGGATTTTTTCTAGAGCATAAACCAATGCCGAAGTTTGAATATTATTGGGACTGCATTCTTAAACCCCTAGAGCGGAAACTGTATTTTCAGTTCAGGATAGGTACTTTACCTATAAGAGTTTTCACAAACAAGTGGTCTAATGCACATAGTGAGTTGTGCCCAGTTTGTATGATTAAAAAGGAAACAATGGGCCATTTTTTGTTTGAATGTGCAGGTTACCATGCCCCACGCCGGGCCTGGCTGCGCCCTATATGCAAGTTATTGGGAATAAGAGGTGCGAACCAAGCAGTCAGAATATTAAGAAGTGATACAAAGGAAGCAATAACCATAGCAATGGCTAAATTCCTGGGGTGGGCTTGGATAATCAGGGCTTGTTCGCAATCGAAAATTTGATGTGTGATTTTAGAAGGCTTAGTAAAAGATACTGAATTGATAGGCAGGACGGGTGTATCGTATAGTTTTACTGTGGGGGTAAACAAGATTACTATGAATTTAAAGCCGGTTGTTACTAAAGCTTGTATTTTGGTAAATATTTTAATAATGGTAGTTTTTAAAGTCAGGGAAATGTTTTGGGTCTCGAAACTTATAGTATGTTTAGCGTGAGGTTCTTTTCGACATATATTGACGAAATGTCAAGAACTAAAATTGTAATTAACGTTTTTATGGTATTTTATGCATTATCTAATGGTGTTTTATTGTTTCTAATGTTTTGTGTATAACTGTGTGCTTTTATGACTGAAAACGTCGAATAAAGCTATTTGATGATTACCCACAATAGGCCGAATAATGTCTAAAAGACTGATGAACCATGTAGAAGAAACACTGTACACCACTTTTTTATTCACAATTCCTCCTTAGAACTTTGGTTGAAGAAAGAAAAGATAAGAGTTTGGTAATTTGAAATGGAGTTTTGGTTTGAATTTTAAGGTTGATGTCATTACATTCCACCCATCCAGTTTCACTCTTTAAATAGACAGTGTAGTGTCCAGAGGTTGTATTAATACCTTCGTGAAAAATGATGGGCGAAGTAGTAAAAATTCTTCCAGAAATTGATACTTGTCCAGCTTTAAAGTTTGTAATTTTAGTTTCCAATTTGGAACCATCTGCTCTGCATAGTTGTAGCATTAGTATAAGGTATTTTCCAGTTCTTGTTAGGGTTAATATAGAGATAATATCTGATCTACACTTTGGGCAGGTCATATTTTGTTTAGCATTCTTCAACAATGTGTTAAAAGGTAATGTTAAATAGAGAAAAGGCTCAGAATTTATGTGAGTGGTAGATCAATAGTCACAATCTTCATAGTTGTGGTTCCATGTGTTACTTACTCCAAATAAATCATCAATAATTAAATGTTCTTCTTCTAAAACTCCAAAAATAACAATAATACATTCGTGTGCATCTTGTTGACTGTTGAGAGTAAACTTTACTGATCCACTACCTATATCTAAAAGATCTCAAATATCTAAAGCAGAATATGTCACTCTACTGTCAATCAGTAAATGTTGCTGCAAGTGATATAGTGCAGAACACAATCTCTTATCTGCTTTTTGTTCAATTTGATTGACTAGATGTGGTAAATGAAACAGTAGATTAAGAACAACATTTGAATAGCTGTTGGCACCTGAACTGTTTTCCAACTGGTAACCTACAATATCTCCATAATTTTCCAGTTTTCTCTTCTTAACAGCTTCTAGTTTGTCCTTCTGTCCTTTTTTTTCTTCAGCATCTGGAGACTGTTTTGTAATCTATCGCTTAGGAAAGATTATCCATTTCACATAAACAGGGTATTGGCCTAAATAAGGAGTGTGTACACTTCTTAACCACCTGTATTCTCTTACACAGCTTCGATCGGCACTAACTTTCTTTTCATCAAAATCAATTTTTTAAAAACTGGACAATGTTCTAACTAGCAACAATGCTACATATGACATTGCCTCTTTAAAGACAGTACTTCCAATAATAACAAAAGCTGCATCTACACTTAAACCTTGTGATTTATGGATGGTTACAGCATACTCTAGTGAGAGTGGGAACTGCTGGCACCGCACATACGTCTTTCACTAGCAAAAAACATACAACGCATCGGCCAATCTGTTTGACACCATCAACTTCATCAAATTTTATAGCCTTGCGTTCAACCTCATCTCTATTTGGCAAATTAATGAAATTAATAACCTTACGTAATGCACCATTTAGTAACCCTTCCTCATATTTCAATTACACCGCAAAATTACTCGACAGTTTTTGCTCAAGCGTAAACGCATTTCTAATCCTGCAGTTTTAGATATAGACTTCTCCAAAGAATCCAATTTTGTTTGTAGTTTATCTGTGAGTTTTATTGTGAGTCCCTGATGTTCCATTTTAAAATATCTTCTTTCTCCATTCGTAGTAATTGTTCATTAAAGTTGGAGCACTCTTCAAGTGTTGGCATTAAACATACTATAGATTTCTGTTCTTCAATAAAATTGTATATTAGTTGTGCTGCTGTAATATTAGATGGAAATAGCCTCTTCATAAGACAACTTTCTAGGTTCTCCTCTTTTGTCAGAACTCCAACTGTAATGTCCTTCAGTATATCTCCATATTCCATATCAGAAGCTTGACGCATATTTTGACTCCTTCCTTGTATTTAAAGTTTAACCAAATATTCACCTTGCCAATACTCCCCAGAGAATTCCCTTTTTCATTATGCACAAGTGTTTTGAAAACAGGTTGTTCTTTTACGGGGATGAGTTCCAGTAGGTCACCAAACACAATCAATTGTTTTCCTCCAAAGAGCACATCGAATTTTGTTCTCAATATCTGCTGCATTTTTAAGTGTGTGAAGGCAAGCATTAAGTTGGATACCATGCTCACCTCATCAATGATCAAAAGCTTCAGTTTCTTCAACACTCTTGACACCTTATGGCAAGCTTCACCATATAGTTTATGGTATTCCAGTTTATTGTCATGTTCAACAGGTAGCATTAGTAGGCGACGTAAAGTAATCCCTTTAAAGTTAAGTGCAACTAATCCTGTTGGTACTGTTACTACACATGACAAGTTTGATTCTGTAGTCTTCTGTAGATAACTTGTGAAAACTTTAATTAGAAAGCTTTTTCCAGTGGCAGATGAACCACAAATATATAGTAATATAGGTTTGAATGAAGAACACTCACACTGTTTCCTCTCATGGAGAAATCCATGCTCTATTTTATCTTTAACTTCATTGTAAATTATTTTGTTCATTGTTCAGTTGTTCTACTAACTGTTAGAAATTCACAATTTCCTCTCTTGCTTGCTGCACTGCAGTCTCTACCTCATTCATAGCTGTAGCTGCTTCATTTTGAATAAATGTTTCTCCAAGAAGATCTTGACTCGCTTCTGCAAAACTTTGACTGCTTTGTGAACTCTCCTTGGCTATCTCTTATTAGCGATGGTTTCTTCCTGATCAAGCTCATCTTTTAACATTTGCATTTAGGTTGGAAAGATTGAGCACTCATTGCTGTCTTTCACAGCGTTCTGATTCAGCATGCTTTGGCTTGAACAACTGCAAAAGTGCCAAGTAGAAAAAATCTCTACTCTCTGGAGTTTGGCAACAAAGCTCTCGGTGCTTAATTAGATTGCCTTTATTGTCTCACCAAACAACCGTCACATCCAAGCACTCCATATCTTCCTTTTTCTATGTTTTCAGTTATATTACTTCTATATATGTAGTGCTGAAGTACTTCATAGAGACATGTCTTTTCAAGATAAGGACTCCTTCTTGGGTAGTATGTATCCAGCATATTAGTTTTCAGAATGTCTCTACATTCTGGATCAAATTCTGCGAGATACTCTATTTTGACTGCTTGCAAGGCCTAGGCTTACCCACACAATTCCTCTTGACTTGGAGATCAAATTAGCCAAATTCAACCTGTCCGAGCATTCATAGGAACCTATTTCTCTGTGGCAAAGCATTTTCAAGCTGAAGCTGTACAATTTCTTGCTAAGACTGTTTTCTGCAGAATTCTCCCCCCAAATCTCTTTCATCTCATTCTTTTCTGATTTAGTTATATATGAAGTCATATAGCAAGCAACAGTGACGGAGTTGTCTGCAACAAATTGTAGATCGATATTTGCATTCCACATCTTCAGAATTACAGGGTTGTAGTCCTTGATATACTTGGAAACATCTGTTCTTCTTAGGTTGTATGTATTTTTTGGTGATTTCGGTGTCAGGGTATGCCTGACTGCAGGCAAAAGCTGTTGACTCTTCCTTCTGAGATGACAGGTCGTTGGAATCCAAAACGACATCTCGTGTAAACCTTTCCATTGCATCTGTATTTTTGACTACAGTACTTCCTATACCTATAACCTATACCTAAACCTATAAGTTTGAAACCGTAGAACTTGTTGTCTCAAGCTCTTGTCAGCACTGTTTTTTGGGATGGTGCATGTCATATACTGTTCAATGAAAGACAAGGCACACTCATCAGTGTCTGTTCTAAATTTCCGGGCATCTTTCACCCATAACAGCACATGACTATGTGGAGCACCTCTAGCTTGGTACTCTTTGCACCAAAAGAAATCAGCTAATAGGCCAAGAGGAGGATTAGTTTTGTTGCAAATGAAATCCATCATCACTTGAAACCTATGGTTAAAATATCTGCAAATGTTTACAGGGTACAGCGAGCAAAGTTCTCCTGGTGTCTTCCGATTGATGTATTATATGTTTGAGTTTGCTTCTCACGGGGATTCAAGGAGATCATCCCATACATATTCAGCAAAACTGAGTGTTAGGAACCAAGTTGGCACTTTTAGGTTTCTCAACATGCATTTCAGCTCACCATTATAACGATACCAATATTTATTGGTGCCATGTTGGCACACCATCAAATTAATCAAGTTGTATTCCAGGTTCTCATCTTTTCCTTGAACTTAGTCCACGAATTCCCTTGCAGTATTATTTTGCAGATGTACTCCTGTCTTGAGAATGTGGTTTACTGCATAAGATAGCGTAGACAAGTCACTGTCAAATAAAAGGTGAAATATATAGGGAAATATATAGGGAATACACTGGCGAAATCTAGGATCCTACACATATATGTAGTCTAGTTGATTTATACTTAGCTGCTGGTATCTATACAGACCAGTCATCATAGCTACCACCCATTCCTGTGGGAAAGAGATGCAGAAAACATTGAGCTTCTAAACCTTTCTCCCACACACTCAACGGAGATCCTCTTGCTTCTTTCATTTGAAAGAGATCAATTGCATCACCAATAATCTCTTTGGAATGCAGAGGGTGGATACTGTAGTGTTCATAAATTTCTTCCGATCGGGATCGATCCACCCTTTCAATCTGACCTCTCGATGTTGATGTATCATTGTCAATATATGTAAAATGTTGAAGAACATCTACATCTTTACAATAAATATTATTTTGACCAAGATATAATGTTGCTTTGTTTACTTGACTAAAATCTACTAGCTCTTGTCATATTTTTTTGCTCTTCGTAAGGACATCATTGACTCGAATAATAAGTGCTTCTTCCAAATCTCTCTGCACCCCTAAAGTTTCAATATTCTGCTTGAAATCTAATGGCAAGTACACAACTCTACCTTAAAGACCTCTCTGGAGCTCAGTTGGAGGTAGCTTCCCTGTTTTTAGCTCCATATGGACTACAGTTTGGAAGCTTGGAAGGGATGTATACATTGCATAAGTATAGATTCATAAGCATTTAAATCTTCAAGTTCTTGCAGGATTGGAACAAATTCTAACTTGTTGTGGACTTCTCTAGCTTGCATTTTGTTATCCTCCAACTTATTATAACAGTACTTACATATAATTTGTCCTGTGGAACAATCAAACTATTCTTCTACAAATAAATAAGCTGCAAATTCTTGCCACTTCTCTGTGTTGTCTTGTTCAGTTTTTGTTGACACAGTAACATAACGAGTTTGACTTTTGTAGCGAGTATGTTGACAACATATACAAACACAGTCCGGTTTCTCTAAACACACTGTATTAAATTTAGTAATCTCTTCTTGAAAGTTATCAACAGTAATACCCGTCTCCTGTTCTGGCACACGTGCAGATACCAAGTCCTCATTTTCCCTGCACTCCTCTTCAGGACCAAAGAAACGAAGCTGGATATCATCAGAAACCTTTTCTACCTCTGCCACTGTACCATGCAAAAGAGTTCTATTAATTTCTCCTAAACATAAGACAGGAGTTTTGACATAGTAAAGCCTCCTAACAAGTGTTTGCATTTCCGAATGATGTCCAGCTAATATTCTGAGATGATGAAAAATTCTTTGGCACACTTTCTTTGCTAGACAAGCTAGTGAGTGTCCTTGTAAATTGGTATACTTCCTTACTTTGCATGTAATCCTTGCAACATAGCTATTTTCTGCTTCAGACTTCTGCAGGGAAACATACCTAGGAAATTCCATTATATATCAATAGATTCCTGCTGAACTCTACAAATATTGCTATAGTTCCATTTCTATACAGGGGCCTGTCTACACCTTTCCTCTACCTCTGCAGCTATCACTTCCTCTACATTTCTAGGTACCATCACCTCTTTTGGAATACATCTACCATCCTTCACCTCATAACATTGTCCAGATTCATCAACTGCATGCACTAATATGTTTTCTTGGAAGTAGCTTTCTTCCTTTTTTGTCTCACATTTCTTTATTGAAAATGTTTGTTTCCCAAAAGTACAAAAACATTGAATAATAAACATATATAAATCCAAAAACAGAAAAACATGTTATAATGAATAAGATATGCAATAGGAAAAAGAAAAACAGAAAAGAGGGAAATAAAAGATGGAGAAACATAGTGGAAGCATATTGCAGCTTGCATTTTGTGAATCTAAGGAGGCATTGGAGCCTAATGAGACTGAAGTACCGCTGCCCCCCCTGAAATCATCAGGAAATACAGAGGCTGCAGTGCAGGGGGAAGCGGAGATGGAAGCGGTGGACAAAATTGTGAGTAATCTGGGATTATCTGCCGCACTGCTGGGGGGACAATCTGACACTAAGGAGATGGAAGTCAATGGTGTTGCTAAGGTATTGCAAATATCCAATGAGGGAATAGCAAGTAATAACTCATTATTGAAGGTCGTAGATGTTTCTGTGCCAGCAAATACAGAAGGTTCTTTGGAGGAGGGGGCCCTGAGAGCAGATACGATCTTGGATGTAATTGAGGAGGTGGATAACATACCTACAAGCGGGCGACAGTCTATAAATAACCAGGGGAATCCCAGAAGGCAGAGTGGAAAATTGAAATGGTCTCAAACTGGCAAGTATAAGGCCAGCTGAGTTAAGAATATCACTGCCAGTAGCAGCTCTAAGGGCAGCCCGCTGCGGGACTGGGTAATGTCGAAAGGCAAAGTGAAAGCAATAGTTTTTCACCTATCTACCATTAATACAGAAGCTCAACCATTAACAAAGGGGGACGGGCTGCAAAACATTGAGTCCATAGCCGCTGCCATGCTTGGCCCAGTCGCCGGTGCTCTTCTGGATGATTGCCTTAGCTTTACTGGTAGCAACTCACCCCGCTTCTCCATCCCTGGGAGATTAGGAGATTCTCCAGTAAATAATGACTCTCAGGAACCAACCCTTCTGGCACTCTTACAGTTTTTGCAGGTTCAGCGTGCAGAGGCGAAGCAACAGCACACAGAAGCACAACAGCATTATGCACAAGTGAGGACTGATAGCACTGCACATCAACAATCAATAGCGGACGTTGCCAGGGAATTGTCCAAAGACATAGTAGAATTACAGCAACGGGTGGCGGATGTAGAGGAGGTTGGAACAGCAGCCACTCAGTCTATCGAAGGTCACGATCGCCGGCTGGCTGTGGTGACGTCTAAAATTGAAGATCTTGAAAATCGCCAGAGGAGGAATAACTTGCAAGTTTTTGGCATTCCAGAAGGGAAAGAGGGGGATGACCACCAACAGTACATTGTGCAGTTATTTGGGAAAGCCTTTCCTGACCTCATGGACTGGGATATGGGCTCACGGGTACAAAGTGGCCATTGGCTGTGCATAAATCATGATAGCAATAGGTCTGTCTTTAATCAGTCTACGCATCCTCACCCAATCCTAGTTTTTATAGGCAATTTCTTACTGTGACAGGCGATCTCGGTGAAAACCTGCCCTGCTCTACCAGACATGGTGGACACTATGTCAATTTTTGTTCAATTTGATCTCAGCAAACCTAAAATGGACAAGCAATGGATATAACGCTAATTGATGAATCCTCTTAAAGCAGTTGGGGCACAAGTCTTTTTGCAAGAATCGGTGAGGCTGAAAATAATTTAAAATGCCTATGGTTACTAGAATATGTGTTTTTCTAAATGTTAGGGGTCTGTCTGTTTATGCACTATTTTATTGGGCTGTCATATAGGAAAAAATGTTTTTCGCACAGTTCTTTTATCCTTTTTCTTCTATGATATACAGGATAGGCCCAGGTGATCGGTGGGCATTTGGAGGCAGAGTGGGCTATCTCTTGGGGCTGTTTTCAAACATCAACAGCCCATGGGTGGGAGAGGTTTCCCTAGCCAAAGACATGGGTGAGATTCCTGTGACAGGTAGGGAATAAGTTGAGGTGGGGGAGGTGTTTATCACCAAGACATATGCATTCAAGTTTTGGCAGGTGGTGGGATCCATGGGGGAGAAAATTAGTCAGATTAACCAGATCAATCAGAGGATTTATTACAATTTGATGGAGGGGTATAGGGGTGTGGATGTTCAGGGCAGGATGGTATGGCTAAGGATGGTATATATGTAACAATGAGTAGACTTAAGTGTATGGGCTGGAATGTATCGGGCCTAAGTTCTTCCAATAAATGACACTTAGTACAGGAGGAGATTAAAATATACAGCCCACACTTAGTTGTGCAAACAGAGTCACACTTGGCATACAAAGATCAGCATCTAGCTAAACAACTGGGTTACAAATTGGTTATACACACCACAAACTGCTTCAATATGAGGGGTTGATATAATGGTGCCAAAGAGTCTGGAATGCAAGACTTTGAGAGTCGCATCTGATGCTAGGGGCAGATTGGCGATTGCTCAATTTATGGTGTATGGACAGAAATTTGTAATCTGTGTAGTGTACGGACCGAATGTGGATGACCCGGAGATGCTGAACACGCTTTGTCTGGAATTATTAGATTGGTCCAGGGAAATGTTGGTAATGAGAGATTTTAATTGTGTCTTGGATTATGCCATAGATTGTATTAATCATTTTGCTTCACCACGAATGGTAAAGACAAGGGCTTCTATTTTGGAGCATATTCAGTTACATGGGCTAATGCAGGGGCGGCCAGCACGGCTCGCGGGTAGGAGGCTGGGCGCGGGGGAGGGGGGACGCGGGCTGCTTAAAAAAATTATAATAAAATAAAACTTACCTTGCCGCCGCCGCCGGGTCCCACATCTTCTCTCCTGCTCGCCTGTGTCCGACTCCAGGTCGGAACAGGAAGCAGGCAGCCAGGCTCTCACCCGAAGCCAATCACAATGCTGCTATGGAGCGTTGTGATTGGTCTGAGCGCCGTGACACAGTGCTCAGCCAGGGGCTGTAGGGGTGGGCATGTTCTCCATGCAGTCTGTAATGCAGCCTGCATGGAAACAGGGGAGTGCGCATGACTGTTTTGGGTGGCCCGAGAGGGCTGACCAAACAGTCATTGTGCACAGGAGTGTTCTACCACTCCTCCCCTGCAGCTCCGCCCCAACCCCTCACGCACTGCCACAGCAGGAGGAAAAAATTAAATGATAATAACATTCCGTTATTATCATTTTATTTTTTCCTTTCTTTGCTGCTCCTGGCAGTGGGTCATCGTTCCTCCGCCTTAGCAGAAGAGCTGCCACTGGGCTAACGGATGCCTGGAGGGTATTGTATTCTACTTCACCGGGGAACACATATTATTCATCCCCACACCAACACTATTTCTGGATAGACATGATTTTCATTAAGTTGGAAATTCTTGGAGAAGTAGAAATGGAGGTATGTCCAAAGGTTTCATCAGACCACAATCCTTTGATTTTGTGTATAAGCTTATTGGCGAAAGGGGCCGTAAGATGGTTGTAAGTTCTCTCACTGGATTTTGAGAGGACAACTTAGGTAGTTACACCACTAGTGGAGTGGGGCACTCTGAAAACTTATATATGAGGCATCACAACACAGTTTATTTACATGCAAAATAGGGGCATACTAAATAGTGTCAATCAGCTGGGGCAGGCAATCGTACAATTAGAAATATCCCATGCAGCCGCTATTAGGGCTAAGAGCCCTGACGAGCGACTTATATATGTTCAGCTTATTAACAAGCTATCTCAATTAGGTCAAAATTCTAGGGAGAAAATTGTGCTGGCCCATCAGGTTTCGGATGAAAGGGCTAAAGGGCTGATCCAGAACATTAAAGGCAGGGATGGTTCACACCATACTAGACCTCAAGCTATTGCTGAGCAGTTCTCTTTATTCTATCAAGAAATGTATAACAACCACAAGTTCCACTTACGTCTGTTTGTGCTCAAAGAACTCTTCTCGCACCTGTCAACCTAGTCATATTCTGACTTGTTGCCTTCGTCACCAGCAGGCTTGTCAAATCATAATGGCTGCAAGGAAACATGGACCTTACAATTATGATGTTGCACAGATAATTATTACTGCAGATTTTTCTGCTCCCACCTATCATAAGAAGAAGAAGCAATTTTGGGCTTTACTTCCTAAACTAAGGAAAAGAGACATCAAATATGGTCTTCTGGAACCCGTGACTATGCTTGTAACATATCAAGGACAGACTAGATCCCCACGATTTGGAGTCTTTATTGAACGATCTTGAGGAAGACGATTGAGGCATGGAACATAAATCTATACCTTCTAGAATAACTCAGGATTCGAGCAAGGGTCTCCCTCCAGACTAACACGACCCTGGTGACTGAGAAACTGTGCATTGTAAATGGTCTTCTGGTAGTAAATTTAAAACTGGAAAGGGCTTGCATCAAAGAGACAAATTGAGATCACCAATAAAGTAACAACTTATTGTGTTCTCCTTAGATGCTTTTTTCTTTTCTACATAATATTATTCCTCTTGACTGGATTAAAATGTTGTTCCTTCTATTTTCTCTTCACCTTCTCATTTGATCTCCTCTCTTTACTTTTTTTATTTTTTTCTTCCTTCCATTTCTTTTTTTTGATGCACATTATCTTTTATGCATTTTTACTTTTTAACATACAACATTTATATTATTGTTATCTTAATGTTTTAGGTATAAGATTTTAATGTACTTGGTTTGCCTTATACTCCTAACTAGTATATAAGTCTACTGTTTTTGTTTATATGCTTGATGTTTGTATTGTTTCTCTACAAGGCTAATTGTCTTGTACTCCTTCATCTTCCACCACCTTACACGCCTTATGCCAGTTAAACATTTTAACATTTTAAAGAGTTCCCGCTTGTACTATTTAGTCTTAGCACTTGTTGCTGGACTTATTTTTGATCAATAAAAATATATAATAATTTTTTTATTTCTTTTTTCGATATAGTATAAGTTTACACCGTTTTTATTTTTTTGAATCACTTCAACACTGACGTTTATTGTTTCAAATTCATTTCACATTCATATTAATATTATAACAAGTATACATCCATTTATATTTTTCATTTTTTATTGTTCATCACTCATTGTTTTTTCTCATGTAGCCTTCTCAATCAAAACCTTTGGAAATTGTTTCCCTAAACATACATGAAGTAGCTTTTTTCATTAAAGAAAGGCTCAGTACTAGAAGTATGTCTCCATTCACCGCTGAAAACTTTGCAAAAGTTATTTCAATTGGCAAGTCTTTTTTTTGGCTTCTTTTACTGATCCTCAACACTATTTTATCCAGTGTCTTCATTCTGTTTGGAATAAAAATAAATAGTTTCCTCTTGAGAGCAAAGACCTTATCAACTACAACCTTAACATGTTCCTTTTGTCTGACTACTTCTTTTATACTTCTTCATAGTTGTCACTAGATTGTGAATTACTCTACTACGGAACATTCTAACTCTGATTTCCTTAAACTGCGTCGGACTTCTGGTTCAACTCTGTTCTTTTTTGTACGATTTTTTTGCTCTTCATATCCTTGTCTTTGGGTCCTTTTTTACTTGCTCTTAAACTTTGTTTGATATTTACTTGATTTTCCATTCTTTCCAGTTGTGCAGATACAATTTTAAGAAATATCTTACCAGCAGCTCTTTTCTCTTTCATCACCTTTTCCGCACTTTGCCCCTTTTGTTTCTCAGTTGTGAGGACATGGTAGCCTTCTCTCAGTTTCTTTCTTTTCTCACTTTTGGTTGGCATTGTAATTGTCTGTACTTAAGTAGAAATTGGTGTCTGAAAAGAAAGAAAAAAAACAATATGTAGTACTTGGCATAGGGGCCTACATGTGCAAAAGTAGCTTTTTGAAGTCAGAAGGACATGTCTCATCTTTTAAACACAAAGCACCATGCTTTATGGCCTAACTACAGCATATATCAGATGGGTGTTGTGTGTACTAAAATGTGAGTTTGACATTTGAGAAACAGCTATTACATACCAAGGGAGGCTTGCAGTGAGAGTTCACAGACAGGGTCTGCACTAGTATGCATCAACCATGTTTGAAAGACCATTTCTCTGCATGGTTGACAAGGTTGTGTCTGAACTTGCATACATATGTGAGTGAGTGTAGGCGTACATTTGATTCTGCTGCATGCATAAGTAGTTTCTGGGTACGTGACTGCAAGCGCATGTGCTTCTGTAGATGTCTGACTTGGTGAGAGAGCAACTGTATGCTTTTCTGAACATGTATGTCAGTTGCTTTAGTGGTGGCATACTCTATGTGGTACTTGCTATAGGGGCCTGCTAGTGCATAAGTAACTTATTGAACTCAAAATGACATCTCTCAATCTTTCAAGAACAAAACACCATGCTTTTTGGCATATCAAGACATGTGAAGCTGGCAATGAGAGTATTCAGGCAGTATTCAGACAGGGTGAAAAGTAATACGATTGACCTATGTTTAAACACTACGGGGCCGATTCCGATCTCGGTCGGAGGCGCACCCAATACCATTCGGTCGGGAAAAAAGCCATGCGAATGCCTGTTTCCCGACCGATCCGTACAGCAGACCGAACGAGTAAGTACGATGCGCAAAACAGCACAGAATCCGGCCGAGTCGCACTCACCCAATCCAGGTCCTGTTCTCCGACCGAGGCGAATCCGGAAACGCTGAATCGAGTCGCACGGAAGGGAAAATGCAGCTCCGTCCGGCCGAACAAGTACGATGCGCTTTCCGTACGCGCCGAACCCGTCGCTACGCACGGCACGTCAAAGCATCCGGGATAAGCTCCGATTCGCGCCACAACACAATCCACGGCTACGAGACGAACACGCCAGCGACGAGGACGACGCGAAGCGACGAGGACGACACGAAGCAACGAGAAGGACGAACGACATGAACCAACCATGAATCCCTTCGTCCCGATCATACCAATATTCTACATTTACTACCGGAACAGGCACGGACGCGTACGGCGCAGAAGGTAAGTCAGACACCAACCACAAAACACATACAACACGTACACGACACATCACACACACACAGAGGGATGCAGAATTTACTTACACCAGCAACAGCAGCACCATAGGGGCGGGATGCCCATCACCAATGCCACATATGCACACAGGGGCCTGAATGCGCACCACCACCCCTACCCAGGGGGGGCCGGATGCCAACCACCACTACCACCCTTAGCCAGGGGGGAGCCAGATGCCCACCACCACTACCACCCTTACCCAGGGGGGCTGGATGCCTACAACTACTACCACCCTTAGCCAGGGGGTGCCAGATGCCTACCACTACTACCACCCTAAGCCAGGGGGCTGGATGCCAACCACCACTACCACCCTTAGCCAGGGGGTGCCAGATGCCCACCACCACTACCACCCTTAGCCATGGGGGTGCCAGATGCCTACCACTACTACCACCCTTAGCCAGGGGGCTGGATGCCTACCACTACTACCACCCTCACCCAGGGGGCTGGATGCCTACCACTACTACCACCCTTAGCCAGGGGGGTGCCAGATGCCTACCACTACTACCACCCTAAGCCAGGGGGGCTGGATGCCAACCACCACTACCACCCTTAGCCAGGGTGGTGCCAGATGCCCACCACCACTACCACCCTTAGCCATGGGGGTGCCAGATGCCTACCACTACTACCACCCTTAGCCAGGGGGGCTGGATGCCTACCACTACTACCACCCTCACCCAGGGGGGGCTGGATGCCTACCACTACTACCACCCTTAGCCAGGGGGGTGCCAGATGCCCACCACCACTACCACCCTAAGCCAGGGGGGCTGGATGCCAACCACCACTACCACCCTTAGCCATGGGGGTGCCAGATGCCCACCACTACTACCACCCTCACCCAAGGGGGGCTGGATGCCTACCACTACTACCACCCTTACCCAGGGGGGGCTGGATGCCTACCACTACTACCACCCTTAGCCAGGGGGTTGCCAGATGCCCACCACCACTACCACCCTTAGCCATGGGGGTGCCAGATGCCTACCACTACTACCACCCTCACCCAGGGGGGGCTGGATGCCTACCACTACTACCACCCTTAGCCAGGGGGTGCCAGATGCCTACCACCACTACCACCCTTACCCAGGGGGCTGGATGCCTACCACTACTACCACCCTCACCCAGGGGGGCTGGATGCCTACCACTACTACCACCCTTAGCCAGGGGGTGCCAGATGCCTACCACTACTACCACCCTAAGCCAAGGGGGCTGGATGCCTACCACTACTACCACCCTCACCCAGGGGGGCTGGATGCCTACCACTACTACCACCCTTAGCCAGGGGGGTGCCAGAAACCTACCACCACTACCACCCTTACCCAGGGGGGGCTGGATGCCTACCACTACTACCACCCTCACCCAGGGGGGGGCTGGATGCCTACCACTACTACCACCCTCGACCAGGGGGGGCTGGATGCCTACCACTACTACCACCCTTACCCAGGGGGGCTGGATGCCTACCACTACTACCACCCTTAGCTAGGGGGGAGCCAGATGCCCACCACCACTACCACCCTTAGCCATGGGGGTGCCAGATGCCTACCACTACTACCACCCTAATCCAGGGGGGCTGGATGCCTACCACTACTACCACCCTCACCCAGGGGGTGCTGGATGCCTACCACTACTACCACCCTTACCCAGGGGGGGCTGGATGCCTACCACTACTACCACCCTTAGCCAGGGGGACTGGATGCCTGTCACTACTACCACCTCTACCCATGGGGGCTGGATGCCTACCACCAACACCACCCCCACTCATAGGATGGACAATGCATGACACAACCAGCACACCACAACCTAGGGAATGCAAGAAAAAGACATCCCCCAACACCATGACAAGCGTGTGTAGACTGTGTCAAATGCCTACAACACTGAACATGACTTTGAACATACAATGTGACCCCTAGCACATGTGCCACACATATATGTGTGTGGCCCCCACAATGCAAGCAGGCCATGACCATTGTGGCAATGGGGTCCAAACCCCCATCATCACAGTGACCAAAAGGTAAGTGTGGGGTCCATAGCTGAAGCACATTTTGAACAGTGTGGCAATGGGGTCCAAACCCCCATCATCACAGTGACCAAAATGTAAGTGTGGGGTCCATAGCTGAAGCACATTTTGAACATTGTGGCAATGGGGTCTAACGCCCCATCACCACAGTGACCAAAAGGTAAGTGTGGGGTCCATAGCTGAAGCACATTTTGAACATTGTGGCAATGGGGTCTAACGCCCCATCACCACAGTGACCAAAAGGTAAGTGTGGGGTCCATAGCTGAAGCACATTTTGAACATTGTGGCAATGGGGTCTAACGCCCCATCACCACAGTGACCAAAAGGTAAGTGTGGGGTCCATAGCTGAAGCACATTTTGAACATTGTGGCAATGGGGTCTAACGCCCCATCACCACAGTGACCAAAAGGTAAGTGTGGGGTCCATAGCTGAAGCACATTTTGAACATTGTGGCAATGGGGTCTAACGCCCCATCACCACAGTGACCAAAAGGTAAGTGTGGGGTCCATAGCTGAAGCACATTTTGAACATTGTGGCAATGGGGTCCAAACCCCCATCATCACAGTGACCAAAAGGTAAGTGTTGACAAAGAAAGAGCTGCAACTGCCAAACTGCATGGATGATTCCTGGTCACAGAACAAAAAACACATCAGTGGCAAAGTAGTGCATGTGTCCCATTGCAACATAAATTGGGGGAGCCAAATACTGCAGTGCAAATAAGACATACCTTTGGCCATGTGCAGACAAACAACACCCATGGGGGCTGACACTGTCAACATTCATCAATGACACAATGACAGAAGTGACCATCAGAATGCAGACCCACATATTTGCACCAATGGGCACACAAATGCAGATACCCTGTGGAGACTGTAGATGTGAGGTGAACAGATACCATACCATGGCAGCAATGGGACACACAAACCATGATCATTGTGCTGACCGATGACCTAGGAGTCCCAGGGACAGCAGGGGAAACCCACCAAACTACATACAGCCAATGGCACACCCAAGATATGCCAATGCAGTGGTGCAGATGCACAAACACAAACAGGCAGACCCACACTGCACATCATACACAACAGGTGAGGGGGGTGCCAGTGTCCCCAGGCAACCACACAACACATGAGGAGACCTGAATACCAATCATACAGATGTGCATACAGTGCCACACAAAGGTAACTCATGGATCCAAATCCCCTATGTGGGCAAGCAGGCATTGTCAGATGAGAGGGAGCACAAATCACACATGTCACACAGGCACGTAGGAACAGCAACTGACACAGCAAGACACAGACACACCACAGCACTACCCCCAGGGCCCCCACAATGTGGTGACCCTGGGCTGCATTACAATCCCACTGTGATGACAAAGCTAAATGTCGTTCACACTGTGAACCACAGTCATGTGTCCTGAGCAACAAACTACCATCACACCTACACAAGCACAAATCAATCAGCATGGCCAGTAAGCCAAGGCCAACATGGAGGCAGGGGCCTAGCCGGGCAACAACTCTCATCTGCACACACTCAACACCACACCCCTCGACCTCCAACAATGTGCAGCAGTGAAGCACACATGCACTGGTGACATTGCACATGCACCCATGACTATTCCAGGGTGGTGGGTGGGAACCAAGGTGCAGAAACACATCACACATGGCCACTCAACAAGACTCCTGAATGTCTGACACACTGCACACTACGCTGTACATGGACATGACGGCAATACCACACCAACCAATGGGATCCCAGCCACAGTCACACACCAATGAAGAAGCCAAGGTCACCCACAAAGAACACACATAGACAACAACCAACATTGCAGCCCGGACCCTGAGGAGTGCCAGCAGTCACACACACAACGTGTCACAATCACTGAAAGATAACACAAACTGGAAATCACATGACAGGGGCAAACAACAAGTGCCAAGGGGAAACCTGACTGTGACCCATCTGCGTCTGCACACAAACTCAGCCCTGACAGCAAACACACCTATGGGTGACACCCTGATGACCAGTAATGTGCCATGCACCCACATCACAGAGAACCCAGGGAGAAGACTTTGGGGGAACATAGGTCAACTCAGCAAGCATCCCAAACAGGTACAACACTAGGGATCACAGCATGCACAGCTAAACGGAAGTGAACACACAGACATGCACATACAACACACACCTTGGGCGCAGGCAATGTCACAGGAGTACACACTGCCATGAGGGGACTCCACTCCTGTGTGAGGAAAGCTGTGCCATATGTTGCCTCAGTAGGGCCCCATCATGTCAGCTGAGCACTTGGTCACACAATCAACAATTAGCACCAAATGAGGGCTCCCGTCACATCAGCCTGGTCATGGAAGTGCCAACGTAATCATCAGCACAGATCCAACACACTTGTATAGCAATGTTGCACTGACAACACAGATGAGTCCTTCCCCATTGATGCCCAAACCTGCATGTCCAGTGGAGATGGCCACACGGTCAGGGAAGTATACGAATTGAACAATGGCAGGCACAACAGATGTGCAGGGGTGGAAGCCACAGATGTGAAATAGCTAATCTAAGTAGGAAATCCCATTGCCAAATACTGAACACATGACACCCTCAGATGCTGCTATGGATGACATGGATACACCACAGGATAGGACACATTCCCCCTGGACCACATGGGTTCCTGCACAGTAACACTTCATTATCATGAGACCAAATATCACCATCACTGCAGCAAGGGCATGGTTAGCATCATCAACAACATGTACATCAGAAGCATAAGCACTAGAGAACAGAAAGTTGCATTTATTCAGCATATGTGTGTAATGAAAACAAAGTCCAGAAAAACACAAAGGCCAATGGCCAGTCCATTGTCAAAGTCCAAACAGGGTGACAGTGGCAGATGTCACCCTACGCATGCCTGCACAAAACCAGGGACAATCCACTAGGAGGGGCAACCGGGGGGGCAGGCCAGGCACCACAGGGACAGGATCAGGGCTCACCAGGAGGAAGCAGGGAAGGGGTGGTGGGTGCTGGAGAGCCACTGACAACTGCAGTGGAGGTTAAATAATATTAAAAGGGTTTTTAGTAACTCAGGAAAAAAAGGCGCCCAGCTCAATAAACGGTAGTGTGTAAACTAAATCTAAAGTGTATGGTGCTACCAGGTAAGGGGATAATTCCCTAAAACCCCTCAATGTGTGTAAGGTCAAGCCCTACAGTGGAGGTGTCTGACATGGTGTGTGCTGGCAAAACTGGGGGGCATGACTCAGATGTTGTGGGTGCCGGCACAACTGCAGTGGACCCTGCAGATGTAGTGGACAGGTCCGCCACTGCAGTGCCCAAGTCAGACAGGGTGGTAGTGGACTCCACTGCAGTGCCTACCACCAGGGGAGGAGAATGGGGAACAGGCAAGGTGGGCTGGACAGAGGGGGAGGACACCCTCACCACATCAGTGGCACAGACAAGCGCAGCGGGGGGTGTGGTGCCGGGAGAGCAAGTGGCAGGGGAGAAGGCCGGATCCTCTTGGGGATGGTATATCTGTGGGTGGGGGAACCTGGGGCAGGGTGTGGTGGGGGCACCTGTGGAGTGGGGGCCTGAGGGATGGAGGAAGGAGACCTGGTGCCTGAGCTGCAGGGCGGCGGCGGGGTCTTGCTCTTACGACTCCGGGGGACTTGCGGGTGGGGGCCTCAGTCTGTCTGCGCCTGGGGGAGGGTGTCCGGGGGCGAGGGGCACTCTGCTCCGTGTGGGTGGGCTTCCTCTTCCCCTGAATGCTGTATCAGCTGGATCGGAGGGGAAGAGGCCGAGGTCACTGAGGAAGAGCCGCTGGGTCTTTGGGGTTGCAGGTGAGGCAAGGGAGGGTGTTTTGGAGGGAGAGGCAACTGAGGACTGCGCAGTGCTCGTGGATGCGTGTGTGTATTCCAGGGCCCCATCCCCTGTGAGTCTGGATTCAGTCCCCTGACTGTGCGTGCGTGTGCGTTTTGTTTGTGGCGTGTGTGTCTGTGTGCTGGATGTGTGTGTGCTGGTGTGTGCCTGTGCCGGTGTGTGTGTGCTTGGGACGGGTAAGGTGCTGGGGAGTGTGGATGGAGCAGAGGCAGGAGGGGTGAGGGACTGTCTGAGGAGGGACACTGCTGCCATCAGGGAGGAGTCCATGGACCTATTGCCCCTCTGTAGGTCAGACATGCCCGATGAGATGCCCTCCATGAACGACACCAGCTGAGTCAACAGAGCGGTGTGCGCATGGAGGACACTCAGCATGGCTGTCTGCCCTACATGGAGCTGGCGAAGGAGGTACACAGACTCCTCACTCAGGGCAGCAGGGGACACAGGGGCAGGGGTGCGGTGCCTGGCCCAAAGGAGACACGCTCCCGAACATGGGAGCCTCCACGGACCTGGGGAATGGGAGCCGATGGGAGGGCGGTGGTGGTGCTGGTGGTGGCGGGGACAGCAACACTAGCTGGGGTGTGGTGGCTGCTGACACCCGCCTCCATAAGGGAGTCATCCTCCGAGTTGCTCTGGTCCTCAGCTGAGGTGGATGGTGCTGAGGACTCCTCGGTGTGGCTCCCCTCGCCCTCCGTGCCACTGGGTCCCTCCGACCACTCCTCGGCTGCTGACCCAGTCTGGCTCTCCGGCTCCTCCTGGTCCGTGGAGCTGTCCCCTTCCGTGGCCGTGGATGTATCTGCAAACAATGGGGAAACAGACAGACATCAGTCACCTGCACCAAACGCACACACCACTGTGAGCACAGCACATTACAGAGCAAGCCCTGGCATCATTAGTTGTACATTGCTAAAAGTGCCCTAACTGAACAGGAGAAGCCAATTGTCAGTCTGATGCCAACCATGGCACTCACATCCCACATGGCCTTGCACCCATCTGTCTGGTGTCTGTTGGATAGCAACACCCCAGTGTGGACACATGCACCAACTACACAGTAGTTGGACAGTGCAGAGGACACGGTGTAGCATGTGGACATGCACACATCACAACTCTTGCCACTGAGTCAGTACAGGTTTCCGGATGAAAGGGACGCCCAGAGTCAAATAGGATATGCATGTGATGCATACCAGCGACAGACACCATGATGCACCCATGTCCTGATAGCCATCGCCACAATGGTGTGCATGTAGCACATGTCACTCCCCTGCAGGATCACCAATAAGTAGACACATGCCATGGCGGAGGCATGACTGCTAAGTCATACATCACTGTCTCAGTGATGTATGACTTGGCAGCCAGACAACAACACTCTGCACTGTGTCACAATAGTAGGTCATGGGGAATGCAAGTCCTGGAGCTGCACAAGTGCACATGTACATCCCCCACACAACACATCATCTTAACCCTCATCTGTCCAGGTCATACCGATTGGACATATGGGAGACCTGTGACACTACCCTCTGAACCTGAGCCCCTCACAATCTGCTGTGAATGGGGAACAGCTGCCTGAACTTCACATTCGCATACCCCAGTCTGCACGGGCAGCTGATCAAACACCTATGTGACACACAAGTATCGTCTCCTATGGTCACATCTCCAGTGGCATGCTGAGCCCCTACCGAGAAACACCCCAGCAGTCCTGGCAACAAATCCACAGCACACTGACACAGAGGCAGACACCTGAGGGGTCAAATCACTGCGCACAATGTGTCAGCTGATACACGGGAGTGGGAGTACAGAGTGCATTGCATGGCCTGGAGTAGGCATGACTGTCCTGCCCCACATGAATGAGGGATGAGCCCTGGACAGTGGATAGCTGGCTATGTATGTGTGACACACGTAATCTGCACACTCCTGGGGCCCAAACATTGTTCCCACCCGCTGCATGGGTGTGTGCCACATACCCCAGGCACATGTGGTGGCTCAGCTCAGCAAGTGGACCGCATATCAAAGCAACACGCAGATTACATGTCCGAACACAGGCGTTGTGTGAACAATGGACCCACCCATGATGCCCACAACAGAGTTAGGGAAACAGATGCTGTCCCCCACCTTTAGTGAAGCAAACTGCAAGGACACAGTCCCAAGTGACACAATTCCCTGAATGTAAGGGCCACACCTGGGTATCAGATGAGGAGTGGGCAGTGCACAATAGAGGGACATGGCTCCTGGACAACATGACTGCTGTACTGTGGCAGTTGAACCAGGCCAGAGGAGGGCACATAGCATGTAATACAGAGTTCACAGTGCAGTCTTTGACTCACCCCCTCCTTGCTGCTGTCTGGCCTTCAGCTGCCCATCCAGGTCTGGAAACACCACCGCCAGGATCTGGAGTATGTGGGTGGTCAGGATCCGTGTTCCGCCCCTCCTGCGAGGAGGCGACAGCTTCAGCTGGACCCGTGCAATCCTCCGGGTCCAGCCCCGAAGGTCCTGCCACCTCTTCTGGCAGTTGCGGATCCGGCGCTTGTAGACCCCCACGGACCGGACAGCCCGGACGATGTCCTTCCAGATCTCCTGCTTCCGATGGGCATTAACCTGTCAGGATGACAACGTGAAAAGGCCATTACTACACATGCAACATATCCGTGCATGACACAGTTGTATATACATGTCTCATTCACAGGGGCACATGATGTACACAGGCAGTGCAACGCTGCCCATGGACAGTTTGCCAGACGTCACTACATGGTATCATTGCATGGGAAGTAAAACCTTGTTCAAATGCACTGTCACTGCACCATACCTGTCCAGTGCATGTCACTACACACTATGGGGGGTGACAACTACTCAGTGAGCCTGCTAGCCAGTGGCGTGCAGACTTTCAGCCTTGCTAGTCAGACAAAATGCACATTCAGAAAGGCAGTGCACAGAACACTCACCTGCTCCCCTGGTGTCCCATACAGCTTGCTGTACTGTGGAAGTAGGCTGTCCAGCAGGGCCTGGTTCTCCTCAAGGCTGAAGGCTGGGGCTCTCTCCACAGTACGTGCCATTGCAGGGTCCAGAGGGGCAGAGACAGCAGCAGTGCAGTGGCAGATGTCGTCCTGGAGCATGTAGTGCAGGCAAGTGAGCTCTCAGGGGAACAGCCAGCAATATATATGTGCTGGAGAGGCAGATACTGTCCCTTGTGTCCAAAGTGATAGGTCCAAGTCATTTGCATCTTCTGAATCTGGCCAATCCATGGAATAGCAGCACCAATACACGCCCACAGCATCCTTCAAATCTTCAACTTCATGACATACATGATTTTGCAACATTGTTGTGGGTGACCAACTGAATTTCCAGCAACCGACTCGTTCGAATTTCGAAAACGCGTCCGTTGCCAGGCTAGGCCATTGTCAATGGGTGCGCACCGATCGGTCCATTGCGGTACAACGCGTACAGGGGTACAACGTGTACCCGCACACATTGAATGCAATGGGCCGGCCGGTGCGCACCGATCGGTCCATTGCGGTACAACGCGTACAGGGGTACAACGCGTACCCGCACACATTGTATGCAATGGGCCGGCCGGGGGCACCGATCGGTCCATTGCTGATCAACGCGTACAGGGGTACAACGCGTACCCGCACACATTGAATGCAATGGGCCGGCCGGGGGCACCGATCGGTCCATTGCGGTACAACGCGTACAGGGGTACAACGCGTACCCGCACACATTGAATGCAATGGGCCGGCCGGGGGCACCGATCGGTCCATTGCGGTACAACGCGTACAGGGGTACAACGCGTACCCGCACACATTGAATGCAATGGGCCGGCCGGGGGCACCGATCGGTCCATTGCTGATCAACGCGTACAGGGGTACAACGCGTGCACCGCACACATTGACTGCAATGGGCCGGCCGGGGCACCGATCGGTCCATTGCGGTACAACGCGTACAGGGGTACAACGCGTACCCGCACACATTGAATGCAATGGGCCGGCCGGGGCACCGATCGGTCCATTGCGGTATCAACGCGTACAGGGGTACAACGCGTGCACCGCACACATTGAATGCAATGGGCCGGCCGGGCGCACCGATCGGTCCATTGCGGTATCAACGCTGCACAGGGGTACAACGCGTACTCGCACACATTGAATGCAATGGGCCAGCCGGGGCACCGATCGGTCCATTGCTGATCAACGCTGCGACAGGGGTACAACGCGTACCCGCACACATTGAATGCAATGGGCCGGCCGGGGCACCGATCGGTCCATTGCTGATCAACGCGTACAGGGGTACAACGCGTACCCGCACACATTGAATGCAATGGGCCGGCCGGGGGCACCGATCGGTCCATTGCGGTACAACGCGTACAGGGGTACAACGCGTACCCGCACACATTGAATGCAATGGGCCGGCCGGGGCACCGATCGGTCCATTGCTGTTCAACGCATCCCTGTACAAGTGACTGGCATATGTCACCATGCCTGTCTCAGATGGACATATGCCAGCCACAGATAGCTCCCAGGGAGTGAGGGGCACACCTACAACACGACAGCCTGTCCAAACTGTATGATAAGGCATGTAAGGCTGCATTTCCTATTGTGTGTATGTTGGTGTACATGTTGTCCTGTGGGTGTCACCTGGGGGCAGCCACCCCCAGGCTGTGCACGTGTTCATGGGGACAGGATCCTGGGTGTTACGTGTACATGACCACTGTGATGTGCAACTGTTCATATCTGTGCATGTGCCATGGTCACATTTCACGGTGGTGTATGTGTATGTCATGTCACATACCCCGTGAGTCCCATGTGGGACGGTATGTTTGAGCCAGGGTGTCCCAGTGGCACAATAGTGATGGTCCTCCACAGTCTGTGTGCATGTAGTGTTTACAATGTCTCTGATTTCATGTGCACAATGGGAGACAGTCTCCACATCCACGTTGTGTGTGCATGGACTTTGATGTTGTGCGTGTGTGTGTCACAGACGTCCATGTCTGTCCTGCAGTGGCAAGTGGGACCACTACCTGTGGGGGTCATAGTTGTTTTGCTGTGGTGTATACATGTTACTCCATGTAATGCCAGTGTCCATGTGGCAATACAGGGTCCCTGGGAATGTACCTGTCGTTGAGCTGTGATGCCTGGGGCACATCTGTCCTCACATGTCACTGTGGGGGGTGATTGTGACACGGCAGCAGGAGATGGGAACTGTGACACGGCCTCATGATATTCAATGGGCCAACCTGGGACTTATTGATGCCACTTGTTGAACCGTGATGACAGATGTTGGCCATGTATGTACCATACATGTCCTTACGGAACTGCACACTTCATGTAGTTGTGCCTCATAATGATGTATGTTGGGATATTGAGTGTGTTCAATGCCGCATATATGGGCTGACTGACAATCTTGCTTTCTTCTCCTCTGCACTGCAGGGCTCCTGCTGTCCATCGACCATTCCCAGACCTGGCAACGATGGTGGAACGGGACAGCATCCGACGGTACCGCTTCACCAGGCAGCTGATTGAGGATTTGGCAGTGCAGTTGGCCCCACATTTGCAGCCTGGCCGGCCGTATCCTACAGCGCTGACCCCCAAGGTGAAGGTGATGGCAGCCCTACACTTCTTTGCCACCGGTACCTTCCAACATACTGTGGCGACTGCTGGTGGGATGTCACAGACCATGTTGAGCCGTGTGCTCCGCGATGTTTTGGTGGCAATGTTGCTATTCCTGAACCGGTACATCTATTTCCCTAGACTGCGACGACTCACTGACGTGAAGAGTGACTTCTATGCCCTGGGGAGGATGCCGCATGTCATTGGCTCCATTGATGGGACACATGTGGCTTTGGTACCACCACAGGCCCAGGAGCAGGCCTACCGTAACCGCAAGCACTACCACTCGGTCAATGCACTGGTGGTGTGTCTTGCAGATATGACCATCACACACGTGTGTGCCCGTTTCCCTGGTTCAGCACATGATGCCTTTGTGATGAGGAGTAGTCGCATCCCCAGGATGATGGCACAGATGCAGAACCAGCGTGCCTGGCTTGTCGGTGTGTACTGACATTGTGCCATTGTGTGTGATCTGATCTGTAGTATTCCGCCCACTTTTCCAAGTCAGCTAATGTGCACTTGTCTGTCCGTAGTTGACTCGGGATACCCCAACATGCCGTGGTTGCTGACACCCCTCAGGAACCCTGTGACACCAGCCCAGATGCGCTACAATGAGGCACATGGTCGGACCAGGAGAGTGATTGAGCGGACATTTGGTCTCCTGAAGAGCCGCTTCCGCTGCCTGGACAAGACCGGAGGGTCCCTCCCATATGCCCCTGCGAAAGTGTGCAAGATTATCATCGTCTGCTGCATGCTCCACAACCTGGCAGTGCGGAAGGAGTTGCCTCTCATCCAGGATGACAATGACCAACATCCGCCACCTGTGGAGGATCCTGGCCTGGACCACGATGCCAGTGATGATGATGATGAGGGGTGATGTCCGCACACAGCTCATCACCAACTTCTTTAGCTGAATGTGAGTATCCTGAGGTGTCATGTCAATGATGTGAGTTGGCATGATATGTGTAGGTGGTGCTCTGGTGCTGTTGGAGTGTGTCCATGGGCTACTTGACTGGATGTGTGTAGCGATGTGTGCTTACAGGTGGTCTGTACTCCCCAACAGTGTTGACATGCTAACTTGGTTCTGGGTGGGTATCTTGTAACATGTATTGTGCATGAGTTTTGCTGTTCTGTCCTGTTCTCCATTGCTTTTGACTGTGTGTCATTTCTGTCCTTCACAGGGTACTGTTCAGATTCGTTTGGTCAACTGTGTCCACCGACGACGTGATTGTACTTCCAGGGTGGTAGCTGTTGTGTCCCTACAGGTGATGTGCGCCACACCCATGGACTTCCTTCCTTCTACAGTTGTTGACTGTGTGCCCGCTGCCAGGTGGGATTACCTTGCATCTGTAGTGGTTACGACATGTTGCAACTGTGTAATAAACCTGTGCTTCACTTTGTGATGTGCGTTGTCTGTGGTCACACATTTGACTGCCATTTGCTTACTGCACCTGTGGGCTACTTGACTACAACTGGGAATGGGTGTGGTGTCTGTGCATTGCACCGTCTTCCCTGGCAACATCAGTGTAGGCAATGAGTCAGATGGCCTAGGTGTGTATGTGTTGTGTAGCCCTGGTGGTGTGTCTCCCTCATATGTGTCACGTTGCCTTTACTCACATGCCTGTGTTGTACTTGCTGTTGCAGTTCGCATACACAGTGTAATTTTGCAGTTCATCATCCCCATAACAGCACCCACGTTGGAATCACAACAGAGGCAAGTATGGTGTATTAGTGTGTTTATTGTGATACATTTGTGTGAATAGTGCATAGGATGGGTAGTGCTGTACATATATCTTGCAATCAGAAGTTCCTAGGTGAATTGAAAGTCCTGGTAGACAAAATCCCCAGTATCGGGGCCACAGTTGTCTGAGACATTGGTCCAACTTGTACTCCCCATGCAATGTGTGGGAGTAGTGTTGCCGTCAACAGGGTGAACAGTCTGTGCACAAAGGTGAACATCCAGAACAGGTTCAGGCTTCCTGGGAGTTGCGCTTGGCCATCGGCCTCTCACTTGCCCCTCCTCGGACGACCCCTCTTCTTTGGGGGGGCCCCTCAAGTACAGGCTGCTGCGGTGCAGGGGACTCTCCGCCAGAGTCATCCTCCCTCCCTGTGGCAGTTGCAGTTTGTTCAGCACCAGATGTTGTTGGCACACAGGGAGGTGTGGACTGGTTGCTGTTCATCTGGCGGAGGCATTGTAAAATGTCCCTGTGCACCGCCGTCATCTCATGCAGTGCGTCCCACTTGGACTCCACGCGGGACATGTGTGAGTCCACGCGGGACATGTGTGAGTCCACCCGGGACATGTGTGAGTCCAAGCGGGCATGATGGGCAGCCTGCTGCTGTTTCATGTCTCTGAGGAGCCCCACTACCTGGCTGAGATCTCCGGTGCTGGACTGGTACGCATCAGCTATGCGTACCAGTTGTGGGTCATCATGCACACCAGCAACCTCTGCAAGCAGCGACCTCTGTCTCCCACCCTCCCACCACCCCTGCCGACATGTGCAGTGCGTGCAGTGGCACGCACAGATGACCCTGGTCCACCTTGGGGGTTGGTGGTGGTGGTGGTCTCCATGGCCCCACGTTGGTCCAGGGTCCCTGTGCTGGTGTTGCTCCTTGTTCTGTCCATGTCGGCAGGGATGGTATTTGTGGTGACAGTCGTTGGAGGGGTGGGTGCAGGGGGTGCAGCTGGTGGTCCTGCTGGTGCTGCAGCTGGTGGTCCTGCTGGTGCTGCATGTAGACTTGCACCGATGTGCCAGGTTGGTCTTCTTCGTCCGAGGAGGGCAGAGGCTGTACGACACCAGTGAGCTCCGCATCCTCTTGAGCCTGGGACTGGGACTCCTCAGCGTCTGCTGCTGTGTCCCCATCATCACCTGTTTTTGGGAGACACACACAATGTATGTTATGTTTCTGCAGGCATCAATGGTTGACACACCTGACAGTTGTGACTGTGCCTCTGGGTGCGGGCCTGTACATTGCATTGTCCTAAGTCGTCACAGTCAGGGGTTGATATTGGTGTGGCACATTGTCCTGCATTATTTGGGCATTTCTATGTATTTGTTGGGGTGTGAACATGGTCTGCATTGGTTGTATTTGGTTGACAGCCGGCCCTCCTTCCCACCCAGCCAGTCAGTTATCCCACCATGGACTGTGCTTGCATTGCAGGGAGTGGAAGTTGTCTCTCAGGATGTCAGTCAGTGGTGTCCTGCTGTTTGTTGGTGCACAGTTCCCAGCAGGGCCTTGTGCTCCCCACAGCAGTAGCCAGTGTCAGCCATCTTGTGAGTCCTTCTCCACTCCCTGTGATGTGAGCATGGTTCAGGGTGGTGTTGATGGGACAGTTGTGGGGGTGAGCTATGTCTGTGACTGTGACTCCCATCATGCTATTGCCTCCACCCCACTTCCCAGCATTCCCATACTTACTTGCTTTTGTGGGGAGTTCAGTGTGTGTGGGTGTGAGGGCAATGGCAAGATGGCTGACAGTGGTGTCCTGCTGTTGGTTGGTGTGCAGTTCCCAGCATGCCCTTGTGCTCCCCACAGCAGTAGCCAGTGTCAGCCATCTTGTGTGTCCTTATCCACTCCCTGTGATGTGAGCATGGTTCAGGGTGGTGTTGATGGGACAGTTGTGGGGGTGAGCTATGTCTGTGACTGTGACTCCCATCATGCTATTGCCTCCACCCCACTTCCCAGCATTCCCATACTTACTTGCTTTTGTGGGGAGTTCAGTGTGTGTGGGTGTGAGGGCAATGGCAAGATGGCTGACAGTGGTGTCCTGCTGTTGGTTGGTGTGCAGTTCCCAGCATGCCCTTGTGCTCCCCACGACACAGCAACAGTGTCAGACATCTTTGATGGGCCTTTCCACTCTCTGTGGGATGTGCATGCGTGAGTGTGAGCTTGCTGGGCCATGTGGTGGGGGATGTAGAGCTGTGACTACGACTCCCATCATGCTATTGCCTCCACCCCCTTCCCAGCATGCCCATCCTTCCTTCCTTTTGACTCTGCTTCCCTGTGGGGTGGGCTGGCTGTGATGACAGGATGGCTGGGAGTGTTGTCCTGGCAGTTGTTTGGCTGAAAGTCCCAAGAGTGTCCCTGTGCTTCACACGACATAACCCAGGGTGGAGGTTCTTTGTGGGATCTTGAGTTAGGATGTGTGGCATTGCATTCTCCCAGGTGGGTTATGTGGAGTATGTGTTGAGGGTGTGTGTGAGGGGAGGTGCTTGTGACTATGGTCAGTGGTGCGAGTCCTCCTTCCCACCCAGCCAGCCAGATATCCCACCATGGAACGTGCTTCCATTGCAGGGAGTGGAAGTTGTCTCTCAGGATGTCAGTCAGTGGTGTCCTGCTGTTTGTTGGTGCACAGTTGCCAGCAGGGCCTTGTGCTCCCCACAGCAGTAGCCAGTGTCAGCCATCTTGTGAGTCCTTCTCCACTCCCTGTGATGTGCGCATGGTTCATGGTGGTGTTGATGGGACAGTTGTGGGGGGGCAATATGTGTGACTACGACTCCCATGATGCTATTGGCTATACTGACTTGGCCAGCATACACAGAATTCCTTTCTTTCAGTGGTCTTCACTATGTGTTGGTGTTGTAGTGGTGGCTACATGTCTGGATGTGTTTGTTAGTTCTATTTGTGCCACTGCCTAGCTGTAGTTGTAGTTGTGTTTGTACATGTGATGGCACGGTTAAATGTAACTTTGAGATGGCATGTGTTGTGTTTATCTGACTGACATACACATTTTGGGATGATTCTGTTCTGGTTGCTGTGTAATTGCTATGAGTGCATGGTTTGACTCTCCCCTTGACAGTGATGTGTGTGTGTATTGTGGCAGAATATTGTGTACATTTGTTGTGTACTCACCAGGCTCTGGGATGTTCTCTAGTCCTTAGACGCTCACTGGCGGAAGGATGGCCCGCACCTTCTCCTCCCAGGGCCTGAGGTATACTGGCTTGGCAGAAGGGCCACTGCCGGTGTATTGGCTCAGGAGGTAGTCTTTCTTGAGCAGCTCCCGGACCCTCCTGCGCACGTCATACCACCTGTTCTGGATGTCGGTCTTTGTGCGCAGACATGGTGATTGTGCGTTCACCCTGTTGATGATCCTCTCCCACATCTTAGTTTTCTGGGAGATGGGGGTCTGTTGGACCAGTGTGCCAAACAGCTGTGGCTCTACCCTGAGGATCTCGTCTACCAGGACTTCCAATTCACAATCTAGGAACTTGTGATTCTTCTTGGGGGCATGGTGATGGGTGGTGATGGTGAGTGATGTGTGTGTTGGTGTGCAGGTGAGGGTGTGTGGCTGTGTGTTTTGCTGGGTGTATGTGAGGTAGGTATTTGTTGGTGTGCTGATGGTGTGTGGCTTGTGTGAGGGATGAGCTGTGGGTGTGTGGTTGCTGTCTGTTGGGTGCTGGCAGTAGAATGGCATTTGCAAAGGATCATGGTTGTGATTTGTGTCCTTTATATGGGTGGAGTTGTGGGTGTGTCTTTGTTCTCTGTCCCCACCCCCCCCCAGTATTTATTGGCTTTCTAATTGCTTGTTTGGCCTTTTTTTGTGTAATTTTTCCTTTGTACTGTCTGTGCATGTTGGAAACGTTCTTGTGACCGAGTCGGACCCTGCATTTGTCTCGTACGGTGTTCTCCGTTTCGTTCACGCTGTGTCTGTGCAGTTTTCTATGCTGCGTACGCGTCGGTCGCGGTGTTTTGTGTTACTTCGGCTCGGTTTTGTATGCGTGTCGGTCGTACGGCTTGTCCTCCGTACGACTCGGTTGTGGTTTTGCGCCTTGCATCGTACTTTGCGGTTTGGAGTTCGCGTGTACTTTTCGGTTGGATTTGTTCCGGGTGCGTGTCGGTCGGTTCGATTCGCGTGTTTTTCCGGCCGGATTGCTGTTTTCCGTGCGGCTCGGTCGTTCGGCTTGGGTTCGGTACGTGTCGGTCGGATTTTGCACGCTTTGCATCGTACTTGGCGTGTCGGGCGCCACAGGTACGTGTCGGTCGGAATAAATTCCGGCTCCGAGTCGGTCGGTGCTTTTTCCGGCCCGAATCGGAATCGACCCCTTAACGTTTAACTATGCCTACAACTCTCATACTGCACATCAGACTCAGTAGTTTAAAGAACATGTCTTACCAGCTAAGCACACACAAACCAGAACTAACATTTAACCAACACCTACCCTAAAGGGTATCTAATATATAGCTGGCAAGCTTCACAGATTCATGAGTGATCTATACCTATTGTACATGTTTTTTACTTTCAATTCTGAGTCTTGAACTCCTCTTTTAATACAATAAAGAGAACTACAAGTCCCAGAATTCAAAGAAAAACATTCTTTGTGAGCAGCACATCATATATACACATGTAATACATTCCACATCTTCTAATACGTTGTTAAATATAACTTTAACCCTTAACATGCATTTTTATCTCTAGCAATTAGAGCAGACAGTAAAACCAGCACATGTACAATATGCCATTCCAGAGCAACACATTGTCAAGCAATGTCTCACACATTAGTCTGCACATCACACAAACTGTTACATATTCACATACTCATAAAGCGTCTTATTCACCTTTTAATAAATATATAAAATCACTCACACTACCATTCATATATCATCTCATGTAGTTTGAAAAAAAAATCAGAGACATTTCATACTGTCTTTTAACATTCTCATATACTTATATACCTTTTCAATCTTTTCTTCTCTCCATGTAATTCACATACCTGAAAATTGAGTTTGTTGCTCAAATCATTTTTATGCGCTCATAAGATAGATTCAATATTCTCAGGAAATGTGAAAACTAAGCATAAGAATGGCACACAACTCTCATACAAAGCAACCATTAATGTCAACCTTTTCAACTTTGCACTCTCTGATAGTGCAGAAGCAGCAAATACAAACATGCCTTTCATATGTTAGTTTTGTAAGTCCACTTCTGATTAGTTAGTATATGTTCACCCTTTCATCCACTTTTATAAAGATGCCCAATATGGAAGGGTATCTGTGCATATTCAAGACTTAATCGCGATCGCCGTGACGAATTCACGAAGAATAACGTAAGTCCAAAAACATATTTAGCTTGGTAGTCCGGTACACTTTATTAGCAAGCCCTCACTAGGAACTCTAACCCTTGTTACACAAAAATGACACAAAAAAACTACATTTTCTTAAATCAGACACCTCTTTAACACCCTAGCTCCATACGCTCTTGGCACAGTCTACACATCAACCCACTAGAACCAGTAGGTCACAAGTTTGCAGCACATTCTAGGAGGAGCATACTAGTTTCAAAATGAGCTGCAGCAGGTGCGGTTTACTGTACACAATAAAACACATATCTAAGCCTACGTTACACTTTTTTATTTTTACCACAGCAAATCATTAATCTAGGTACTTAAGCTTTCAAGACACTACCCATTTTTTGTACCCCCATATTCACAACATCCAATCAAATCTGTTTTTTTAAAAAGAGCACACCTCCATTTTAACTGCCTTTCATGTTCTAAACTGCCTCATTCAGCTCCAGCCTTCTCCTGACTGCTACTGCTGCTTCACTTCAAAATGGTTAGTGTGTGGATTGTGGGCCACAGCTATGTCTTTTGGGCTAGAGAGGCTGCTAGAAAGAGTAGTATTGACAGAGACTTGGGTTTGGTTAATGTAGACCTTACTTGGATTGGCCAGAGAGGCTTAAAGTGCCATCAATTGCTGCCTTTGTTTAAAAGCATTGTGGATTCCCAACCCCTGACCTCATGATTGGGCACTGTGGTGGCAATGGCCTAGACACACTGACTGGGGTAGGACTGGAAATCATAATGAAGGATACCTTTGCACAATTGATGACACTTTTCCCTCACACTATCTTGGTGTACTCCGACATAAGCCAAACACAGAAATGGAAATGGTCAAATCAATTCTGCCCACAGATTGACAAAGGCAGGAAAAATGTTAATAAAACTGTTTCAGCATTACTGAAAACCCATAACATGGGCTCTATCTACAACAACAACCTGCGTTTTGACATGCATGGAATCTATAGAAGTGATGGAGTACACTTCACAGACAAAGGCAACAGGGTGTTTCTCAGCAACTCTGAAACTCTGCATCCGGTCTTATGTGTAGCTGTCATATACACACAATGAACACATAGGCTCTTCTCAGAGCCACCCTAGTGCACAAAATGTTGTTCGTTTTCTTTATAAATATCTTTTTTCTCATTTGTTTGTAACATTAGTGACGGCGTCACGATATTTGTGATTACATTGTGAATATGCAAAACAGAAGCAGACATTCAATAATCACCAGCACATTCAACATTTGTAACTAAAAAAATAGATTTTATCACACTACATACATTACTATCTAAATAACTCTATAAAAACATGTTTGAGTCTCTGAATGTGTCTGTAACAGCGTGTATGAGTGTTAGAGCAGGATCTGTAACTGGGTGCATGAGTGTGTCAGTGGGTCTGTGAGTGGGTATAAGAGTGCCTGATTGGGTCTGTCACTGGGTGCGTAAGTCTCTAAGTGGGTTTGTGAGTGGGTGTTTAAGGGTCTGAGTGGGTATGTGAGTGGCTGCTTGAGTCTCTGAGTGGGTCTGTGAGTGAGTGCATAAGCCTCTCACTGAGTGAGTGACTGCACGAGTGTCTGAATCACTCCATGAGTGGTTGCATGAGCATCTCACTGGAAGAGTGAATGGGTGGACTAGTGTCTGAGTGGGTCTGTGAGTGGGTGCATGAGTAGCTGAGTGGGTCTGTGAGTGGGTGCATGAGTGTCTGAGTGGGTCCGTGAGTGGGTGCATGAGTCTCTGAGTGGGTCTGTGATTGGGTGTGTCAGTCCTCTGAGTGGGTCTGTGACTGGCTACACAAGTGCCTGAGTGGGTTTGTGAGTGGGTGGGTGAGTCTCAGAGTGGGTCTGTAAGTAGGTGTGTAAGTGTTCAAGTGAGACTGAGGGTGAGTGTATAAACATATTTCTTTTATTATTTTATTGTGATATTAGCGAATTTGTCATGACATTATATGGGGTCCATGCTGATGGTCACAATGAATTTGTGAATATATCGTGAGTGGGGAAAAAATCCTTTTATTTGACATATGTTACTCATGAAAGGTTCCTCAAACACCCCTATATTCCTCTCATGGGGTCAGGGCGCATACAGCCAGACCCCTTATACCACTATCTGCCATTTGAAATCAGCCCCGGGGACTGCTGTGATAAGATGAAATGGTGGCCGCAACTCTCTGCTCAGGTTGCAGCCAGCCAATGACGGTGTTCCTCGTCACAAATTAGTGTGAGCACAGGTAAACAAATTTGGATTTCCTTTCCTTTCTCAACTACTGCTGAATGGATTTACACCGGATAACTAAAAGCGTGCTCTGCAAACCAAAATCTACCTTCCTGCAAAATTTGTTGTAATTCCATCCAGCGGTCCAGGCTGTAGTCATGCTCAAAGCTCCTATGGGAATTAGCATGGGAATACACACTTTTTTTATTCCCCCTGTTTCTCAGCCCCTGCTTCACAAAAAATCCTAAACTTTCCATGCACAACAAGACTCACTATGACACTTTTGTTGGAAAATTTCACGAAGATTCATCAAACTGTGCCAAAGTTATAGGGAAGTCAAAAAATGCTTTTCCTATGGAACCGTGACCGCCAGTAGGTATATATATATATTACCCAGTACAGTTAGGATCGTGATTCCAGAGGTAGTGTCTTTTTTGTGATGCTAATAACTTTGGAGCTGTTTGATGAATCTACCCAAAACTTTTCAAAAAAGTGCTTTTATGACTCACATTTATACCTCCGTAAACAGTCTCCTCACCTCACTCACCACAATACATTTTGTATAACTCGCCCCTTCTCCATGCACTAGCTATATCCCTGCATATTATATAATTTATAGGATGTGAAGTTATTGGATTAATAACAAAACTTATGACATCTGAAATTACCTGATTTGCCAGAACACAGTGCATGGTATAGTGGTGAGCTGAACTGAAGGTGGTGCATAAGTATAAATGTGAGTTATAACTATGATTTATAGCAATGTAAAAGTGGCACATAAATGATACATATAACAGATAACTCTAACTTTAGAATTTCTAATGTTTGCGTAGTTTAAGTTGGGTGTGTATACCAAACATAAATAACGTTTTCCTAGATATAACTTATCTTTAAAGTTTGGGGTTTTTGGGGGGAATTTCCATGGTTTTATAAAGTTAATAACAAATGTTTACTATTCATACAGTTTAATGTTGTTGATTGGAGTGTTAAGTGGAGTCTGGTAGAATATAGTGGAGGATAGTGTTGTATAGTGCAGTGTAATACAGTATAATGTCATACAGTGGACTGCAGTAGAGTGGAATGAGGAAGACTTTAGTGGCATTGACTGGAATGGCATACAACAGAGTGGCGAAGAGTGTAGTTGCATACAGTGGACTGGCGTAGAGTGAAATCGGATAGAGTAGAGTGTCGTACAGTGGAGTGGTGTATCCTGAAGTGGCATACAAAGGAAGAGCTTGTAGTACAGTGGCATAAACTGGAGTACCGTACACTGGAGTGGTATAGAGTGGGATAGCATACAATACAGTGTGGTACAGTGAAGTTACGTTCACTCGTATTATAGAGTGTATTGCTATACAGTATATTTGCATAGAGTGGAGTGGCATGACTGCATTCTTGTACAGTCTAGGGACATATTTTGGAATATTGTATAGAAAAATAGCATACAATACAGTGGCGTACAGTGGGGTGTGGTTGAGTTGAGTGGCATAAACTGGAACACCGTACGATGGAGTGGTGTAGAGTGGAGTGATACACAGTGGTGTGGCAACCAGTTGAGTGGTGTACAGTGGACTTGCATACAGTAGAGTGTGGGACAGTGTATGATGTAAAGTTAAAAAGCGTTACCTGGAGTTGCAGAGATTGGAGTTGTCGTGCAGTTACTATAAATCTATATAGGATCTGCGAGTTTAGACAACATAGACTGTGGGATTGGTGTCCAGATTGATTCCAGACACTCCCACCGAGTATGTTCACCTGTATACCAGCTAGCTCACAGTGCCACTGTAAACGCCTCTTACCAAGGAGAGAATAGTTCTTGGCAACTATCGAACATGACAACTCTGTCCCATCAGGGATCGTGGAAACAGTACAGTACTTTTCGCTCAGTCACTAGTGCTCTCTTTGTCTCAGAGAGAAACACAGAATAAACGGTGGGGACGTTTTTTAATAAGCATTTATTGAACCAGCATCATTCTAGTGTAAAATAGGTGTGCTGAAACAACCATAAGACAGAAACAGATATAAATGATTATAAGCACCAATAGGGTGAATGGATGGTAGATTCCTACCATAGTGCTAAAACAATGAATACACGCAGGCATAAAAATACATGACAATAGTAATGCGTACTCCTACGATGCAACCCGAACTAGATGTACCTACGTGTACCTAGCATGTATGTAGGTG
The DNA here is from genome assembly GCA_963921515.1 of Calotriton arnoldi. Classification (NCBI taxonomy): domain Eukaryota; kingdom Metazoa; phylum Chordata; class Amphibia; order Caudata; family Salamandridae; genus Calotriton; species Calotriton arnoldi. Next base: position 103,104 of record CAWUFW010014276.1, on the reverse strand, counting down.
TAGAGCCAAGAATCCCCCTAGGCTGAAGCCAACCCCATTACCTGAAGTGAGAGACTGTGGGACCCCGTCTTGGTCTCGATATGGACACCCCGCTTGGGATGTCGACCACTTCGAGCTAGAGCGTCTGCGTGCAGGAACCTCAGCATCTCGGGTCAGTGTATCAGCATGGAAGTCTTTCTCCTCTGCCTGCCTCAGCAAAGATGTGGTGTATATATACCAAAAAGGAACCTTCAGGGGTTCTACCTTGCTGTGTCATGTTGATCGAGGATGACGAAAGGGATGACCCTTATACATAGTTATTATGCAGGAGATAATAGTCCTGCTGTGATTCCGAGAATTCTCATGCATAATAAATGAGGCTAGTTTTCTGGGAAAACCACACAACATTTATGCAGCACCTTAACTAGTTAAAAGGTCAATACCAAACCCGTTATGTAGTGTAATGGCAGGAGAAATATAGATGAAAGGTTGGTTGACTACCTAAGCCTATATTGGGGTACATTTATGAATCATAACACCCACTCCTCATCCGACACACTAAAAAAGGAAATGTCCTTCAAGCATAAAAAAAACCCAGTTTAAAATATTTTCTAAGAAGTTCATTAAAAAAATGCTAAAAAAAAATCCTTTATATATGTTAAAAGCTCTCTAAGTCCATTAAAATATGTTCATATATATGGTTTGAGCAACTGAGAATGCCTGAAAGCCATGGTGCTCAGCAAGAGAAAAGGAGTAGAAAAGTTTTTGTTTAAAAGTCCAATTTTGGTTGTTTTGGAAAAAGGCCAAATTCTTCACAGCACAGGGAGAGCCAAATGTGTATGTGTCCTCTGTGGGAGACGCAACATCACTGTTGCTTTCCATCACAGAGGACGGTCCCTGTAACACCTCACAGATCAGGTCAATCGAGCGAAGATGATCTTCTTCAGTTCCCATGGCCGATGCCGGGGAACCCTTTGAAATATCCAGAGCCTATGTGCCTGTAGAGGAGCCAGTATCTGATCCAACAAGAGCAGAAGCATCCCGTGGTGGCTTTAAGAATGCCGACATCAACATGGGAATACGCTGAGGACACTGCAGTATGTGGGCCGTTAACAGGCCCAGCAATGCATCCACGTCCGGCGGCGCAACCAATGGAAGTGTCAGACAGAGGTCCAACACGCATTCTTGTCTGCAGAATAGGCAGTGGAGGACAGGCAAAGCACAGTCAATCCCAACTGGTTGAAATGATAGGAACCAAGACTTGCTTAGTTCCCGAAGTCAAGGTGTGCCCAGATGGAGTACCATGCGATCACGGTAACGGCACTCCAAGATCGTTTTTCCATCTCCTTGGTGACTGGGACATCCATTGCGTAGCAGAAAAATTAAAATCAGTATTCCCAGTAGCAGGATTAGCAGAAGTCCTCTGAAAATTCTTCCGAATACAAAGTGTATAAAAGCTGAAATCACACCAAAGACTGTCTGAAAGGTGCTTAATAGTCCAGAACCTATGGTCTTAAATCGGTGTACTATACCCTTCGTATCAGACATGTTAAAGATACGATGTACCATTTCTCCAAAATGGAAAGGGCAGTTAGTTCGTAGAAGTGCTTGTATCTCAGCTGAGGACATTGCAACCTGGCGATCAAAAGTCTCTCGGGCCGAGGTTAAGAGCACATCTTTCTGTAAAAGCATGGCTTTCATTCGGCTCAGAGTATCAAACCGTATAAAGGAAACATTAAGCGAAGGCCATAACGGCGCCTCCCTGACTGTGCGGGTCGGTGGAAACAATACTTGCATAAAACACGTAACCCTGGAACTTACAGTGACAAGATATGCGATGTCTGGAAGCATCCCACAACAACCTTGATCATTCAGCATTAAGTAACTCTTTTGAGAGCAGCCTGAACACCGGATTAATCACAGCAGCTGGGGACCCTTTCAAATGACAGGACAAGTTTGCAACTGAACCGTTACAGGCCCCATGAAGCATAATATCCTGGCAAATGAGAGATCCACTCAAAGAATTCTCGCAGTCTGTACAGCTGAGAAACACTTCAGTGTCCCCGTTCCTGCATCTAAATCTATACGGTAATCCCAAGATTTATGGATGAATTCCCTACCCATTACTTCATATCTGCCTACCTGGTGGTGTTCTAAGCAATATTGAAACTGTAAAGTTGTTACTGGTAATGTTATATGGCCATGAATTAACCATTCTGTGGACGGTGACTCTGCCACGGTGAAAGGTAATCGGTCACATTTTTTCAATGTGCAGCATTGTAAATTTCGCATCCCTTTGTGCCATTGTTATCTGCTTTTCAGTCAAATTATATGCAGAGAACAGGGACGTACTGTTGATATATCGCCAAGGCACATAACCAGAACGCAAAGATTGTAGTGTCCAGCTTAATGACACAATAGAACGTAATTGTGATTGCCCATGTTTTAGGATGGACAGATCTTGTTCCAGTATATCTATAGCAGAAGATACAATGTTGCCCAGTGAATAAATCCTGGATGTTATTGTGGTCATACTGTTATCAACCACTGCTAAGGCCTTTTCTAGGTTAATTCTGGCAATTTCATGCAATTTCTCTGCAGCTTCTTGTTGAGAGAGTTTCCAAATTTCATTGTAAGTGGCATATAAGAAGTGTTTGTTACGACGTGGCTTACGGGGACCTAGCAAACAATCCCTTAAATCCATGTCACCTGACAGTAGGGACAAGTGTTGTTTCACCTGAGACAGTGTTGAGGTTCTTAGCCAATCTAGGCATAACTTCCCAACACTGTATGATGTCACCACCCCTTGATGTTCTCGTTGTACATAGCGTAAGTCGGGCCTATGGATACTAAACCCTTCGGTGGTACCCCTGAATTTTGACTGACACCTATTTGTGTCTACTGGCCAAACTAACCATCCCTTCCAATTGGGGTCTATTGAATTGTATGAAATGCCCTGCATGATGTCATCTAGTGTACCCTCACACTTTTCTGTGTAATTTTGTCAACCCTCAAAGTGTGAGCGCAAGGGAATACTTGGTGTGTTCAAATCCTTAATCTTGGCTAAGCCAAGAAGGAAGTCTGCTGCACAGTGTCGTTCAGGAAGATGATTTGTTGTGGTATGAGGCATGCTCTAAATAGTGCCTCCTTTCCCTGAACCTGCCAGTCCTTAGTACCCTAGACAGATTTTATGTCTATAGTGTCCTTCCATAAGTCGAAACCCTGTTCAGACAGCTGGGCAATAAAGGATGCAGACTATATTGTTGTATTCCGCTTTAGGTGTCCGTATATAGGTTTTCCTGAAACATGTCCTTATATAGGCACATTCGCATTGCCCTTATATAGGCATAAGATCCCAGTCCTTATTTAGGCATTAGCCATGCACTCCAAATACAGGCATGGTCACCGACATCCGTCCACCCTAAACGTCACAAGTTCTTAGAAACCAAACCCTAAGCCCAGCACAGGATTATTGATTTCTCCAAGAACTCATCTATTATGCATGAACCACTATTCCTTAAGCTTTTATTCCTGACGTCTTCCTCTGTCCGACTTCACGTCAATGCTAACATTCCAAGGCACCTACCAGATATAAATATACCTTCCCTTGCCCAAGCAAGTTAGAGGAGACCTCGACTTCAGAGGAGCCCGTATCCCAGCCTGACGCACTGACAAGAGACGCTGTCATCCCTGCTCGCAGAGAATCCAGCTCCCAGTGTTCTGACTCCCTTCGCGGGGTGATAGAGTTCAAGATCCGGAAGGAGATTCCCACCTCTCTCATTCTCAAGGTATGGAGCTGACTAGAACCTAGAGGGACTCTTGGCATATCAGACTCTTAGTATACCATACTATAGAATACTTCACCTACTTCTTACCTTGTCCTACACCTAGGTTAGGTTAGGTACACTGGGGTAGAACTAGCTTAGAGAAGCATCTTATGAGTACTCGCATTTTTAGCTTATGTATTTATGTATGTGAATATATGTATGATAGCTAAAAGATAATGCTAGCGCAGTATTATTTCTTTCTACTGCTTACGCTGTACATTATATATCTTGCATACTGTCTTGTGATCATAACAGCTCATATCTCTTACACGAGAAACAAGACTGTTCAATAAATCCTTTTATTGAAACGCCCGTCTATTCTTTCTGTGTAACTCTGAAGAAACTAAGCATGCACGATTAGCTGAGTGAAACTGTTATCTATTGTTTCCACGATTCTGAGAGTGTTCCGATTCTAAAGGGAAACAAAGTTGTCATGTTTATGCGGTTGCCTGAAACTACTCCCTTCTTGTTTACAAGGAGTTTCTAGTGGCCTCTGAGTTAGCTGGCACAAAGTAATTAAGTTTAATATACTCGATAGGGACATACTGACCTCAGTCCTATGCCGAATCTATAGGGTTTATTATTCCAATGCGCAGAGCCTATTAGGAAAATAGGAACTACACTACATGGCGCCCAACGGTTTGGTAAAGCACTAATTTAATGCTAGATACTGAGTAACTCAGTCGTGCTTTTCTCTCAGAGACCCCTACTCACATACTCCATAAGACGTCTGGAGTGGGTAGGGTTAAATATCCGCCAAAGCTAAATAGGACAAAAAACACTATATATTAGCTGTTTGGTTTGTTCAACGTTGAAGGATACAGTGTTCCAAAATATTTTGCACCTTATCTTTTGTTTCCTTGAAACTTGTACTACATTTTTCAAAAAACAAATGTCCGAACACTGGGACAATGGCACCGAAAGCGGTGTAAATACGGCTGACCCAGTCGTAATAGCTTTTAACTTTACCGGTTTTAATGAAACCGATGAGGGTGTTATAGACATCCCTCCAAACTTAAGGAGAGCCATCACTCTAAAACTTATAAAACACGGCCTACCACCAAGAGGAGGTAGAGCAGTTTTCGTGATAGAGGCACACAAATCCTTTCAGACAGAGGTATTCTATTCATGGATAGTATTCCCAGAATCAAATCCAGTAACAAGAGTGTTTCACTTCTTTAAAGAAGACAAACCACCAGAGGAATATATTCCTTTCGAGGATATTGAAATTCCACTCACATACCAGGAGCATCATCTCTGGTTTAAAGGCGCCCTAAAACATCACAAAAACATTATCAGACTCGGTCCACTAGGTAGACCAGGAGCAACATGGCCGATTCTAGCCGGCTACACCTCATCCTGACATCGATGTAATGTCAGACGAGGAATTACTTACTCAACTAAAAGAGTTAATAAAAATTTACAGACAACTAGTCCAATATGTTATGCGGACTTTCACAGTCCAACCACCAATGACCATTCCAAATCAAACCCCTCAACAGGGGAATACACTAAAAATTACTCCACAGACTTTACACGCAGTCATGGGTAAAATGCCCACAAAACGTGAGCAAATTCCATTCTGGATAGCTCAAAAAATTACTCAAATCGAAGCAGTATTTCCAAATACTAGCCCTTATGAGAAACACAGAATCCTAACAATCTGTTTACCAATGGGGATCACACCACAACTGGAAGATTGCACCACTTGGGGCGCAGTCTTTGCTGTCATCTATACTAAAACACATGGTGTTCCGTCAATTGCAGTAATACGAGATGTCCTGAAACAAATTCAAAACGAATACGGGGCAGAACCTGCTCTGAATTTAGGTATGAAATTACTGAAAAACTTCGACCAGGTCTCAACAATAATATTATCTAATATTAAAGGGGAGGCAGCATCAGTGGCGATCCGCCAACGCTTAAGGGAATTTGATGTAACAGAACATCAAACATGAACTACCCAGAATAATAGAACAATCTTATGCAGAATTAGGCAGAGATAGTTTGGGTGGAAAACCATTGAAGCCAAAACTATCTGAAAGTCCTGAGAAGGACTCTGTTAAACAAACTCCTACATCTTCTAAAAAGAAGTGGGAAACTAATAAACAAAATTCAAACGAGACACGTTCTCAATCCCGAGGTAGGTCTCCTCAAAAGGAGCCCTCTGAAAGGAGGTATAACCTCAGGAATAGGGATAATTTAGGAAAACCTGACAGGTATCAAGATACTGATACACATTCCTCTCGTACCTTTCAGATATCATCACAGACATCGGAAAGAAGAGGACGGTCAGAACATAGAGAAGAACGCGTGAAATCCAAAGACGACAAACACGTTCAGAAAAATAAATCAAAACCTCAATTCACAAAAAAGAAGGTAGCAGGTCTGAAGATCAGACATGCCGAGAATACTGAGAACACAGCTCAAGAACGGAGAATGGGCTCAGACAATGCTGGACAGTGCAGCAGAAGTCACAATAGCTCGCCAGAACCTGAAGGAACTTCTGGAGATAGTGAACTTGAAGGAGTACATCACAGTAGAGACTGTACACACCAGGGTTAGTACTCCACAAAAGTTATATGAAATAACACTCCGAATGGAGGGAGACATACCAAGAAAAGTGAAAATGCTCTTTTGGGAGAAACTTTCAAGGGGTTATGATATACTTCTAGCAGAAAAAGACTGGCCACCACAATTTGTCAGGGAGTGCCCACATGGTGAGGATATCATTATGCCTGCCTTCTCCAACCATATTCCAATTCACCTAAAATATACTTATGCCAGGAAATGGGCAGTTGCCCGGGCCCCAGCATTATATAAAAATCATGTAGGATGGGATGAGGACTCACCTCACCATAAAATACAGTTAAAAATGAACCTACTGCACAAAGGCAGTACCCAATAAAGCAAGAAGCTAAAAAACAGGTCAGGGAGATCTTAGATCAACTTGAATACCAAGGGGTGATTGAAACATTCACCTCCTCAATGAACAATCCTTTGTTTCCTGTATCCAAACCAGACAATACATATCGTCTAGTTTTGGATTACAGGCACTTGAACACTTGTTCTAAAACATTTGCAGTGCAAAATGCACATAGTACAGCGTTAATGAATAACATTGTGCGTAAAAAATATAAAACCACATTAGACATTTCAAATGGTTTCTTTTATCAAAACATAGCACCTGAAAGCAGGTACTTAACAGCTTTCTCAATAATGGGGACCCAGCGTCAATTTTGTAGACTCCCACAAGGGTTCAAAAACAGCCCGGGGTTATTCTCAGCGAGGGTAACAGAGTTACTACAAATTTATGATAATGAGGCATTGTCATATGTCGATGACATCTATCTGACAGACGATGACCTAGATAGGCACTTGAACAGGGTGAGTACCATTATATTGGGCTTCGCCTCTGAGGGCTATAAATTCAACTTTAAAAATCCAGAATTGCCCATCTCAATGTCCTTTTCCTAGGATATGAGCTTTCAAGTGAAGGCAAGAGCCTGGCAGCAAACTTTTAGAAAAGTGCGCGCTGCTCCAACCTCCAAAAACGCTGAAAAATTTACAATCCATCTTGGGTTTCCTAAATTTTGGAAGAACTTACATTCTAAATTACGCAGAAAGGGTTAAACCTCTCTACGGACTAATCAAACCTGATTTTTCAACAAAACATTGGACTCAGGAACACACAGAAATCCTGTGTTCACTCCAAGCTAACATGTTAGCAACAAATTACTTATAAACACGCGTAAATACACGCAATTTAGTGATCCGAATAATTTCGGGTCAATGCGGATTCACCTATTTAACATTTAATGAGGGTGAAAAAGTACCAATAGCATACAAATCACATTTGTATACACAAGCAGACATGCGCTTTACTTCAACAGACAAAATACTGACAGCAGTTCAAACCGCTGTAGCAAAAGCAAGAGCTCTAGCCCAAGGGAAACGCATTATTGTCGTAACTCCAGTACCAGCCTTAGAGGCGGTCACAAAAGCGAGCATTCCAAATGCAAAAGCTTTACATCCTAGATGGATACAATGGGTTAATTCTCTTGCTGCAACAGATGTTGAATATGTTTTTGACCCTGATTTAAAAACACAAGCGTTCCTGCAATATGAACATGAATGTCCGCTGCCCACTGAAATTCTGATTCTAAATCAGTATGAATTTATAATTTATACTGACGGATCAGCACAACCCGCTACAGGTAGTAAGCAAGCTTACAGTGCAGCGTGCGCAATCGTTAAAGGTCGCATGAAAGATGGTAACTTCAGACCAATGGTCACTAAAACTCAATCTCTAGGAGATTGTACAGCTCAGCGAGCTGAACTACAAGCATTCAAACTGGCACTTGAAAGTACAGATCGCGAATTCCCCACACTCATAGTGTGTGATTCTTTTTACTGCGTTCAGTCGTATAATGAATATATACAGAATTGGCTTGAAAACGGGTTCAAAGATGCAAAAGGTGGCACAATAAAGCATAAAACGCTTTGGGAACAAGTAGTTCAGTTGAAAAACGAACTACCAAAAGCTCACGTGATACGCACTTTGAGACTCTCCCTGCATTTCACGGACGGACGGACCACAGCGACCAGGGGGCTTCGCGGTAGGAGCAGGAGAGGAGCTGGGCAGAGCCATCCGGTGCATATAAACCGCGATTGCCTCCCGCAGCGCGGGACGCGCGCGGGCGGAGCCCGGGCAAAGCCCGGGCCAAGGGCGGGCCCGTCCTTGCCCGTCAAGGACCGGAGAAGACTGGGCTGGGCCTACCCTCTGACGCCCATCACAAGTGGTTGGCTCCGACCCCCTGTCAATAAAGGTACTGTTTCTGGTCTATAAGTAGTATATGGTATAATCTTCCATGGCCAAACGTGTAAAACGTAAGGAGGCTCGGTCCCCCGTAGGAGGAGGGGGAGGACTAACGGGGACTCTGGATGCCTTTCTGATTCGAGCAGAGTCTGTTCTAATCCATGAAATCCAAATAACGGAAAAAGACTCTCGTTGGGGTCCCCAGCGAATTATAAGAGGTCTTCACTGGGGAGATTAGAGAGGCTAAATCACCAGGTTTCACTCACAGAGATTCGGGACACTTCCAAAGCGAGGTTGTTCTCGAGGAGAGCTGCGAGGATGCGCAGGCTGTAGTGGTGATCGATGGAGCTAACTTACATGCCCGGGGAGACACTGCTGTAATGGGGGATGTGATGCAGGTGGGAAATGTTATTTTGCAAGCCGAAGAGTTTCCCACGCCCTCAGAACCTTTATGTTTTACCTCTTCAATTACCACGCCCGAAGTACCGGAGAAACAGGGTCCCAGGTCAGAAGAGAGGGCGACAAGATCCAAGAAACAATTAAGAGTTAGTCCAAAAGGGAGAAGGGCGGGTCTAGGTTCAATAACTAATAATGACCCACCAGCTAAACGATCGAGGAAAGTTATCCCACATAATCCCAAGCAGAAATCAAAGCAAGCAATCCCAAACCTCCCGCTCGGGATGGTACGGCTACGGAATCTCAACCTGGGACCCAGGACCCCGACTGGAGCATTCTGGACTTGGGCAGCAGCACTGATTACTGGAGGAAACTAGAGACATTGATGATAGTTTTGCTAGATCCCCTAATATGTCAACTAAGGGTGATTGAGGAGAAGATCGATGCATTTGCACTTGCTCTGTTAAATAGGGGATCTGTAGACCGTGCTAAACCGGGGGAGTGTTTTGGTAAACAGCAACTAGCGATCATACCATTGGTGGAACAGGGAGCAGTGGGAGGAGTGGATCTAGGAACAAGGCCCCCATTTTAGTGCCCTCAACTGGGTCTGACCCTAAGTTGTCCCAAAGAATCGGGAGGTGCAATGAGAAAGCATCCAACCACTCACAATCGAATATAACAGGTGTTTGCCCTGAAACACGCTCCGATCTGGTAGGGACTTCTACAGATAGGGTAACAGGCCTAACTGAGGCATTTCCAGCAAAATCGCAGCAAACCCTAGTGGGGGGCCCAGTATCGCAGTCTAAGCACTCGAGGGGAGGTGAGGCAAGGGTATTGGTGCCTCACACCATAGGGCTTCCAGTCATTGATCTTCCACCAGCTTGCTGTCCATACACAGTGGTACTGTTAGGAGTCCCCGGGTGTGATAACGCCCAAGAGGAGACCACCCCTCAGCTGATGAATAAAGTTGCACACTGGATGTCTAAACATGCCGGATTTAACATCAGAGAGCATCGGCATATCCTAATGGCAAGACGTGTAGCTTGGATAGGAAAATCAAGGAAAGTCTGTCCGGGGGACTGTGTCATTGTCACATTCAGATATCCAACACTTGCCCAAGGTATCCTCAGGTATTCTTCTGGCGTATTTGTCCCAGACTCTACCATTAAATCTTTGCCCCTGGGTTATTTTTATAGACCAGGGCTCACCATAAACCATGCTGATTGTTATGGGGGTATGGGCCAGGGGCTGGATCGGGCTGCAGGGTGTGGGGCATCTTCAAATGCATTTTCCTTACTCAGGGAGTTGAATGATATCGATTGACCCTCACGTAGGGAGGGCTCGGGGGGTGGCTGTATGAGGCAAATGGCAAATTCCAGGATGGCAGAGATGAGTTTGGAACCCATTACACAGGGATTATTCCCACCGATAGTTGCGCTTAAGGAGGTGACAAAAGGGGAGATAAACCAGGGTGAAGTGGCTGCAAGGCCGGGGATTAGTGAGGGACCGAAGGTTTCAAATGTAGGAAGTAGAGGTGGAGATATTAAGATTATATCCTGGAACATAGCGGGCCTATCAAGCAAAATTGGTGATGAGCAGTGGCTCACCAAGGTGAGGGAGTTCCACATAATATGTCTCCAAGAGACATGGGAGTTAAATAAGAATCTATTCATTGAAGGGTATAAATCTTTCTTTTCTCCTGCAGTTAGATCAGTTTCTGGCAGAGCTAAAGGGGGGTTGATTATATTCATAGATGTGAGATTAGAAGGTAATTGGAAGAATTTGGACTGGGACTCAAATGTTGCCCAAGCAGTTAAATTTATAAATAACTCACACAGGATAGTTTTAATAAATTTTTATAATGCCACAACAAACTCACAGGGGAAGGGCAGCCTTTGTGAGTTAAATTCATGGTTAGAAAAGACACAAGGGAGGGGGTGGGCTCAACCCAAACTGATATTAGTAGGGGATTTTAACTGTCACCTCTGCCCTCAACTGAAGGGGGCACAGGAGGACTGGCTATCCTGTCCACTAAGGAAAGGTCCTCATATGGAGCACACCAAAATGGGTAAAGAACTCACTGGTATATTATATACCTTTGATCTGATCCACACACTAGATATGTTTCCTAACAAAAAGAACAGCCTGGTCACCCCCACATATAAAGGGAGAGGTTGTCATTCATTTATTGATTTTATCTTTGTTACCCCTCTACTAAGGGGCGAGATTTTGGGATTTGACATTGAGCACAGTGCATTCAGTGATCACAACCCTCTTAATCTTGTACTTGGGACACAGTCACATCTACAGGTATTGGCTAAACAAGAAGGATGTACTGAAATTGTTGCCACAGACCAAGGTCGAAGGCTTAGATGGGCCCAGGTTGATATGGACTCTTTCAATGCCTCCTTATTTGATAAAGGACAGCAGGAAATATTGAAGTGTCTAGATTTAGGAGTGGACGGAGTGGATTTAATAGAGGCCTTTGAGAATATTGCACACCTAGTAGAACGGTTATTGAAGGTTCCTGTGAGGGGCACAGTGGGACTGCACCAAGATGGTTTGACAGCCATTGCTCGGGGGCCCTGAGTAAACTGAAAGGAGCTCTCAAACATAAACCTAGGGATAGGGCTCTGGTGGCTGCTTGTCGCACTAGCTACAAATTAGCTGTCAAAGCAAGAAGGAGGAACTTACAACGCGCAACCTGGGAAGAACTTACAGAGGCGGCAGAATCGAAGAATTCTGCCCACTTCTGGAAAGTAATTAATAATCCCTGCTTCTCAGATCCAAACAAACCGGGGCTAAGCAATAACATTCAGCCAGACCAATGGCGAGAGCATTTCCAGGGTCTATATAACTATCCTGTCACCCAGAAGGAACAGTTAACCCTACCTTTTACCATCAGGTTGTACCCCTATTGTTTTTATGATGGATGAAGTAATAGCAGGAATTGAGGGTCTGACAAGGCACAAGGCGCGGGGCCAGATGGGATTCCACCAGACCTTTTTAAATCTAACATCGAGGTCTGGGCTCCCCTTTTAACAAGGGTTCTGAATGTAGCAGCTAATACAAATATGCCAGATTCCTGGTCATCCGCTATTATAGTGCCGATTTTTAAGAAGGGCAATAGGGATAGCCCGCAGTGTTACCGCCCAATATCGCTGATAGATGTGGCAGCTAAGGTCCTGGGGAGGGTGCTTTTAAACAGGCTAACAGAATGGGCTGAGAAGTCACACATTATCACGGATGTGCAATACGGGTTTCGACCAGGAAAATCCACTGTAGATCAGTGTCTCAACCTGTACCTTATCTCTGCTAAGTATGTCATAGCAAAGGATGGGGCACTATATTTAGCCTTCATGGACCTCACTGCGGCCTTTGACTGCGTGAATCGTAATAAGTTGTGGGCCTTAATGAGGGACCTGGGGGTGGATGTAGCTATAATAAACACTCTGTATTCATTGCACAGTAACACGACAGCAGCGGTAAGATACACAAAGGAGGGGGAAGTTACAGGGCGTTTTAATTGTTCCAGTGGGGTGAGACAAGGATGTATTTTAGCTCCATTTCTGTTCACCTTATATATTAATGGGCTTGATGCCACTCTGCGGAAAATAGAGGCTGATTTACCCAGAATAGGGGGAAGAACAGTGCCGGTGCTGTTATATGCAGATGATGCGGTGCTTTTGGCCCGCACCCCACATAGTTTACAGCTCATAATTGATGGTTTTGCAAAATTTATGGACCAACTAGACATGTCCCCGAACTTAGGTAAGTCCTATGTTATGGAGATGGGACAGAAGTCTAGGGAAAAAAACACATTTATTCCATAGGCTCACACACCTTGGGTAAAGTCTCAACCTTTGCCTATCTGGGTATATTATTTGATGATCACCTGAATTTTAAAAACCTCATAGAGGAAAAATGTATGACTCTGAATAGGTCCACGGGTTCAATCGCAAATTATGCCCGGAGGTTGGGGCTATGGACCCCGGGTGTGATTTTAAAATTGTATAACTCAATTTGCTGTGCTAAGGTTTTGTATGGCAGTGAGGTGTGGGGTTTTGTGAAATCTACCTCATTGCAAAGTGAAGAGAATAAATATTTAAGGCGGTTGCTGAAAGTCCCGCATAACATTCCAGCATATTGCATACATGAGGAGATGGGTGTTAGGTACATTATAGATAGTATGGGAGTGAAGCCCCTAGTATGCTGGTTGAAGTTGTGGACTAACGAAGAGGTCGGTCTGACAAGGTTGGTAGTACGGGACTGTCTCTCTTTGGAGTATGCGCAGAAAATTCCATGGTTGAAATATGTTAGGGAGTCCTTTGTCAACCTTGGGCGCGCAGATTTATTTGATAACCCAGGGATAATAAAGCCAAAAGATATAAATCACATTAAAACTTTGCATAAAATGTTTGTGATGGCTCATCGGGAAACGGTTGAACTGGGGAAACACTCGGTGAGAGATTATATTTTAGTCAAAACGAAACAGGGCATAGAACCATACTTAACATTAATGACTAACGCCCATGATCGTTTTTTAGTAACCCGTTTCAGATTGAATTATATCCATCACTTACTGGCAGTACCGGAAGGTTTTATTTTAAATACAGAAGAGAGAGGGCCCTGCGGCTGCGACTTGAAGTCTCCGCAGGATACACTTCATTTAGTTTTACTCTGCCCGTACTATGCCCACCCTAGGAAACTGTTTTTGAAAGAACTATTGAGAAAGGCCAGATTTAGGCAGGCTCGGGTTGCATTGCTATTTTTAAAAATGTCAACTGATGTTTTTACTCTTTATTGTGTGACAAATTTTTTAAGAGCTGCTCTAAAATTACGTACAATGAGGGGGGATTGAGTTTTAATGAGTTGTTTTATAGCGCTTTTTAGATGATTATATCTCTGTGAATCTTATGTGAATTTTATATCGGTGTGTTTTATTGACTGTTATTTATATGCTTTTATGGTTTGTTGTTCAAATCGAATAAAGCTTCATGAAATGAATGAAATGAGTCATCAACTTGATGGCGTTCACGTTGCAGATAATTCATTGGCTGACGAACCCGCAAAGGGGGCTGTTCAGACGGCTTCCGTAGCTGCGATCACTCGTTCAAAAACGAGAATAGACAGTGAGATATTGTTGGCTGTCAATGCTTCAAGCAAAGGCAGTGGTGCAGCATTACCAAAGAAATTTCCACTCAAGTACTCTTATGTAATTGATGCGAACAACGTTCCTTTTGCTCGAATCCCTGGAGTGGGGGATAGGGTAATTCCAAACATGGAACGTAGATTAGGACTAATCCTAGCAGCACATGAAGGGATAGCCTCTGCCCATGCAGGTGTTTCTGCAACAGTGTCTTTACTTAAACAAAGATATTGGTGACCTGGCATTAGGAAACAGACCAAGAACTATGTTCTGGAATGTGAAATATGCCAACAGATGAAAGTCTCCACAGTGAAACGTCCTGCGCAGACACCCCTGTTGATTTCAGACAAACCATTAGCTTGTGTTTACCTGGACCACTGCGGTCCCTTGCAAAGGGACAGTAACTATAAATATATAATGGTCGCAGTGGATTCGTGCTCAAGGTTCCTATGGATATGGCCTCAGCGCTCGGCTGACGCTCGAACTGTTATAAAAGATTTGCGGCACATACGCAATTGGCACACTGCATTCTGACCAGGGCCCTGCGTTTAGCTCTCGGGCTTACAAAGAAGCCATGGCCAGTTTGGGCGTAGCATTGCGGTACTCCTCTCCATTTCATCCTGAGGGAAATTCTGTTGTGGAAAGGAAAAACCGGGACATAAAGCAGTCTATAACAGCTAGAGTATTAGGTTCGGGTGATGGGTGGGTCAAACATCTTTATGGGGTCCAACGCTCATTAAATAATTTGCCAAGAAGTTCTCTAGGGGGGTCACTCCATATGAGGTCCTATTTGGGACAAGAATGTGGGTTCCTGATCTCGAATGTAAAGGCACAGTGGTGGAAAATAAACCCTTTGATATCAAAGATCGTTTGGCTGTTTTACAGGATCTAAATGAACTAAGATCGAAACAAAGCAACGTGTTCCTGAAGCCAACCACCACTGGGGAAAAACCGGCAGTCCCAGCAAGGCCTGTCTGGATCCCAAAAGTTGGGGATCTAGTCAGAGAGAAGATTGCGGACAAGAAGGAATTTGGACCTTCTTACAGACAACCAGTACCTGTCCTAGCCGTCCACGGAACAAGAACAGTACTTCTGCCGCCCCTTGCTGGAAAAAAGGAGAAAAGATTTGTGTCAATCGACCTCATCAAACCACAGTATGTGGCCAATACTAAATAGTAGGCCTCGTGGACTCCGACCTAGTAGCAGACGCACTCCTCTCGCTACTATCCAAGAGGTTCAGACTGAAAGACTCATAACCATCGAGAATTCAGCAGTAACAGATGAAGGACTAAGCAACAATGCTATGGAACTCATCCCTCTTGAAACTCAAGTAACAGTTCGTCCAGATACACCTGTCTACACCAACGTAACAAGTGATCAACTGGTTCCAGCGATTTCAACAAATCCTGATGCAATTCCAACAATTGACAGAACTGCTTCTGGCTATTTCATTAACTTTGATACGTTTTCTGAGGATCCGAGTGAACCTGAAACGACGCCAGCATCAAAAACTTTCAAACAGCAAGTACAAGACCTTTTTCATTTCCTGAAAGAGACTTATCTGGTTTCACCATGGATTGAACTATGGATTATTTCTGGAATATTTTTCTTTCTGCTTTGGCTAGCTTTGGTTATGACTATCAGCGTGCTTATAAATGGCAGATACATCCATATGGACACTGAAAGTAAAAATGTGAACTTACTTTTGAAACCACACAAATCATCCCATCGTGAAGCAAGAGACTTGTCAGCAGTGAACATCACAGCCGTTCCTATACAGGATGGTATAGTGTGGGACAAAACCGATTTCGATATATTCGGCCCGACGGAACTTTTGAACATTCCACATTTATTTAAAATTTCATTAAGTGATTTTATTACCTCCAGTACCTATTCTGATGATTGGGACTTTGAGACTGTAAATGATATGATGTCTGATCTAGAAAGGTCTGCTGCATTCTCTAACAATGAATACTTAGAGGGTTCATCAGACTACGAACAGCTTTATTGTTACAACCACTATGGTCATCATTTCTTGCATAAATCTGCAACACCTAGAAATGTGTTTATGTTTAACCAATGGGAACATTGTCCTACACCACCAAAGGGTAGTTCAAAAACGTTTGCTAAAAAGTTTCCATATTTTTCAGGGTACAATACATCTGATCCAGAAACATTTTACTATAAAAATGTAAACAAAACAGGACAGAAAATTATGTTAACTAATACAAAACAGATTTACTCTGCAGCCTTTATTACCCAACTGTCTAGACATGGATTTGACTTTTGGAAAGACACAATAGACACAAAATCTGTCTGGGGTTCTAAAGATTGGCAAGTACAGGGGATAGAAGCTTTGTTTAGAGCATGTATCATCCCTCAGCAAATAATGTTTTTGAATGACACTGTGCAACAAACATCTTGCCTTGGTTTAGCTAAGATCAAAGACATGAAAACACCTTCTGTACCAACACCTGCAAGTAATAACACTACACAGGAAGCGGTTACAGTAGACACAATACTACAAACCAATCAGAACAGATCCTGATTGGAGAAAATGGTTACTCTGGCCCACAGACACAAACATCTGTCAAGAAAGATTCCTGAATAGAAGACAGGGCTTTACTATCCATAGGCCAGACCCACGATATGTTCAACGACAACATCCGGGGGTAGTAACAACATACAGTGTAGGAAAATTGTGCCTCGACTGGCTACAAAAATCTACACTTGAGGATGTGAAACAACACTTATCTTTACTTAAAGAAGACGCAGACCTTAGGGAATTCTTGCTAGGACCAAGAAAACCGCGTCAAAAACGTTTCATATATGCCGGCATTTATGCTGCTTATAATGAAGTGTGGAAGGTTTCACAGGCAGAGGCCGCAGAACGAATACGTGAACTTGATCGTATTAACTTAGAGAAAACTATCTCTGTGGTCGACAATGGGTTAACAACTTTGTCATCTAGAATTTATTCATTGGACAACATTGTATCCTCTGCTATTGACATACTGGAACAAGATTTAGCCATGTTACAACAAGGCCAATCTCAGTTACGTTCTATTATGTTATTAGGCTGGACGCTGCAATCTTTGCGTGTGGGCTATGTGCCTTGGCGTTTTATCAACACGTCGTCTCTGTTTGCAGAATACAATCTAACAGATAAACAGATCAAACTGGCACAAAGGGGAGCAAAGTATACAGTGCTGAGCATTGAAAAACTGGAAAAATTACCATTTACGGTAGCAGAAAAACCAGCTACAGAATGGCTTATCCATGGCAAAATCACTCTGCCTGTCACTACTTTTCAGTTTCAGTATTGCCTCAAACAAATGCAAGCAGGCAAATATGAAAGGTTGGGTAAAGAATACATTAAGACATCCTGGGATTTACCTTACGAATACAGATGTTGGAGTGGGGATCGTGAAGTGTTTCTAAGCGGTACACACTGTGAAAATGCACTAAGCGGTTCACTCATATGTCAGGACATTTCTTTACATCGGGGCTTGTAATGGTTCTGTGGCAAATTTGTCCTGCCACCAGCAGGGTACACCGGCTACTGTGATTAATCCAACGTTTGGCCAACTTTCTAACGGGAGTTACCTCATGTTGAATGATCAGAGTTGCTGTGGCATGTTGCCAGGCATCCCATATCTGGTAACGGTCGACTCCAGGGTTACTTGTTGTATGCAAGTATTGTTCCCCCCAATAGACACAGTCAGGGAGTCACCTCTATGGCCTTCATTGAATGTTTCTTTTATACGTTTTGATACTTTAAGCAGAATGAAAGCCATGCTTTTGCAACAGACCGTGCCTTTGACCTCGGCCAAAGAAATCTATGATTTACAAATTGCAAGGACTTCGGCTGAGATACAGGCTTTAATTCGTACAAACTGCCCTATACATTTCGTAGAAATGATGGGACGTATCTTAAACATGTCTGATACGAGCGGGATTGTACATGTATTTAAGACCATCTGTTCAGGACTGTTAGCACCCTTCCAGGCAGTCCTCGGAATCATCCCAAACTTCGCACATTCGGTGTTTGGTGGTGTGCCATTAATTCTAGCACTTGTTGCAGGAATCCTATTTCTATTCCTACTATTACGCTATGGCAAGCCTATCCACCGACGTCACTCCCAGCGATGTGGAGAAAGCTCTCCTAGAACGGAAGTGCCGTGAGCGCATAGTGCAACTTTTGGGCATGCCTCGTCTACGGGAACTTAATACAACATGGTTCCTGTCATTTAGACCAATCTGGCAAGATTGCATCTTACCTGTTCTACGCTGCCTGCTTTGCGGTGAAGAATGCGTGCTAGACACCTGTCTAACACTCCCATCAGTCATGCCAAGGGATATCGATACTCTGCTGGACCCGATAACGGCCCATGCTCTGTGTTGTCCCCAGAGGCTACCAATCCTGATGACGGCATTCATTGAGATCTCACAGACGCTTCCTGCTGCTGCTGAGTTACGAGATGGATCAACAGGCACACAGGTAACAACGGACGCGAACATTGCTGCGGCATCCTATGCTGAAGGCGATGCTTCACATCTCTGTGCAGTTAACCTTCTGAACGAGGTGTTCCAAATGTCACCAACATCGGTAGACGATATTTTGTCTACAGAAATAGATGATTTCATGTTTACACCAGACCCATACACTGACTTTGATTCGGCTCACAGTGTACCAGGGACGCAATGAATTTGGCCTTCATATTTTCAAAACTTGGAACTCTTCCTAAAATTGAACTTTTTCTTTTTCTTTATTTTTTGAAAATACATGGCAACTCAATCTGCTTACAGTAGAACTATTCATATAAAATGGACTTCTTTGAATACTTCCAGGGACACAATGTCACCTTATTTTACTAAAATTTCATTTAGTACCATGATATGCAATGGCTTTGATTTTTGAAAACTTGTCAACCATTTCATCATATGTATATATTTCTGTTTATTCATTCATGTTGCATTTATTTCCAATATATGCTTAGAATGAAAAAATGCTTTAAAATGTACAGTACCTATTGCATTACATGTTTTAGCAACAGTTCTTTTAAAAACTTCTTTTAATATGCTTTTAGAAATGTTTTTAGCAATATGTGGTACTCAAGTTTAATGTTTAGCATTTAGTATTATCGTTCATTCGAAAGTGGAGTGGGTGTTGTATTCCGCTTTAGGTGTCCGTATATAGGTTTTCCTGAAACATGTCCTTATATAGGCACAATTCGCATTGCCCTTATATAGGCATAAGATCCCAGTCCTTATTTAGGCATTAGCCATGCACTCCAAATACAGGCATGGTCACCGACATCCATCCACCCTAAACGTCACAACGAGTTCTTAGAAACCAAACTCTAAGCCCAGCACAGGATTATTGATTTCTCCAAGAACTCATCTATTATGCATGAACCACTATTCCTTAAGGGTTCATTCCTGACGTCTTCCTCTGTCCGACTTCACGTCAATGCTAACATTCCAAGGGACCCACCAGGTATAAATATACCTTCCCTTGCCCAAGCAAGTTAGAGGAGACCTCGACTTCAGAGGAGCCCGTATCCCGGCCTGACGCACTGAGAAGAGACGCTGTCATCCCTGCTCGCAGAGAATCCAGCTTCCAGTGTTCTGACTCCTTCGCGGGGTGTTAGAGTTCGAGATCCGGAAGGAGATTCCCACCTCTCTCATTCTCAAGGTATGGAGCTGACTAGAACCTAGAGGGACTCTTGGCATATCAGACTCTTAGTATACCATACTATAGAATACTTCACCTACTTCTTACCTTGTCCTACACCTAGGTTAGGTTAGGTACACTGGGGTAGAACTAGCTTAGAGAAGCATCTTATGAGTACTCGCATTTTTAGCTCATGTTATTTATGTATGTGAATATATGTGTGATAGCTAAAAGATAATGCTAGCGCAGTATTATTTCTTTCTACTGCTTACGCTGTACATTATATATCTTGCATACTGTCTTGTGATCATAACAGCTCATATCTCTTACACGAGAAACAAGACTGTTCAATAAATCCTTTTTATTGAAACGCCCGTCTATTCTTTCTGTGTAACTCTGAAGAAACTAAGCATGCACGATTAGCTGAGTGAAACTGTTATCTATTGTTTCCACGATTCTGAGAGTGTTCCGATTCTAAAGGGAAACAAAGTTGTCATGTTTATGCGGTTGCCAGAAACTACTCCCTTCTTGTTTACAAGGAGTTTCTAGTGGCCTCTGAGTTAGCTGGCACAAAGTAATTAAGTTTAATATACTCGATAGGGACATACTGACCTCAGTCCTATGTCGAATCTATAGGGTTTATTATTCCAATGCGCAGAGCCTATTAGGGAAATAGGAACTACACTACAATATCTGTTTCATGTTAATGAGCATACTTTTCTTTACAGATGTGGCTGCAAGCTTATGAGCTTATGGTATGAGCATGGATCTGATGTATTAAACCCAAAAAGGGTAAGCAAACATCTGTGCAAATGTTTGTGAACTACCTTTCAGTGGTGTTGGGCAATGTTTTCATTGGTGATATGTGAAAACATCACGTGGTGCACTTGTTTTATGCAGAAAGCGATGACCATACTGTTGATAACAGGACAGTGTGTCAAAATCAATATTGCCATCCATCATTTCATTCTTTGTAAATGCTGCAGACAGTTCTAAATCAGACAACTTATTATTTACAGTTTCAAAATCACAATCGTCAGAGTATATACTGAAGGTGATGTTATAATTTAAAGAAATTGTGAATATATGTGGTATTTTTAAAAGTTCAGTGTGACCAAATACATCATATGAAACCGTATCCCAAAACATACCGTCAGGAACCGGACTGCTGTAATGTTCACATAGGACAGGTCTCTTTGTTCATGATGAGATGACGTATGAGGTTTCAGGACCAAGTTCACATGTGTTGCTTTGGAGCGTTCTGGAAGATAGTGTCCATTCACTAGTAAGAAAAAGACAGTCACTTAACCTATCCAAAACAGTAGGAAAAGTATTCCAGTGATTATCCAGAGTTGTAGCCATGGTGAGACTAGGTATGTCTTTTTCAGAAAAATTTAGAAATTAATAAGTGGTTCTTTGCGGGAAACTGGAGCTGGCGGTGACTCAGGTTCACTTGGATCCAGAGAAAATGTGTCGAAATCGATGAAGTAGCCAGATGCAGTTCGATCTATCTTTGGTAGCGCAGCATGTTTCGATCAACTGGCAGGTGTCTCCGGTAGAGGCATATTGATGTATTTGTCGGTGGTAAGCTGAACTGATATCTGTGTTTCATTTGAGTTTTGATGTTCAATTTCAATAGGAACGAGTTCCATTTCGTTGTTGGTAACTCCATTACTACGTATAGAAGACTCTTCGATTGTTATAAGTCTTTCTGTCTGACATTCCTGTATGATAGCGAGAGTAGAGCGGCGGCTACCCAGGAGCCCACGTGGCCTGCTATTCAGGATCGGCCACATAGTGTGGTTTGATCAGATCAATGGAGATAAATCTCTTTTCTTTCTTGCCGGCAAGAGGCGGAAGAAGTATTGTTCTTGTTCCTTCGACAGCCAGGACAGGTACAGGCTTTCTGTAAGATGACCCAAATTCTTTTTTGTCCACAATCTTATCTCTGACCAAAACCCCGACTTTTGGGATCCAGACAGGTCTTGCTGTGCCTGATTTGACTTGCCCAGTGGCTGTGCATTTTACTTGCACATTGCTTTGTAGTGCCCGGAATTCATTAAGATCCTGTGAAACAGCCAAACGTTTATTTATGGCAAAAGGTTTTTCATCCGCCACTGTGCTTTCATAATCGAGATCAGATACCAACATTCTCATTCCAAATAGGACTTCGTAAGTTGTGACACCTCCTAGGGAACTTCTTGGCATATCATTGAGTGCCCTCTGGACTCCATATAGGTGATTGACCCAACTACCACCGAACCTAATACCCTTGCTGTTAAAGATTGCTTTAAGTCACGGTTTTTCCTCTCCACGACCAAATTTCCCTCGGGATGGTACGGAGAGGAGTACCGAAATGCAACACCCAAACTTCCCATGGCTTCCTTGTAAGCCCGAGAGCTAAACGCGGGGCCATGGTCAGAATGTAATGTGCCAACTGCGTATGTCCCTATGAAGACTCGCAAATCTTTTATAACAGTTTGAGTGTCAGCCAAGCGTTGAGGCTAAACCCACAGGAATCTAGAACATGAACCACTGCCACCAAGATGTACTTGTAAGCCCCATCAGATTGTAAGGGGCTGAAGTGGTCCAAATAGACACAGACGAGAGGTCTGTCTGATATTAGTAATGGTGTTTGTGCCGGACGTGCTACGGTGGAACCCTTCGTCTGCTGACAGATATCACACTTAAGAACAAATGCTTTTGTTTGTTTTGTTAAACCTGGCCACCAATAGCATTGTTTCAGTAGAGAAACTGTCGTGGTAACCCCTGCGTGTGCGGAACCTGGACCCTCCTGTGCAGCTAGAATTAAACCTAATCTGCGATCCATGTTCGGTATTACTCTATCCCCCACTCCTGGAATTTGAGCATACAGAATGTTCTTTGCATCTAACTTGTAGGAGTACTTGAGTGGAAAACCTTTTGGTAAGGCTATGCTGTTTTTGCATGACGCAATGACAGCCACCATTGTGCTTCCGTCTATTCTCGTGCTAGAACGAGTGATTGCAGCTATGGCTGTAGTTCGTATTGCCCCCTTTGCAACTTCATCATCCAATGAATTCTCTTCAACATGAACGCCATCACATTGATGGCTCAGCGTGTATATCATGTGAGCTCTCAGCAAGTCTTTTTCATCTCTGCCACTTGTTCCCAAAGCATTTTGTGCTTTATTGTGCAACCTGTTGAGTTTTTAAAGCCATTTTGAATCCAATAGTAAAGATATTCATTGCAAGACTGGACACAGTAAAACTAATCACACACTATAATTGTGGGGAATTCCCGATACGTTTGTATCAGTGCCAGTAATAGGGCTTTTAATTCTGCCAGCTGTGCCATACAGTCTCCTAGAGACTGTGTCTTCGTACTGCTAGGATGGAACTTGCCATCCTGCATACGTCCTTTTACAATCACACAAGCTGCGCGGTATTGTTGTTTACTACCCATGGCAGGCTGAGCAGAACCATCCGTGTAAATAATGTATTCATACTGATCTAGAGGCATTATTTCATTCGGGAGAGGATATTCTTGTTCGTATTGCAGGAATGCTTGGGTTTTTAGTGTAGAATCAAATTTGTATTCTACATCTGATGCAGTGAGAGAATTAGCCCATTGTATCCAACTCGGATGTAAAGCTTTAGCATTTGGCATGCTTGCCTTTGTAACAGCCTCTAATGCCGGTACTAGAGTTACGACAATAATTTTTTTCCATTGTGCCTGTGCTCTTTCTCTCACTACAGCAGTCTGTTCTGCTGTCAGAATTTTTTCTGTAGATGCAAAACGCATTTCAGCGTTTGTGTACAAGTGTGATTTGTATGCTATGGGTACCGTTTCGCCTTCATTGAAGGTTAGGTAAGTGTAGCCTGATTGACCCGCGATTACACGGATCACCAAATTTGTGGTATTTACACGTGTGTGTAGGTGTTTTGAAGCTATCATGTCAGCTTGTAAGGTACAAAGTATATCTGTGTGTTCCTGTGTCCAATGTCTAATTGAAAAATCAGGTCTGATTAAATCATAGAAAGGTTTTACTTTTTCTGCATAATTTAAAATGTATGTTCTGCCAAAATTCAGGCATCCCAATATGGATTGTAAGTTTTTCAGAGATTTTTGAGGTTGGATCAGCACACACGTTTCTAAAAAGTTAGCTGCTAGGCTTTTCCCTTCACTTGAAAGCTCATATCCCAAAAATAGGACATTGAAGGTGGGCTATTTTTGATTTTTTAAAGTTGAATTTGTAGCCCTCAGAGGCGAACCCCCAAATTATGTTGCTTACCCTGGTCAAATGATCCATTAAATCATCATTCGTCAGATGAATATCATCTACATAGGACAATGCCTCCTCATCCAAATTTTGAAGTAACTCTGTTACCCTAGCTGAGAACAATCCGGGACTATTCTTATACCCTTGGGGGAGTTGACAGAATTGACGCTGAGAACTGGCCGCTGAAAATGCTGTCAAATATCTGCTTTCAGGCGCTATATTTTGGCAGAAAAATCCATTTGAGATATCTAGTGTTGTTTTGTATTTTTTCTGCACAATGGGGCATATTCTCAAGGACTTATCGCCGATTTATCGGCACTTTAGGGCCGCAAAAGTGGCGATAGATTTATCGCCCTATTCTCAAACTGGTGCAAACTGCCGATATCGCCAGTTTTCCAGCGATAGCTGACACAAAAAACATCGCCACGGATGAGAATGACAACTAACGCTAATGATATGCAGAGTAGGCGTTCCCGTGCAACAACACACGAAAACAACACTTCGCGATATTCTCAACGAGCAGCCAGATCGGCAAAGTGACCCTAAAACAGGCGATAAGGCACGTTAGCAGCAGGGATTTAACACCTGCCTTTTACTGGTGTTAAGCAGGACGACAACCTGCAGCATGAAAGGGAGCCCAGCCCAGAGCCACATCTGAAGACCAACAGATGCCATGGAGCCAATGATCATGCAGCTTGGAGACCCAAGAGGGCCACAACACCCACCGCCACCACCCCCAGGACCCCCCCAGACCACCCCCCCAGGACTACCACCTAGGCAGCGCAGAAGAAGACAGCTGACCTTCTGAAAACGGCATGGTCCCTCAGCCACACAATTGCAGAATGTGGGGAGAGGCAGGAACCAAGTATGTGTGAAGGAGGCAAGTCACCCATGAAAAAGAATGTACACAATGCCAAGTGTGGCGGTGATGTACTGGACAGACTTCAGTATGCAGAGCACAGACATGTCCATGTGGACATATACTGCTGGTGTTTGTAGTGTTGTGGACAGTGGACGCAACCATGTTACCTCAGGCAGTGGGGAAGACCTCGGTCACGTAGCTGTGTCGTCCCCCCCTGTAAGTGTAAGCGGAGTGGGCTGCGCCGGCGTACGCCAGTCCAACATAGGAGTGTGAATAAATAGGCCGGGGCTCTGGGCGTGGTTCACTTCTGGGATGGCCAACGGGTCTGCCAGGGCGGTGCCCCTCACCCTGCCATGACTCCGCTGACATGACCGCCAGCCTCCTCAGCCGATCGCTGGCTCCCGCGATACAGGCCTCCAGCGTACCCAGCGGCACAGCACCGCTGAGTTATGTGTGTGCTGACTACTGTCTGCGGCCTACACTGCGGTCAGCAGGGCTCACACATATCGAATCCAATCCTGACCTGCAAGGACAAACCATCATCGCAGGCTTTACACCCGCTGAGCGCTTCAGGTGCCACCAACTCAGTGCACCACAAGTCATCGCCACATGGCTGTGGGCCCTTTCTGACCGCTGCTTCCGACCTACACTGCGGTCAGCAGGGCTCACACATATCGAATCCAATCCTGACCTGCAAGGACACGCCATCATCGCTGGCTGCACACCCGCTGAGCGCTTCAGGTGCCACTAACTCAGTGCACCACAAGTCATTGACCCTTTATGTTTGAATCTTGTGTGTGTGATTCCAGATCTGGTGCCCCTATCTCAGTGCACTGCAAGTCATGGACCCTTTATGATTGAATCTGTGTGTGATGTGATGATCACTGTTCTAGTTGTTGCCAGCACCAACCACTCCCTGAGGGCTGGCTTAGACTCACCCCACACCCATCCAGCACAGGCGTCACTGGACATGTGACCCTGGTAATAAAATGGGCCGGGCGCACGTGCCCATAGCCAGTTCCACTATCTATCTAAGTGTGTCCGTGTGGTCATTATGTATGCATGATGGCCCAGGGCCCTACCACATTACATTGTGCTGTGGACAGCGGACGCTACCATGTCACCTCAGGCAGTGGGTAAGACCTTGGACACGTAGCTTTGTCGTCCCCCCCTGTAAGCGTAAGGGGAGTGGGCTGGGCCGGCGTACGCCAGTCCAGCATAGGGGTGTGAAGAATTTGCCCAGGGCTCTGGGCATGGTTCAGTGCTGGCCTGGACATGGAAGTGACTAATGCGTGTGTCTCTGTTGTAGTGTCGGTGCCACCCAGCCCTCAATCGACAATGTTGCAATGTAGCATTCACCCGGAGGGCGGGCTCGCACGAATGGAGAAATGAAGGAGCGCAAGACCGCTCGGGGTCTTGGCTCATACATGCCAAGTGTTGTGTGTATCTGTATTGCCGCAGCATGAGCCAAATGCCTAGCCTTAATCGCAGCGCGAGTACAGCCAGGCACGAACTCTACATCTGTGTCCGCCCTATCCTTACCATAGGCCTACACTCACGTGGCCGCCCACCTTCAACGGCCAACATCACAGTGTCATTGTCAGGCCTGTGGACATGCGCAGCCAGGCATGATAATGGTGTGCCATAGGAGTGCAAGTGATGCAACCACGCAGCGCACACAAGTAAATAGGCTCGGGGGAGGGAGGAGCAGCTGTGAGGCAACGTAACACACAGTGATGCCGCTCATTTGCCACATGCAAGACATCACATTTCCTGGATGCAAGCAGATGACAAACTAACATTAGGGATGAAAGCTCCTTTGTCTGAGCTATCAGGCGGAAGCACATCTGCACCTTCGACCTCGGAATTGCATGTGCCCGGCACCCCCGGACAGATACTATAGCAGCTGATGATGACTCCCACACTACGCACAGTCCAACGAAAGACCAACGTATACACACCCCACACACAGAAGTCCTTGCTCAAAGTTATCTTGCATGGAATGGCCTTCACACTTACTCCCACACCATCCCAGGTGTACAACCGTTGCACACTAAAACAACTCATTGATCCGAGCTGTGGCATTTCATCCACAGAACTGGCGCAGGTCAGAACAGTGCCGCTTCAACCAGAGCCACTAACGCAATGGCAGAACATCCCGGACACATGCACAACCCCTGTCACGTGGAACTGTACCGTGCACGTATGCTGCATTTACTGGGGGCACTGCCATTGGCAGTGCTGCGGATCAGTTATCGGCTAAGCTTCCGCCTTGCCAACGTCACCTGCATTCAGCCTGTATTGCATTGTCGATCGTGCATATTCGAGTGGTCCATGGATGTCTGCCTATCCAACAGGATGGTAGCTGAACTGGATTTTGACATGTGTGTGCGCCCCCTGTTGGCCCACGACCAGGAGTGTCACCGTGATACCCGTTTATGGGATGCATTGATACTTGGCATACATGCTGGCAGCTGGACCTGGGAGATTGCACAACTCCTCGTGTGCAGTGACCACATTGAACCGCTACCCTATTGGGCTGTAGTGCTAATTGGTGAAAGGGGGTGGACGCAGCACATCTGTCCGGATCTGCTAATGGATTGCCTCGCAGTCCTGTTTGATGAAGTCGACAATGACCTCATGTTGGAAATGATAGCCTACGAAGCTGCAATCGCTTTCATGGACGAGTAACTACGTACCTGCAGCCACAACAGGTTGGAACCCATTGCACATGCCCCAACACCTTGTTGCATCTTGGAGATCTGGTTACATATCCCACGACAACAGTGGACATGGCTGCATTCGCCTGGACTCCCAATACATGAGCGGACAACAACTCGGGTTAACACACACCTGTGAAAGGTGAGGCACTCCCCCGGAGTGGACTGCAGCGCTTGGCAACGTTCCAAAATTCTGACATACTGCTGCATTGGTCTGCATGTTGTGGCACTTATCTTGCCCGTACTGACATGCATATGCTAATAAAGTCTACGCACCTTCACTTGTATTCAACTGTGATGAGTGTTGATTTGAATGACAATGTGTGTCTCACTGCCTATCTGGGTCACGGCCATACATGCGCATTGATAGCATTACCCAGGGAGTACCTTTTGGTGGAATCACTGTCCCTACATTCATCCATACTTTCATACTTGATTGATCATAGCCATGACACATCTGTGTGAATTAGAATGTTTTATTCACATTCAGTGGAGTGTTGAAGCTGGACCAGTACAGGGCCATGCAAACCCCACTTTACATTGTTGCCCCATGGAGGGCCAGCCAGAGTCCGTTAGGGATTGACAAGTTCAACGGAAGACTTCAGTCCGCAGCATGATTGCTGTGTCATTGGTAACCAAACAAAACATGGCAGTCCATGTCGAGGTCCAAGGTGAGTGTCGCTGAGTGTATCGGGGGACAGTGGAAGGTGTTATTCCAGGACATGATGCAGAGGGCAGAACCAAGCTGAAACAGGCCATATAGCGGAGATGAATGCTACCACTTCATTCTTACCACAAAGCCATATTCATCATCATCTTCGTCCTCTGATGTGTCAGGTGCCTCAAATGTGTGTGGTGGTGTTTAGTCTGCATCACTGTGTGGCACTGACACATCAGGGGCCGGAGGTGGAATGTCTGCTGCACAGTGTGGCACTGACACTTCAGGGGGAGGAGATGTGGATGGAGTAGTAGCAGCAGCATTCATCAGCGCCAGGCCTTGTGGCGGCAATGCCACGATGAGGATCTGCAGGGCATGGAAGATCACAGCTACATCTCGCTGGTGTGCAGCCGTGGCAAACATTCTTTCCACCTGCATCCGCTCCAAGCTCTCCATCATTCTCCTTATGTGTCCCAACTCCCGGCTGACATCGCTGGAGCCACTCTGAGTAGATAGTTGTTCTTGGCTCAGAGTCATGACTCCAGCGATGTCAGCCATGGATTGTTGGAGAGCATGGAGCGGACAGTGGGTGTCTGTTAGGGACTGTAAGTGGTCCCTGATGGGACTTAGACACCCACGTATGGCATCTAGTTTGGCTGCCATGAGGTCGAACCCCACCCGCAGCTGATCAGCCATCTTCTCAGGCACCCTAACACACGAGCGTTGGAATGCCATGTGATGGTCGTGGGGGTCCTGGGAGACAGCCGTGGTGGTGGGTGCTTCCTGCTGTGTGGTCTGTGCAGGGGGTGGGGTCTCCTCGATGCAGCTGGGCTGCCCTGCTCCTGGAGGTGGGGTGCCGAAGCTGTCCGTGGAGCTCTTGATGGGCGTCGGTGTCGATGTTGGGGAGGTCCTCTTCATCATCAGTGCTGAGTTGTTGGGTCTGCTCTGCAGGAGGTGTTGATTCTCCTCTGCAATGTGAAGGGGAGATGCAGGTTGACATTGTGTTCACATGTATGTTCACGCATTGTACAAGTTTACTTACAGACTGCATGACAATGTACATTGTGACTGATTGTGAGGAGAGGCCTATTTGATGCGGGACAGTTGACATTTCTACACCATCAGGGATGTGAGGTTGTACTTGTACATTATCATCTCACAGTTTCCTGCTATGCCAAATGCGAATGGCCATTTTCTACACACAATGCGGCAGCAGTTGTGTCCTCTGTTCTGTTGTGAAGGTGTTGCAGTTTGTACCACATTGTTGTCAATGTTGAGGTGCTCTGATTCTTATGTGTGTGTGCTGCATTGTGGGTGTGTTGCCCCTTCAGCTCTGATTTTGCTGGCCCTTATCCCTTTCAGGCGGTGTGCCTTTCACTTCTGTGCTTATACAGTGCTGGGATATTGCAGACTTGGGTAAATTGGGCTCTTGGTCGGAGTTGTGACTCTTGGGCATGGTTTGTCCGCAGATGTGCTATACTTAATTGTGCATGTGTGCCATTGTGCCCATCTCCCCCGTCCCCCAGTCCCTGGTCGTTACTCACCCTGTTGCTGTTGGCTCAGGTCATGTTGTGCAGTGTCCGGTCCCCCAACTCCTGCCACCGTCTCCCCAATGATGACTCGGGTCACCATTTCCTCCATCTCATCCAGCTCCTGGTGTGTCGCTGGACTCCCACCTCCAGTCTGTATTGCTGCTTTCAGGTTGGCTGCGAGTTTCAGCTTGGTTTTGCGCTTCACTTCAGTCCAGCGCTTCTTGCAGTCGTCCACTGCCCTTCTCTTCACTCCGACTGCATTCACCTTGGCCAAGATGGACTGCCATATAGTATTTTTAGTTGCAAATGACACAGTGGAGGTGATGAACAGTTGGTGGTGGTGTTCTATCACCTCCGTAATGAGGATATGGTTTTCCTGCGTACTGAAAGGCGGGTTCCTCTTCCCCTTCCCCTTGCCCTTCCCTGACCCCGAGGTCCCAGGCTGGTCCTCCATGGGGCTTGTGGGGTTCTGGTTGTCCTCTGTACTTGCTCCGGCTACCTCCATGGTGCTTCGCAGTTGTTTGTGTTTTTTGTTGCCGCTTCTATACTGGTTTTTCCCGCCTGACTTGTGGGACTTGCAGGCCTGGCGCTGCTTATCGGTGGATTTTTTATCGCAGTTGGGCCCATCGTAAGTTTTTTCACGTTAGGCTTTAGATTTTTATCGCCGTCCCGGTAATTTTATCGCAGACATTTGACGCGTTATCGGGAAACTATCGCATGTTACCGCCGTGTTGAGAATAAGACGTTAACACAGAGTTATTTTACCGCGATAGATGGCGATGTGCCAAATTGCGTTAACCTATTTTGGCGATGATTTTCGCACGTTCTTGAGAATATCCCCCAATGTTATTTATCAATGCGGCACTGTGTGCATTCTGTACTGCAAATGTCTTTGTGCATGTCAGATGTCTGTAGTCTAAAACTAGATGGTATGAATTATCGGGTTTCATTACAGGAAACAAAGGATTATTCATTGAAGAGGTGCAAGTTTCTATTACACCCTGGTATTCAAGTTGATCTAAGATCTCCCTGACTTGCTTTTTTGCTTCTTGTTTGATAGGGTACTGTCTCTGTGGAGTTGGAGTAGTTTTTACAGGGATTACATGGTGAGGTGACTCAGCATCCCACCCTACATGGTTGCGATATAATGCAGGAGCAAGTGCTACTGCCCACTCCTGCATGTATGAATGTTTTAAGTATACTGGAACAAGGTTGGAAAAGGCCAGTAAAATTACAGTTTCTCCTTTTGGGCACTTCATAACAATTTCAGGCGGCCAATCTTTTTCAGCCAAAAGGATGTCATAGCCAAAAGTCGGGTTCTCCCAAAAGAGACCTTTATTTTTTATGGGTTTGTCCCCCTCCATTTGGAGTGTTATTTCATGTAACTGATGTGGGACACTTACCCTTGTATCAGGTGTTTCCACAGTGATATGTTCATTCAACTCCGCTGTCACCAGAAATTCCATCAGGTTCTGGTGAGCTATTGTTACTTCTGCTGCGCTGTCTAGCATCCTCAGAGCCCATTCCCCATTCGGAAGTTGAGTCCTCAGTATCCTTGCCATGTCTAACTTTAAGACCTGCTACCTTCTTCTTTTTAAATTGAGGTTTTGATTTTGGTTTATCTTCTTTTTTGATATTATAGTCCAAAGTACGATGTGTGTCTCTGGACTTTGTCCGTGCTTCTTGTCTGTGTTCTGACCATCCTTCCCTCTCTGAGTTTTTTGATGAACCCTAAAAGGAACGAGCGGAACGTCTATCAGTATCCTGATACCTGTCAGGTTTTTTTAATGTTATCACGATTCCTAAGGTTGTACCTCCTTTCGGAGGGCTCCTGTTGAGGAGACCCACCCCTTGATTGTGATCTATTCTCTCCATTCTTTTGTCTTTTATTATCCCATTTCCTCTTGGAAGAATCAGTTGCTTGCTTGGTGTTATCTTTTTCAGGTCCACCCATGAGTTGAGGTTTTGTTGCTCTAGCTCCCAAACTATCTCTACCTAATTCGGCATAGGTATCTTCAATAATTTTAGGTAATTCAAGCTCCTGTTGTATAGGAGTGAAATCCCTCAGGCATTGGCGTATTGCCACTGCTGCTGCCTCCCCTTTTATGTTTGCTAATATAATAGTTGATACCTGGACAAAATTTTCTAACAATTTTATTTATTTTTTTAACTGTTTTTTATTATATTTTTAAACATTAGCCAGCACAGTAGCAGTTGAGTCATATATGCAACAAGTTCAACAGTATCATCGATAGTTTCTACATACAAACTTACAGAGGTTGCATTGCAATAATTTTTTGACTGGTATCCCACCCCCACTTTAGGTTAAGCATGACCCGCACCCAATGTGCCCTCTTGGGAGACCAGGGTGTCGGTCGACAAGTTATGGATCAAATGTACAGGGGCATGTACTGTCCGTTTCAGCCCCAGCCACCTCCAGGTTAT
Source organism: Calotriton arnoldi (assembly GCA_963921515.1). NCBI lineage: Eukaryota > Metazoa > Chordata > Amphibia > Caudata > Salamandridae > Calotriton > Calotriton arnoldi. The sequence goes on along the minus strand of CAWUFW010014276.1, from coordinate 70,779 downwards.
AATACTTTAACCATGGCTGCCAAATCTTCCCAAACTTTTTTGGGCATCCCCTGGTGGCATATACAGTTGTCTCTGCCCCCATGTATAAGTCCATACTGGCCCACCATTCCGCCATAGTAAGCAACTCTGTTTTACCCCAATACCTGGCAATGTCACGCTTAGCCACTATAAGTCCCAAATTATTCAGTAGGAGTTTGTATCTGTGGGAATGCCCAGCAGGACATATTTCGGGTCCATAGGGATTTGTACTTCCAATATATCATTTAGCTTCTTAATTATTCATGACCAGTCTCTTTGTATTTGCTGGCAACCCCATAGGGTGTGTATATAGGTACCTTGCTCTGCCCTGCAACGCAGGCAATTGGGTGTCTCTGCCCTGCCCATTGTGTGGAGTCGCGCTCTATCATAGTACACCCTGTGCAATATTTTAAACTGTATTAATCTGAGACGAAGCTTAATTGCCACTTCTATGGGGTGTATCAGCGCAGCTTCCCAATCTATGTCCTCGAGTGTACCTGTGGTTTCTTCCCATTTGTCTCTAAGGGATAATAATCTATCGGGAATATTATTTATTAAGGTTCTATATGTCCAGGAGACTTCCTTAGAGGATATCTCTTCTTGTAGTAGTCTCCCTTCTAGCGGTGCATATTCGGGGATGTCCGTTATATCTGGTTTTTGCGCTCTCCAAGTATGTTGTAGATATTTGTATTGTTGTTTATGTGACAGTTGACATTCTGTTTGGAGCTCTGCAAAAGTGATTAATTCCCCCTTTTTAATGATGTTCCCTAGCGACGTGATCCCAACCATATCCCAGCCCTTGAAGCCCTGTAGCTTCGTCAGCTCCGGCAATCTCCTTCACTCCCATAACGGTGTTGCTTTGGTTAGTTTCTTGTCCCAATGCATCTGTTTTTCTGCTCCTTTCCACGCCTCAATCGCCCTCTGCGTGGCGGGTAGGAGGCTCCATGTTCCAGCACCTCCGTATAAGTAATGGATATAGGAGGACCTCCGAAACTGGAGTCTCTCGAGGGCGTATGTGGAATGGTCACCTGGAGCATGGCACCATTCGTTGATAACTATTAAATGTGCCGCTCGATAATATGCTTGGATGTCTGGCAAGGCGATACTCCTGTGATACTGGCTGCGTTGCAGTGTTTGCAATGCCACTCTAGGATGCCCCCCATCCCACAGAAGTGTACGCAATTCACTGTTGATCATCTTGAAAATATTGTCCGTGATCTTGTGATATGTATTTTGGAGAATATATAGTAGTTTGGGGAGTGTTACCATTTTGTACATGGCTGCTCTTCCTAATAGTCAGGGGGAGTCGCCTCCATCTGGCCACGTCATCCCGGAATTACGCCAGGACTCGTTTAATTTTGCAGTTAAGGCTGTCAGTCATGTTTGTCGAGATGAACAGCCCTAGGGACTTAAAACCCTCTGCAGTAATGTTTAGGTGTTCTGGTATTGAATATGTATCTCTAGGGTCTCCTACGGGATATAAGCTCGATTTCCCCCAATTGATATTGTATCTGGAATGTTTACCATATTCCCCGACTAGTTGGAGTATCAAGGAAAGTGTTGTGTCGGAGTTAGTGACATAAAGTAGAATATCATCCGCATACAGGGAGATCCGTTCATCTGCCAACTGTCCACTAGTGATATTATGTGGGGGTGTTCTTCTCAGGGAGAAAGTGGCGCCTATACAGTTTGCGTCAGTTACCATAAATAACAATTCTGGTGGTGCAAAAGGTGAGGGAAAACACCCTGAGCCCTCCAAGATAGACCCTAGGGTCAGACAAAATTATGACAAGCCTATGCATACGCTCCGATCAATTCAGACTTTTGTAAAAAAAAGACAGTAAACATCATACAATAACAAGAGTAATCTGTGTAGTTTTGTTCTTTTTTGTTCTTTAATCCACAATGCCCAGCCAATTGTTTCGTCGTTAGGGATGTACCCTCCGACTTCTTCAGGGCTAAAAAATATATAATATAACATAGTGTGTCATGAACCTATTCATCCTAGAACACATATAGCATGGTGAACAAACCCATTCACCATTAAGTGGAAACCCAGGTTCAAACCTGTACAAAAGCATTTGCATTAACCCTAGTTTTCTCGTGGTGGAAATACTTAGTACTATCAAGCACGTGTCAAGCAGAAGTGGTGGTGCTTGTACACAAGTCAAGGCTGTTCGTCTCATTTCAATGTACATCGGGTGACAGCAACTCATGTGAAATACACTGACATAATGAACCGCTTTGCAGAACACCGAAGTGTTAGCGAAAGTAGGAGCGAAAAAAGAAACAGGAAATCAAGAAAAACTAAAATTTTGGAGAGAACCCAGCGAAACAGATGGGGTCATAATAGTGCCCCAAGCCTACGGAACTAAAAGTAAAGGTCTGGCAACATCATGAAGCCCTTATCAAAAAATCATAAAGCCCTTATCAAAAACCAAACCATGCAAAACCCATGTGAATGTGAAGTAAAGGCAAGGAGTGCCCTACCTGTCAGGCTTCGAAATTACTGTATCAAACTCCTAAGAAAAGGCCCGACCAGGTAATAACGTTGGGAATATGCAAGATTTGCAATACACCACACACACAAGGGGGGGATTGCTGGACTACTTATCCACACCCTTTGTATGGTCGAGGACAACATTACCTACGATGACAAATTTTAGAAGACCAAGCGTACACATGTAATGAAATAACTGTCAAAATGTATCTGAATACATTTAGTATGGAACAGAGCCTAGTTGGATATAACAAATGAACGGACCACATGTGTATAAGAAACTGACACTGGTATATTGGGTTCAATAGTTTTGTGATTAAGAATATACATTTGATTGCTTGTAACAAATTCTCTGATATATGATTGCCTGTAATATGCGTTTTCACATGATTGATTGTAACAGCATTATGATCAGATATAAGAATATTAGTCTTACAGGACGAATAACAATGGGAAACATTGACTCTCATGTGAAATACATTTGGATTCTTTTACGTTTCCAGTGCAGACTGGGTTTTCATAAAAATAATTTTTTGGGACACTAGAATGCACACCCGTTTGTTACATAATGGGGACTTCACGGATCATGTGGTACATCTTGAGATTTGTTTCTCGTCTTCTGCCATTTAATTAGGGTGGCTTTATCTCAAGGTTTCCTTGAGAATATCACCAGCCGTTTTGCTGCGATACTGAGGGTACAGATATACAGGAGAATCAATTTATTCTAGGAATTTCCAACACTTCCTGTATAGGCTCCATACGCGCGGCAGTAATACCTAGACACAGCCAATACCGGTTTCTGCTTCCGGTTCACACCGCGGCTGGTTCGGAAACTGGGTTAGTGCTCTAGCGCCCCGTCATCCTTTTATTTTAAATAGAGTCGCGCCCCGCTGGATTAGGTTCCGGTTTACAAGCTGGGACACAGAACACGAGACACGGCACAAGCGCACTCGCTAAGGTATTTTATGGGGGCATGGTTATATTGGTGGGTACTTGAATAGTTACTCACCAGATCTTTCGATTTACGACAGCATTTTCGTTGGCCCTACAGGTACCTGGATTTGGGTTTCTAACATACGAGGATATTAATATTGATCCACAACACTTCCTAACATGAGCATTTGAAAAGGAGATAAGGTGAGAACTGGGGGCACTGTTTGCACGGGCCATTATTACATGGGCAGAAATTTGTGATATGCAGGACTACTACTGCTCAGAATCTAAGATTAGTTTTTGCATCAACAGGGACCTTGTGAAAACTAGCACATTGATTTCATATTTTGGTGGGGAAATAATCTACACCACAGGACCAGCTGGGTCGGAAGTAGAACCGGTGGAGAGGGGCGAGGTCTACACTCACCGCTCACTTTTTTGGAGGATAAACACGTTTGTGATATTTACATGTTCACTTTGCTTATATTTGGGCTTTGTTTACTCCTTTTCTTAGGAGCTTGATACAGTAATTTCGAAGCCTGACATGTAGGGCATTCCTTGTCTTTACTTCACATTCACATGGGTTTTGCATGGTTCGGTTTTTGATAAGGGCTTCATGATTTTGCCAGACCTTTACTTTTAGGTCCGTAGGCTTGGGGCACTATTATGACCCTATCTGTTTCACTGGGTTCTCTCCAAAAATTTTAGTTTTTCGTGATTTCCTGTTTCTTTTTCTGCACCTACTTTTGCTAACACCGCGGTGTTCTGCACAGCGGTTCATTATGTCAGTTTATTTCACATGAGTTGCTGTCACCCGATGTACATTGAAATGAAACGAACAGCCTTGACTTGCGTACAAGCACCACCACGTCTGCTTGACATGTGCTTGATAGTACTAAAAACTGTACGCTAGTGTCTTGGAATCCACTGAGTCCTGGATGTGTCCTGATTTGACAAGCCAGCAGCTCCAGGACCAGGGCGAAAAGCAGGGGAGAGAGGGGGCAGCCCTGGCGGGTTCCTCTTTGGATGTGAAAGTCGATCGATTTTACTCCATTGACTCGGTCTCAGGCTCTAGGTTGGGTATATAGGAGTTCTACCCAGGTCATAAATGTTTCCGCAAACCCAAAGCTTCGAAGGACGCACTTCATGAAAGGCCAATGGACAGTGTTGAAGGCCTTTTCTGCGTCCAGGGACAGCAGCATGTGTGGGGTGGCTTTATCTTTTACTGTATCTAGCCAGTTGGCCAGTCGGCGGAGATTAAAGCGTGTGGCACGGCCAGGCATAAAGCCCGATTGGTCTCGATGGACCAGAAATGTAATTACGGGTATAAGTAGGCTTTCCTGTTTTCAGTTTCTATTTTTGGTCAATTCTGGTGGGGTTTTTTCAGTTTTTTCAATAACTTAAAAAAACAGTGGTTATCAGTGGTTACACATTTTTGCGCCATAAAAAACAACAGAAAGAGTGTTTTTACGGTGTTTATGGAATGTTTTGCTTTTAATTATTGCTTGCTTTCTGCACTGACAGTGCATGTGTATAGATAGCGTGTGTACAGGGTATATAAGGTCCAAATAGATTTTTACAAATCAAACTTTTTGTAGTACACCATACAATACTTCTTTAATGAGTCTTTGGTCATGCGCGCTTGCTCTTTCCTTCCTATGTAAACGTTTATCTGTGAAAAGCCCTCTCAACTTGGCACTTGAGACGGGCAATGCCAAAACAGCCAGTACACAATTTGCTAACTCTGGCCAATGACATAGCTTTCCATGCCAATACTGGTGTACCTGAAGATTGTGATTCTCAAGGACATGTTCTGCAACATATGCGTTGAATTGGGCACATATGCCCTCAGTTATTGAAGTGGTAAAAAATGAAGCAGTATTTTTCAAAGTCTGGAGGGAAAAAAAGAAGGGATCTAGAACTTGTGCAGAGTACCTTAGTGAGGCTTCATTAACTTCAAATGCCATGGTTGGTGAAGGGACATTTCTATGCATCATTGGAAACCATTTCCCATAGACTGTAAATGAAAATTTCCTGAATTGCTCCTCAACATTTCTTTGCTTACCAAGTGGCAAGAATTCTAACATGGAGCATGTTGCAGTGCCAAAGTCACTAAAAGGGTCACCCAGCCTACTCTCAAGGAGATGTTTAACATCTACATCAATTACGCTGAACACTTGGTAGACAAGGGTGTTTTCAGACTCTAGTATTTTGATTATGTCCACTACAGCAGTCATGTTTTCCTGTAAAAACCTAGGCATGCAGTAGACTGTACTTTTTTCACATCACTATCAATATGTGACCAAAGATCATGTTTTCCTGTAAAAACCTAAGCATGCAGTAGACTGTACTTTTTTCACATCATTATCAATATGTGACCAAAGATCATCACATTTCTTGCCTTTGGCATCATCACCAAGCAAAAATTCTGTAAACGGTCGCCCCATGGATAATATGGCATTCACAGCCTCTAGGACTGAGAATCCACCAGCTAAATGACACAGTTAGGATGACTCTTTCTTTGATGCCACACAAAGCACAAAATGAGAAATATTTGCATTTTAGTTCCTGGGCATAACGAAACAGTGCACCAGAATGGACTACAAAGTCAATAGCATTCTTCATTAACTCTGAAGATTGTAAAGATGCTTTCAGCAAACCATCTAGCAAGTGACAAGGATTTCTTACAGGGAAGCACTTCTGCTCAGGTATCGACTTTGACGGGGCATCATAAAACTTTTTCATATACGTAGCTGAATTACTGCAAATACAAATAATATCACTCCAATCTTTATTGAACTTTGTAGGAACTTTTTTCAGCAGCATTCCAAGTGGCACTGCGTTATATGTTTACCAACTTCGAGTGTCATGTTTTCACCACGATCTCAGATGCTTGGTGACAACATTCTTTTCACATATACCTGTCACTACACCTTGCATTGAATGTTTAAAGCCTAGGGTGTTTGGCAATCAATACTGACTCACTAGAAAAGGGGGCTGATGTATCAAAGGATTTCACCCATTCTGTGTCTGTGGGTAAATGTGATGGTACATATTGGGAAAGATTCTTATGAAACCAGCCATTTTACCTATCAGTGAAATCAAATGTAGCCAAAATATCAAATATGATTTTTATATTTCTTGATTCTCTACAGTTTATAAAATAACTAAACAAGACCTAAAACATGCTTTTAAACACTGCATCTTTAGACCAAAGACCACAAAACTGAAAAAAGCAGAAGGAAGAAGAGACAATATTTTAGTGACATCCCTAAACAACAAAACTCAAGCAGAATAATGTTAGCCTAGTCTTTCTTCCTGCTGCCTTGTATAACAAAGTTACATTGTATTTGCCCCTTCAGGAAGAAATAAAAATGACTCTTTCTCTCATCTATTCCTTTCTTTGAATGGCACTTAGTTTGTGGTCGCGAAGGTGTTTTTTCCGTGTTTATATGTTTACACCGGTGATGGCTATTTTCCTTTCAGTGGGGTTTTATCAGTTATTATAGGTTTAAACCTAAAACCAGATAGCCTAGGTATAAGCCACGTTGCCAGAATAGAGGCCAGGATCTTTGTTTCAATATTCAGGAGTGAGATTGGGTGATAAGATTCGCAGCACTCTGGGGGCTTGGTGTAGCAACCACTGTAGCCTGACGGAGATCTAATGGTAGTGTCCCCTCTTTCCTTGCCGCTTGGAACATCTTTAGGAGATGAGGAGCCAATAACCCAGCATTTTGTTTGAAAAAGTCCATTTGGCCCTGGGGTTTTCCCCCGACTTTTGTCTATTTATGGCTTCCTGCACTTCAGTTGTAGTGATTTCTGCCTCCAGGGTATCTTTTTCATCTTGTTCTAAGACAGGAGTCACTATGTTGTCAAGGTAGGCCATTATCTGTGTGGGATCTGCTAGGGGTTGCGCTCTGTATAGCCCCGTATAAAAATGTGCAAAGGCGCTTGCTATAGTCTGTGCGGTAAAATGTTGTACTCCCAGCTCTTGTATTTGGGACACCCAGTTCGCCTCCCTTTCTCTTCTGCCCAGCCAGGCTAGGAGTCTCCCTGCCCTGTCTCCCGCTTCATAAAGTCTATGATGTGTGGCTTGGATTTGATTCTGTACCTCTCGCTCGGTCAGGTCCCGAAGTTCTTTGCACGTAATTACCAGCTGCCTCAGGCGGGCGGCATCAGTGTCAGGAGTTATGCTACTCTCAAGTTCCAGGAGTCTATCTTCTAAGGTTTCTATTTGTTGAGTTTCTTTTCTACGCTTGCGCTCTATAGCATCTTGGATTTTACCCCTGAGTACCGCCTTGTAGGCTTCCCAGAGAGTAATATGCGAGGTAACCGAGCCCTCGTTCTCCTGGAAATATACCTTAGTTTCCGTTCTTATTATTCCCCTCATGGACTTGTCCCGGAGCTCCCACACGTTCAATCTCCAGTCTGGTCTCTGCCTGTTACCCATGCTTCCCACCGTCAAACAAAGGGGTGAGTGGTCAGATATACCCCTCTCCATGTATGCTACCTTGTCCACTGTTCGTATTTCACCCGCCGGGCCAAGAAGATAATCTAGTCTAGAGAAGACTTTGTGTGCCCCAGAGAAATAGGAATAGGTGCGGTCTAGTGGGTGGTGTTGCCGCCAAAGGTCAACCAGTCCCAACGAGTCAACGAAATCTGCCAGTGGGGTAGGAACACGCATTCCTGTGGCTATATGTGTTCGGTATATAGTTGGGTCAATTACATCGTTAAAATCACCTCCAATAAGGTGGGTAGGTGCATCTGATTCTAATAATATCTTGGCGAGTGCCTCTAAAGTTTGAGTTTGCAGTCGTGGCAGGGCATAAACGCTGATTAATGTGATTTTGCGTCTTCCCCAGTAAACTGGACAGCAGCAAAGGTCCCATTGGGGTCTACCCAGGTTTTGGTCGTGCGGAAGGGTGTGTTTTTTTATTAGTATGACGACACCACGTGCCCCTGGGGAAAATCCCATATGGGCTAGAGTTACGTAAGTCCCCCTTCCAATGAAGGCGCACTGCGTGCCCCGCAGCTGGGTTTCCTGCAGTAGGACGATGTCTGGTTTAAGTCTCTTAAGATATCTTGTGACTAATCCCCTTTTGATTTTGCTGCCCAACCCATTGACATTCCATGTCAGTGCAGTGTAGGTTCCGTTATCTGTATGCATGGTACCTTATTGTCATTGTCACAGGGGCGTCTACCCGTTGGTCACTTGACCTCTGTTTCTGCCTGTCAGGTAGAGCGCTTCTGCTTCTGGCCATTTTGGGAACATGTTTAATATCCAAACAATGAAACCTTTTCATCTAAAACCGATCTTCCCCACCCCACTCTCTCCCACACCCTATGCCCATTCCCAAAACCATCAACATGACAACTTTGGTGTAAGATTTGTTTTAGAAGTCTGTCGTCCCACACTTTCCCCAAACCCACTACGTTTTAATCAACACAGTAAAGGAAATGAACTTCAAAGGAAAGTCCGCTTAAAAAATAGAGAGCAATATTATCTGGAGGGGGTGTGGCAATTCTTCCCTCTCTCAGCCTTCTTCACCACCTTTTTCTTGGTGTTGACCTATGTCTTCTCTGCTTCGTTCCCCGGTGCTCTGTTTTTCAAGGCGATTAATGTTCCTGAGAAGTGGATGGTCACTGTCCGTGTCCACGTGGGATTCTTTATCCAATTGATCTGTGTGGGTACTATCTCTCTGACTGGAGTGTTTTTTCCGGGGTTGGTCCTTAGGCGTGTCTTCATCTGATTCCGAGCGCTGCTGTATCCTTGTTCTGTGTTGGGTTCCCCTCAGTGGGGTCTCCGTCCGTTTGCAGTGCAATCCCCTAAGCAGACGTCGCTTTTTTACTTTGTGGCTTGGGTTCCCATTGTGTTGTCGTGCCTTTGGGTTGTACCTTACTAGTTCTTGTATCAGGTTGTCTTGGCATGGGCCGCTCCTCTATCCATGCCCATGCTGTAGGAAGGTGGAATCTGACTATATGGTTGCCCCCACTTTTTTTATGGTGTTTTGCTGGTTTATGACTTAGTTGGACTGGGATCCTGCTATTCAGGGCCCCAGTCTATCTGCTTTCTCTGTAAAAGGTTTCCATGTGCCTTAGGCACATCTCTGATTGGAATCTGGAGTGCCCTTATAAGTCCCTAGTATATGGTATACTATGTACCAAGGGCATAGGTACCTCAGAGGCCTACCAGGGGCTGCAGCATGTATTATGCCACCCCTGGAAGGCCATCCAAACTGACACCACAGGTCTGCTACTGCAGCCTGGGTAAGGTGGTGCATGCACCCCTTACTGTGATATAGGTTACCTATATCACTAAATACATACACACATATAAACCTATAAGTCACTCCTAAGGCAGGCCTTATCAATCCTAAAGGCAGAGTGCATGGTTCCTATGTGAGAGGGTGCCCCTGCATGAGCAGGGCCCCTCTGCAGCGTTCGGAGACCCTTCTCTGATGCTGTTTGTAGTGCAGCCTGACCATATACTCTTAAGCGCATTATAACCTCGCGTTAAATGCTAACTTTGGAATGGCTGCACCTAAACATGTCGTGTTTGGTGTCAAACATCTTGGAATACTACCCCCCGCCAATTCTGGCGGCGGGGGTAGCATTCCACCCTTCTAGAGGGAAAGACATGTTAACTCTGACTAGCCCGGTAACTTCTTTCCAAAGCCCTGGCATCACAAAATGGATGCTGCTGCCACAGACACAAGTCTGGCCTCCTGCTGCTGGACGAAACTCCGGCAGGGGAGGCCTGGACAATAGGTTTCCTGTTGCAGGGAGGTGTGACCACCTCCCCAGACAGGATAATGTGTATTGGGGCTGGGCGGGAGCACCATCTGTGTGCTTTGAAATCCTGCATTTGGTGTCCCTGTGCATACCCCAGTTCAAACCGGATCAGGGTCTTCCAGCCCCTGCTTTGGCGCGAACTGGGCAAAGGGAAAGGGGTGTAGCCACCCCTCTGCCCTGACCCACCCATAGGTGGGGCCACAGAGTAGTCCAACCCCTATCCTTACTATAAGTATAGGAACCCAGTCCTTAGGACTTTAGATTATCCCTGGACGAAACTCTGAAACTGAATCCTGGACCTTTGATGCTCTACTCACGATTAGAGGACAGAAGAATCTCCCTTGGGGTCAAGGAGTGACTCCCCTGCTTGGCAGGCACCAAAGAAGCATCTGTCCGGTTCGCATTTCTGAAGCTCCCGTCAGACGCCAAAGTCATCGCATCACCAGAGGTAGATTCTCAGACTTTCCCGAGGCTACCCTGAGTCCCCAGCAAAGCTGAGGCCCTTGGCTATCGTGGGTGACTTGAGACCGTGACCCCTGGACACCAAGCACATTTGCAAGTGCATCCTCTTCTGGGTCTCCCAAGAAGTCGTGCTTTGGGCTCCGAGTAGCCCTAGCCTCCAGCACCAACTGCACCGAAGATCACTGGCCCCCACTCCACGAGTGTCCTGTGAGCCAGATCCACGTGCGGCGTCACGAGGCTCCTTCGCGGTCGCTAGCCCGTTGGCTAGTAGCCCTTAACGAAGGCCAATCTTTTTCTAACTTGGCATCCTGGTTGCTCCAGGCCTGCCCTCACTTACCCTCGCTGGGTGAGTTCCCCAGACCTTGCTGGTCTGCACCATCGACGATCTTCTTCTGCATCAAGACTTGCCGTTGCCAAGGCTTGTTGGGTCCAATCCAGTCGCCGACACCTCAGCACTCGACAGACATCGTGTACCAGCCCGAATCCTGCTCCTGGTCGCCGACAACGCCTCCTGGACCTCGTGGCTGAAGAGTCAAGACGACCATCAACGCACCTGAAGCACTCGACATCGGTGGACATCTGTCCATCGCCGTCCTGGTCACTGGCTAGTGACCCAGACTCTGTTCCCTCTGCTTTCAGGTTCTTCAGAACTCCGATCCACTCGTGGATCCACCCGGACACTTTTCACTTGGTCGCCAGCAGCACTTTGCAGCAGATCGCCATTCAAATCGACGACGAAACCCGACCCCGAAAGGCACCTATGCACCCGGCTTCCCTGGGTGAGGCAACACGAGTACTCCGGTGCTCCCGTGGGTAGAGACTCTTCAAAGTCCTAGATCTCAAAGGGTTTGGTCCAAGTCCTCTTTTAAGTGTCCCTTTTCTCTAATTTCCCGATCACGACTTTCTCCATAGAAGTCAACGGCGTATCGCGGTTGTGTATTTACACTGCACGCGTCTCCCGTGGGTCCCCTGTGTCACTACCTTGGGTGGTTCCTTGTGGTCCAAGCACTTCTAGAGGCTCTAGGCCTAGTGTCTAGTTCAGTCGTGGTTCACATACCACTTTATTGGTATATGGTTTGGTACGCCCCTAGGGCCCAAACGTGTATTTGTGCTATTACTGTGTTTAAATAACTTCTAACTTATGTACTTGAACTCTAGCCTCATAAAGAGACTAGAGGGGTGTGTTTAGCAATAAATACATATATTTTGAATATATACCTGGTGTGGTGCTCTTTCATTTGATCACTCAAGAGATTATAGACTGGTAAAACAAGCTGCTTTACATTCCTTCAAGACTTAGCCTGAAGGCTGCTCTCCATAGCTACCACTAGGATAGCTTTCAATAAGGTTGTCTTTAACCTATCTCCAATAAGGGGTTGTTTGGACTGGTGCAAGGTGCCCACTATAATTAGTGGACAGCATATACCAGGCCAACTTCTCACATTGGTGTGCAGCGTGTGGGATTCCAGCTTGCTATTGTTTTACCAGATAATCTCAATTGAATTGATCAACTGAAAACCACTAAAGGTACCTAAGGTACATATAATTTAAGCTTAGAATACAGTAAGTTCTACTGAACTTAGAGTTGTGTGTTAAGGGATAGCACAACCCTTTCTACAACTCAAGAGAGTTTAGTAGGCCACACTAGAGTAGGTAGTGCATACACCACACCACACTAGTAATGTCTTTAAGGGTAGGATCTAAAGAATCCTTGCAGGAAGCCACTGAGCTTCCACCCTCCAAGTATGATACACTCCCATTCTTGGAATTGAGAGCTTTATGCAACTTGAGAAAAATAAGGACAGGCCAAAGCCCCACCACCCAACACCTCAAGGAGTTGTTGGTGGCTTATGACCTTAGTAGGCCCTTGGGGACTGAAGGGGCAGGAGCTGAGGGTGGGGCAGATGATGAGGATGGGACCAGGGGTACCAATACCCCCAGCCCCCCTCTGAAACTGGCCAGGAGGGCGACAATGGCCCTGACCTGGATAATCCAACCCCTCCTGAGGAAGATGAAGAGGAGGATCAGAATGATGCCCCCTTTGTCCCCCCAGGAAGGATTGTGAGTGTGCCCAGAAGGTCTAGATCTTCTTCTCAGGAGTCTAACCACTCTGGCACCTCAATAGGGAGCTCTGTCTCATCTCATAGGAGGGAATCCTCTCATGAGAGAAGAAAGAGGCTGGTTCTATATGAGGAAGCTCAGCTTGAACTCAAAAAGAAGCAACTAGCCATAGACAGGGAGTCCCTAGATCTCTTTAGAGAGAGAAGAAAGTTGGGACTAGAATCCCATGGTGGCAGCAATATCCCTAGAGATAGGGAAAGGTCTTATGACCATAGAAACCTAAACAAGATTGTCCCTCCCTACCAGAGTGGGGATGACATCCACAAATGGATAACTGCACTGGAGAGGGCCTGTAAAGTTCAGAAGGTCCCCCAGAGGCAGTGGGCAGCAATCTTGTGGCTCTCCTTTGCAGACAAAGGTAGAGACAAGCTCCTCACTGTAAGAGAAGAGGATGCTGACAACTACACAGTCTTGAAGAGTGCTCTGATAGATGGGTTTGGCCTAACCACTGAACAGTATAGGTTGAAGTTCAGAGACACCCAAAAGCTCAGACTCAAGACTGGGTTGATTTTGTAGATTGTGCTACAAAGGCTCTGGAAGGTTGGATACATGGCAACAAAGTGCATGACTTTTTAGGATTGTACAATTTGATTATGAGGGAGCAGATCCTTAATAATTGTCAAAACCAGCTTTTGCACCAGTATCTGGTGGACTCTGATCTGACCTCTCCCCAAGAATTGGGAAAGAAGGCAGACAAATGGGTCAGAACCAGAGTAAAAACTAGAAATCAGGGTGGTGACCAGAAGAAAGATTCTACTAAGTCCCAAGAGAAAGGTGGGGATAAATCTAAGGATAAGTCCCCTACAGGGCCCCAAAATTCCTCTTCTGGGGGTGGGTCCCAAACTCCTTCCTCTCCTGAAAAGAAACCATATTGCCATGTCTGTAAAAAGCCTGGGCACTGGAAAACTGATCCCAGTTGCCCCAGGATTGGCAATAAAGAAAATGTTCCTCCCACAACTACTACCACCCCTCCTGGTACTACCAGTAGTAATCCTCCAGTTGGGAGTAGTGCACCCAAAAAGTTAGGTGCTTTTGCAAGAGGAACAGAGGTGGGCCCTAGTTTAGACAGGGACCCCTCAACAGACTCCTCTGACTCTGATGGTGGTATAGGATTTGCCACCTTTACCATGGGTCCCATAGCATTGGGCAGGTACAGATTGGAGCCAATAATTAATGGTCAGAAAGCTGTGGCATTTAGGGACACAGGGGCTAGTGTCACCATGGTGGCAGGGAAACTAGTCCCCCTCACCAGCTTTTACCTGAGTTTAAATACCAGGTGACCAACATTGATGGTGTCAGAACAGATCACCCCATGGCCATAGTCAATCTCAGCTGGGAGGGGGTCACAGGCCCAAAAGAGTGGCAGTGTCCCCAACCCTACCTGTAGATTGCCTGATGGGCAATGATCTGGAAATTTCAGCCTGGGCTGAAGTTGAACACCAAACCCATCTCAGGATGCTGGGCGTCCCTGTAAAGGTTAGTGGGGCTGTAATGGCCACAGCCCCAGCCCAAGGATTTGGAGAGATGGAGCCTGAAAGAATGGCCCACTCTCCCCCAAAAGAGAGCACAAGGGTTGAAGAAAAGTCTTCTTCCCTCCAGACAGTAGGTAAGGGTCAGCCTCCTCAGGGAACTGACCCTACCCCTAGTGAAGGAACTGCTCCAGAGGTAGTCAGGCCTGGCCTGGCCACACCCCTGATGGCAGAGGACCCTTCCAAGGTGGTACCCAGTCTGGAGCAGGTAACCTGCCCCTCTCTACCCTGCCTCAGCCAGCCCAGGGCTGCAGAGGTCAGGGAGGTCAGTGGACCCCCAGGGCCCCCTGTCCAGAGGAACCCCCCATCAGCAGATTAGGGGCACCCAGTCTAGTAGCCCTAGCCAGGTGAAAACTCCTCTACACACTGAGGGATCCCCCATGCCTTTATGTAGGGACCTCCCCCAGAAGGACTCTGGTAGGCAAGGGCAAACCTGGGACCTGAAGGTTCCAAACCTGCCCTGTCCCTCCAGTAGTCCATCCAAAGGGACCCAACCCCCAGCTGTAGGCAGCCAAAGGTTGACCCTTAGAGCAAAGTGCAACTCAGTCATGGAAAGACAGGCATACATGGTGACCAGTGATCTGAGGAAACTGAGGCCAACATTCCTAGGGCCTCACTTCCCTACTCAGACACCTCACCAGCCTTGTACTTTACCTAAGCACACCACAGGTAGTGATTCCCCATGGTGGAGACCCTCTTATACCCTTAGGGTGAGGGATTGCTTAGTGGACCATAAGACAGGGGGCAACCATGCTAGTGCAGGTGCTTCCTTATATGACCACTTAGTCAATGAAGGCTCAACTGGCCAAGGTTAGCCTTATCTCCTTTCGTTTGGGGGGTTATGTAGGAAGGTGGAATCTGACTATATGGTTGCCCCCACTTTTTTTATGGTGTTTTGCTGGTTTATGACTTAGTTGGACTGGGATCCTGCTATTCAGGGCCCCAGTCTATCTGCTTTCTCTGTAAAAGGTTTCCATGTGCCTTAGGCACATCTCTGATTGGAATCTGGAGTGCCCTTATAAGTCCCTAGTATATGGTATACTATGTACCAAGGGCATAGGTACCTCAGAGGCCTACCAGGGGCTGCAGCATGTATTATGCCACCCCTGGAAGGCCATCCAAACTGACACCACAGGTCTGCTACTGCAGCCTGGGTAAGGTGGTGCATGCACCTCTTACTGTGATATAGGTTACCTATATCACTAAATACATACACACATATAAACCTATAAGTCACTCCTAAGGCAGGCCTTATCAATCCTAAAGGCAGAGTGCATGGTTCCTATGTGAGAGGGTGCCCCTGCATGAGCAGGGCCCCTCTGCAGCGTTCGGAGACCCTTCTCTGATGCTGTTTGTAGTGCAGCCTGACCATATACTCTTAAGCGCATTATAACCTCGCGTTAAATGCTAACTTTGGAATGGCTGCACCTAAACATGTCGTGTTTGGTGTCAAACATCTTGGAATACTACCCCCCGCCAATTCTGGTGGCGGGGGTAGCATTCCACCCTTCTAGAGGGAAAGACATGTTAACTCTGACTAGCCCGGTAACTTCTTTCCAAAGCCCTGGCATCACAAAATGGATGCTGCTGCCACAGACACAAGTCTGGCCTCCTGCTGCTGGACGAAACTCCGGCAGGGGAGGCCTGGACAATAGGTTTCCTGTTGCAGGGAGGTGTGACCACCTCCCCAGACAGGATAATGTGTATTGGGGCTGGGCGGGAGCACCATCTGTGTGCTTTGAAGTCCTGCACTGGGGGCACATTTGGTGTCCCTGTGCATACCCCAGTTCAAACCGGATCAGGGGCTTCCAGCCCCTGCTTTGGCACGAACTGGACAAAGGGAAAGGGGTGTAGCCACCCCTCTGCCCTGACCCACCCATAGGTGGGGCCACAGAGTAGTCCAACCCCTATCCTTACTATAAGTATAGGAACCCAGTCCTTAGGACTTTAGATTATCCCTGGACGAAACTCTGAAACTGAATCCTGGACCTTCGACGCTCTACTCACGATTAGAGGACAGAAGAATCTCCCTTGGGGTCAAGGAGTGACTCCCCTGCTTGGCAGGCACCAAAGAAGCATCTGTCCGGTTCGCATTTCTGAAGCTCCCGTCGGACGCCGAAGTCATCACATCACCAGAGGTGGATTCTCAGACTTCCCCGAGGCTACCCTGAGTCCCCAGCAAAGCTGAGGCCCGTGGCTATCGTGGGTGACTTGAGACCGTGACCCCTGGACACCGAGCACATTTGCAAGTGCATCCTCTTCTGGGTGTCCCAAGAAGTCATGCTTTGGGCTCTGAGTAGCCCTAGCCTCCAGCACCAACTGCACCAAAGATCACTGGCCCCCACTCCACGAGTGTCCTGTGAGCCAGATCCACGTGCGGCGTCACGAGGCTCCTTCGCGGTCGCTAGCCCGTTGGCTAGTAGCCCTTAACGAAGGCCAATCTTTTTCTAACTTGGCATCCTGGTTGCTCCAGGCCTGCCCTCACTTACCTTCGCTGGGTGAGTTCTCTAGACCTTGCTGGTCTGCACCATCGACGATCTTCCTCTGCATCGAGACTTGCCGTTGCCAAGGCTTGTTGGGTCCAATCCAGTCGCCGACACCTCAGCACTCGACAGACATCGTGTACCAGCCCGAATCCTGCTCCTGGTCGCCGACAACGCCTCCTGGACCTCGTGGCTGAAGAGTCAAGACGACCGTCAACGCACCTGAAGCACTCGACATCGGTGGACATCTGTCCATCGCCATCCTGGTCACTGGCTAGTGACCCAGACTCTGTCCCCTCTGCTTTCAGGTTCTTCAGAACTCCGATCCACTCGTGGATCCACCCGGACACTTTTCACTTGGTCGCCAGCAGCACTTTGCAGCAGATCGCCATTCAAATCGACGACGAAACCCGACCCCGAAAGGCACCTATGCACCCGGCTTCCTGGGTGAGGTAACACGAGTACTCCGGTGCTCCCGTGGGTAGAGACTCTTCAAAGTCCTAGATCTCAAAGGGTTTGGTCCAAGTCCTCTTTTAAGTGTCCCTTTTCTCTAATTTCTCGATCACGACTTTCTCCATAGAAGTCAACGGCGTATCGCGGTTGTGTATTTACACTGCACGCGTCCCCCGTGGGTCCCCTGTGTCACTACCTTGGGTGGTTCCTTGTGGTCCAAGCACTTCTAGAGGCTCTAGGCCTACTGTCTAGTTCAGTCGTGGTTCTCATACCACTTTATTGGTATATGGTTTGGTACACCCCTAGGGCCCAAACATGTATTTGTGCTATTACTGTGTTTAAATAACTTCTAACTTATGTACTTTGAACTCTAGCCTCATAAAGAGACTAGAGGGGTGTGTTTAGCAATAAATACATATATTTTGAATATATACCTGGTGTGGTGCTCTTTCATTTGATCACTCAAGAGATTATAGACTGGTAAAACAAGCTGCTTTACATTCCTTCAAGACTTAGCCTGAAGGCTGCTCTCCATAGCTACCACTAGGATAGCTTTCAATAAGGTTGTCTTTAACCTATCTCCAATAAGGGGTTGTTTGGACTGGTGCAAGGTGCCCACTATAATTAGTGGACAGCATATACCAGGCCAACTTCTCACACATGCTTCTTCTGGAGTCTGGAAGAATTGCGAGGTACCTTGAAAAATAACCTTGAGCTTGGCAGGAGAGAGGAGCATATATTGGATCTGCATACCCCTCAATTTTACCTTCACCAGGTCAAATGACCTCCTCATTTTCTGCACTTCCCTAGAATATTCGGGGAAAATCATGATCTTGGCATTAGCCAGCATTATCTCTCCCAGTCGTTGCGGCTCTCTGAGGATTGTGTCTCGGTCTTGATAGTTGAGGAAACGTACAATTAAGGGCCGCCGAGGGGCGCGAGGCGGAGGTCGCACATTTGGCATCCTGTGGGCCCGTTCCATTGTGGGATCTGAAATAATAATAAGAAATAATACCACAAATACGGTTCTCTGTCAGCACAGAAGATAGCAGAATTTATTGAAGACCAACAAATAATGCGGAAACATGCAGCACGGAGACAGACAGCATAGTCACTGAATGTCCGAAGATGTGACGTTTCTGACAGCTTTTATAGACCCAAACCACAAAAGGATGCAGCATCATAACATACGTAGCACAAATTAAGCATGGGTCACTTGGCCAATTAGCACAGGCCTAGGCTGCGCTATACCTTTTATGGTCCGAAATGTACTGTTGCTGACCACGTGTCCCAAGTAGGCAGCTTCTGGGACTTTCCACTATAATGCAATGTATCAGCCTTGGTATCTTTCCAGTTAATAATGTGCAATACCATAGAACGTACCAGAAACATTACGAAATATGATATGCTGAAATGTTTGTGCCTTAAGCGAGCATCTTTCTCGGTTCCTGTATTCTTTCTTCAGAAAAACTCTGCGTTACAATAGCAGTTTACTGACAGACAATGGAAAAGTACAAGCGTCTTGCGCGGTGACACTTATGTCAATTTAACAGGGCCTAAGGTTTAAAGCATTTGGTATCAAAAAAAGAAAAGATGGCTTCTACATTGCCCCATCTGATACCAAATCATATGTTCTGATCTTTATTTCATTACCATCTCTTGCCCTTCATCTTCGTGTTCGTGGTGCCTATTGCTATTTCTTCTTGGAATGCATTGAGCACAGCTTGTTGTAAAGGCTGCGCAGCATGCTGGGCAAATCTGGATCATTATGCACAGGGTGAGCAGAGCTGCTATGACTTTAATGATCACCTCCAAGATCCATGATCCCCAGCTTCCTAACCATAGCATTAGATTTTCCCACATGCTTCCTGTATGTATGCCGTGTGCTTCGTCCTTAATCTCCCTTATCTTGTGTATTGCATTGTCTATATTACGGCCATTGTCAGGTATATACGAACAGCACACCTGTTTGATGACGTGGTAGACTCCACCCTCTTTGGCCAGGATGATATCTAACGCAACTCTGTTTTGTATCACTACGGCCCTCATGGCTGTTAGCTCTTCTGTGATGTTTCCCATCCCTGCTGCTGTTGAGTCAGCCAGGTCCTCAATCATCCTTGCTAGCTGGTGTATCCTCTGTGTGGTGTATACCACTCCTGCACCAGGGATCATTACTCCAATACCTGTCATGAAATTATCTGCCCATTCTGCCGTCCTTCTAACTCTCCCTTGCTTATTGCCTTGATGCGTTATTTGCATTACGTCAGAAAAATGGGTCATTCCGGGTAGGATGGAGGCAAGGTAACAGCTACCATACCATCCTGGGGGCAAGTAGAAGTACGCCCACTGGCCGCAGATGAAGAACAGTCCCTTGTAACCCACTAGTCCAGGTGAGGACCGCTGATCACTGTTCCTAATCCGGGATAGCCTTGTTATGTGTGTGCAGTTACTCTCGCCAACGAAAATTTGTGCCACTTTCTTTTCTTCTGGAATTCCCTTTATTTTGTTTATCCTATCTTCACATTCTATTATTCCCTTTTCTCCTTGTGCCATTGCGCTATAGTGCACCAAATGATATGCAATCCTTCCATGTGTCCTTCTGCATTAATTGTTGTATTGAGCAGCTTTTTCCCTCCTGTGGTAATTTTGGTATTCTTTTTGGCGGTGTCCCTTTGTCATTCTGGATACAGGAAGGGGCAGAAAGGAGTTGTTCTATTCTAAATCTTGGTACTTTCAACTCTCCTTCCTTCTCTGTTCCCAGGTTGTCCCAACCTGCCCTTCCTTTCCATCCCTCATTTCTGGATGTCTTATCAAATGTGTCTAGCATTTCTTTGTCCCTTTTTGCTGGTTGCATATTCATGCATGGCATCCTTTTTTTCCCAGGTACCTCCGTACCCTGTCTTATTGCAATCGTACTACTCTCAGGCGGTGCAACTGCTACTGACATGTTGTGCTGATTGAGGAGCAAATCGCGCATTAAGAGACACCCCACATATTTGAAAACTGGTAGCACATTGTAACTCATGCTGTTCTCTGTGTCTGTCGGCAGGTGTGTGCAAACATAACATCCAGATATGTTCATAATGCGTACATACATTCTTAGCATTTCAACGTATCTATTTCCATTATATTCGTCCCATAATTCCCGTTCCCCTCCTTCTTTAATGTCAGCCTCCCCCAGCATATCCTGTCCTGGCATGTTCATTTTTCTCTCATCATATGTTACTTTTGTATTGCTCCCATCCCCCACCCGGCCGTTGAGGAACGGTATTTCAAGGTCCTTTGCATATGTTATTACCAGTGCAGTCACTATTATCCCTGGGACTGGTGATAGTATTGCCAGTAGCACTGATGGCCATTTCCTTTCTTCTCTTCTTGTTCTTGGCATTGTTTCTATCTTTCTACCTTTTTCTGGTTCACTGTTCAGTTAACGTCTCTGATAAGACCAGATCCAATGTCCTCTATTGCATAAATTACGCAATCCAAGATGTCAAGGCGTGTGTTTGCGATATTTTGTGCTGGTCTCTTAACCCACTCAGTAGCGGGGGGTTTGGCACAATCAGTTGCAGTACTCCATTTACCTCTATTCCAGGGGACAATAATTTTATATTAATTACTAGTTCTGACTCTTCCACTGTCACTTGTATAGACCTGAGCCTTCCAGATCTTATTACTGGCATTTGTGATCAGGTGAGTCTACTTATGTTTGGGCGTATCCCTAACCAAAGTTCATTTGAAGTTGGAATGTTCTGCAGAGTCTTATTGGAAGAACCTTGTCCTTGATATCTAACTAGCAGGTTCTGCACCGCTATGTGTCTATTGGTGCAGATGCCAGCAACACTAACTAGCGGGTCCTTCACCCCTATTCTGTCTATTGGTGCAGGCGCCAGCAACACTGTGAAAGTAACCTTTGGTGCCTTTATGGTGTACTGTCAGAGGTTACCAGCACATGACGGTTGGCACATTTGAAGAAAACAGGTGTCTTTGGAATGATGGTACCCGGAGGTCTGGCCTTCAGCAAGCAGGGAACTGCCTCTGGTATCTTGTTGCTTCTGTTGGAGACCTGGCCTGCAGCAAGCAGGGAACTGCCTCTTCTTTATCTCTTGTCGGTCTTTTCTTGCCTGGTGGAGCGAAGGTTGTACCTGCGAGGTGCCTCAGATGCCACTGGTGGTGTTGGTGGAGCTTGCTCTCTGCTTCCCGGCCCTGCTGCTTTCTTGGTGTGGGAGCTGTGGATCCAGGATGTCAGCCCTTCGCACTTCACGGCTGTAGCTGTCGTCAGCAGGACCTGGTGGGGGCCTTTCCACCTTGGCTGGAGGCAGTGTCGTCTGGTGTGAGCTTTTACCCAGATCCAATCATCAGGCTGCAGGTCATGTGGCGGTGGAGTTGCTGCTTCTGGAAGAGCCTGCAGAACCTGGCGATGAAGATAATGTAATGTCTCTGATAATTTCTTGCAATAACACAAAAGCAAATCGTCTGCTATTGACCGTGGAGCAGTGGACATGTGTCCTGCAATGTTCATGGGGCGGCCAAAGACTATTTCGTGGGGGCTGAGCTTTGTTACCCTATCTGGTGAGCTTCTCATTGCCAGCAGGGCTAGTGGTAGTGCATCCACCCATGAAAGTTCAGTTGATGAACAAATCTTTCCAATTTTATTTTTCAATACCCCATTCTTCCTCTCCACAGCACCCGCTGCTGGTAGGTGATAGGCACAGTGTAGTTTTTGTGTGACCCCAAGCCCCTTGCATATTCCCCCTATTACATGGGAAATGAACGCAGGTCCATTGTCGGAGCTCAGAAGGGCTGGAATTCCGAAGCGTGGGATAAGTTCTTTCAAAAGGCAGTTAGCAACCGTATGTGCATCACAGTTCTTTGTTGTATAGGCCTCTGTCCATTTGCTGAACATGCACACAATTACCAACACATGTTTGTACTTGTGGGTAGGGGGCATGTCGATGAAGTCTACCTGGAGACTTTCAAAGGGTCCGTGGGGCGGTGGGAAATGACCAGGTGCAGTTGGTGTACCCTTCCCAGTATTATATTGTGCACACACAGTGTATTGCTTACAAAGTCTCTCAGCTGTTTGACGGAATTTGCAGTTGTACCAACATTGTGAAAACAATCTGATCATGCCGTCTCGGCCAACGTGTGAGGGACCATGAAAGAGGCGTGCCATGGAGGGAAGCATTGATGAAGGCAGGCATATTCTTCCATTCGGCCCTGTCCATAACCCCTCCTTTGTTTGCACACACCCTCCTTTTACCCATTCCTCCTTTTCATGTTCCTCCACTTTTCGCTGAATGTGTATAGGGTCAAAACGTAGTGAATCACTGCTAGCAGTAGTGTCCTTGTTGTTACTTATTATTTGAACCATTGCTAGCTGGCAGCCTGTTAGCGCTATTCTCTTTGCTTCTCCATCAATAAATGCATTGCCTTTTGATACGTAGTCTTTTGATGAAGTGTGTGCTGCACATTTTATGATAGCCACTTTTGATGGCAGTAACAATGCTTGGAGAAGGTCACTGATCAATTGTGCGTGTTGTATTTGTTGGCCTGATGATGTGAGGAATCCCCTCATTAACCACAGCTGGCCGAAGTCATGGACCACCCCGAAGGCATACTGGCTGTCTGTGTATATGTTCGCTCTTTTTCCTTTAGCCAATGTGCATGCCCTCGTTAGTGCCACGAGTTCGGCCGCCTGTGCGCTTTTGGTAGCCGTCAACTTTCTCCCTTCCAGTAACTTGCCAGCAGTGCCCACTGCATAAGAGGCCTGCAGTGTTCCTTTGTCGTCTCTCAGACATGACCCATCTACAAACAAATCCCCTTGGGCATCTGGCAGTGGTGTATCCTTCAAGTCAGGGCGCACCTTTGTGTGCCTGTCTATAGCTAGTGCACAATCGTGAAATGCATCATCTGAGTCTAAATCATCCAGATCATGCTCTGTTGGCAAAAGGCATGCGGGGTTCAATGTGGTGCATCTCCTGATGACAATGTGTGGTGCTAATAGTATCAGCTCATACCTGGTGAGGCGTGCATTTGTTAGGTGCTGTGTCTTGCGAGCACTATATTTTCAGATTGTTCTACCGCCAGTGCTGCTGCCGCCACTGCGCGGATGCTACTGGGTAGCAGAATAATATGCCACTGGGCGGTAGAAGGATCCGTGCTTTTGAGCTAATACTCCCAATGAGCACCCTCCCTTCTCATGGCAGAACAGGTGGAAGTCTTTGCTGTAATCTGGGAGGCCTAGCGCTGGTGCTCGGCTGAGCTAGCTTTTGAGCTTGTGGAACGCCTGGTCACAGTCCTGTGACCAAGGTACCATGTCTGGGACCTCTTTGTGTGTTAGTGCTTGTAATGGCTTGGCAATCAGGGAGAAATTTGGGATCCAGTGCCGACAGTACCCCGCCACCTCCAAGAACGCCCGGACCTCTTTTTGTTTGCGTGGTCGGGGAAAGTGGGTGATGGTAGATATTCTGTCAGGCAGTAATTTCCTGGTCCCTTCAGATAGTTTGTGGCCTAAATATTTTACAGCAGTGAGGCACAACTGTAATTTCTTGGGGGAGACCTTGTAACCTTCCAGCGCTAGGTGGCGCAGGATGGCAATAGTGTCCTTTACACAGGCATCCCTTGAAGGTGAGGCCAGTAGCAAATCATCTATGTACTGGATAAGTGTGGAGCCTTCCTTTAGTACCAGGGAGTCTAAATCTGTCTTTAATGCATTCGTGAAGATGGAGGGGGACTCCGTATAGCCTTGTGGGAGCCTACACCAGGTGAATCTTCTAGATCTGAAACAGAAACTGAAATAGGACTGGCTGTCTGGATGCAAGGGATGGTAAAGAAGGCGGAGCTCAGATCCAGCAACGTGAAGTGTGTGGCTGTGAATGGGATATTGGACAATATTGTTGCTGGGTTTGGAACCAGTGGGAAGGAAGGTACCACTATTTTGTTCAATTCTCTTAGGTCTTGTGTGAAACGATATACAGGAGCCCCATCCGGGCCCTTAGATGCTTTCTTCACAGGGAGTATTGGTGTGTTGCATGGACTAGAGCGTATCTCCTTTATTATTCCCTGCTTCAGAAGGTCTTGTATTACTGGTGCTATGCCCTCCTCCCCTTCCTTGGAAATCTTGTACTGTGGTACTCTTGGGAGACAGGCTCCTGGCTTCAATTTGATCTGTACTGGTGGATAATTTAGCACCTGTCCTACATCATTAGCACTGGTAGCCCAGACTTGAGGTGGCACACGGTTGCGCAGCTCTGAGGGTATACGGGGGTCAGTGCATGTCATGAAAGCCTGCAACATCAGACCATTTGGCCTACTTTCTAGAAAAACCCCTGTCGGTGAGCTGTGTATGGTGCATTGTAATTTACAGAGCAAGTCTCTGCCTAGTAAGTTCACGGGGCAGAATCTGCTAAGGATAAACTGATGGTTTACAGTTATGGTGCCTACGACTAGTTGCAGTGGCTGTGTGAGATATTCATCTATTGGTTGTCCTGTCATTCTGACTGCCGTGACCTGCATTCCCGAAAGTGGCGCCTCAGGCATCTGCGACGCCTTTAGCATTGATCCTTGAGCTCCTGTGTCTATTAAGAATGGTACAATTTTGCCCAACACTGTTCCCTCTACATATGGGCCGGATTGATCCACTGCTATTGCTGGAGCTATTAGGCAGTCTTCCACTTTCAGGCATCCCTAGAATAAATCTTGGGGCGGCGGTGGGAGGTCATTGTCCTGTTGCGCCCACCCCTCCCTTCCTGTCCACTCATGCTGTGTTTGGGCCATGTCATTTGACATATACCCTTGCTGCTCATTATTCCTATATTCGGTACGCTGGGTATTATGCTGGTATTGTTGTTGGCCCTGTTGGCCCTGTCCCCTATTCTGTGTCTGCCTATTTCCCCCATTTTTCTTTCTTAATATTGGGCAGTCGGCCTTCCAGTGGTTGGGATCCTTACAGTAGAAGCAAGCTGTTCCTGTTGGAGGTAGGGAAGCTGACCTGCCATTCTGCGGTCTCCCTGTACCCCTCCCTCTCCCCCTGCCTCTGCCTCTGCCTTGTTGACTTGTGTAAAATCTTTCTTGTGCTACCATCAGTCTTACTTTTTCTTTCTTTATTTTCTCTGCTTCCATTGTCTGCGCATTGGACTGATAATCAGAGCAGTATCTTGCTACTGCCAACACCTTTTCAATTGGTTCCTGTTGCCAGCAGACAAAAGAGGTTTGTAGGTGTGCTTTAATAGGTGGTCTCAGACCTTGAACAAAGGTGGTGACAAATGCCGGCATTGCATCCCCCATTGGATTTTTTAGCCCGCTGTTCTGCTGATAGACTTGCAGAAGGCGGTCAAAGTATGTGTTCACACTCTCATCTTTTTCCTGTTTTGTGTGTGTTATCTTGTTCCAATCTACCTTGTCTTCCGGTATTTTCTCTTTTAAATATTTCACCACTTGTTGGTATTTCTCATCCACATCATCTCCTGATGCTCCACCCTTTCACCTATCTGGCTCCCTCGTCGGCCACTCAACCTTTCTTTTGCAGTCTTCCCGTAGGTCCCTTGGGACAATGATATTGAATAATGTGTCAAAATCTCTCCATAACAGTCCTCCCAAAGCTGCCATTCTTTCTAACTCCGCATACCACTTCCTTGGTTCTTCTCTTAACTTTGGGAAGTCTTTGGTGAAGCACATAATGTCTTGTCTGGACCAGGGGACATGGACATATGCTAATTCATTGTCTTTACTTCCTAGTGGAGGTGGTATCTCCCGCAGGGGCATAATCAATGTGGGTGGTGCTGTTGCTGCAGGAACTAGTGTCCCCGTGCAAGGGGTGAGGGTCTGAACTAATTCTAACACTGCAAATGTGTGCACCAGCTTCTTCCATTGTTGCAATTTTTCTACTGCATATTTGAGTGTGTCTTTTACTTTGTCCCCATCGTGTGTGTGTAGTTCCGAGTCTGTGAAGCTGAACCTTGCTATGTCCCAGTCATACTGCACAGGCAGTGGTAGAGGGGCAGCGGTAGGGTCTTGACATTTGTTCTTTGCTTGCTGGACATATGCGTTGTGTGCTTGGGGACCTTTTTCCATTAGCTGGGCTCGTGCCAATAATAGTACTTTTTCTAAGTATTGCCTGCTCTGATGTTCTGTGAAGGCGTCTACTGGTAGCATTCTTTCCACCATCTGTTGTAATAAATTCTGGCATTTAATTGTGTCTGATTTCAGCAGTTTCTTTTGTACTGTGGGTGAGCCGTGTGGGGATGAAGTAGCACTATTTGTTTTACTGAGACTGTCTCGCCTAGCCTGCTGAGTCCCTTCAAAAACTTTCTCTATGGTGGTGATGTCGTGGGCTATGTGTAGTGCATATGTGCAAGCATCCCAGATTAAGCCCAGATTAAGTCCTGCCACTGCGTAATTGTTAGCCTGTCATCTTCTGTTGTGTCATCGAATAGTTGCTTCCATTCACGACCTATTAATCGTGGGGCTGTCATCTTTCTCTGCGCGTATTTTGCTAATAGCTGCTCTTTCTTATCACTATATTTTGATGCGGCCTGGACAGCCTCCTGCCTCATTAGCTGCAAGACGGCAATGTCTTGAACGGCGCCCAAGTCTACTTTGGTGGCGTCTTCGTTGAGAACTCTATGTATTAAAGCTATAGCAGCTGTCTGCTGTGCTTGAGATAGCTCAGTGTGTTTTTCCACGGGAGCGGAGGGTGAGACTGTTGTGCCTCTTATTCTCCCCATTAAAAGGTCCTCTAGTACTGAATCCTCTTTGTGGCATTCTATTCCTGTGCTGCCTCTGATGTCATACTGTCATGACAACCTGGGAACCTACACTGTGTGTTGGTTTCCCAGGTAAGAGAATGTTTTATTTGAAATCGGAAGATAGCTGTTTGCTGTACTGGCTGGGACCTGGATGGGTTTCTTCTTATCTAGAAATAAACTTGAAGCTAATCTACAATACCTGCCTTTTTGCGTGATCCTTTCCACCTCCTCAAGGATCTTACACTGGCGTAGTCGGCAACTGCAGTATACAAGTACAGGTACCAATTTGCTAGAAGGTTACAAAATGAAGGTGAGACTGTAGAGAGTTATATCACGCAATTAAGGAAACTTGCTGCATCCTGTAAGTTTGCGGAATTGGTGGATGAAAGAATAAGAGATCAATTCATGTTGGGATGCAACATAGAAAGAATCCATGAGGAGCTTTGGTTGAGGGATGAACCCTCCTTAGATGAAGTCATTCAGGTAGCCAAAAGGGTTGTGTGGACACCATTAATGACACCGAAATGTGTGGACACCATTAAAAGAGATAAACAAGCTGCTGTTCAGATTGTTAAAGAGGAGTCTAAAAATATGCCTAAAACTGAAAGTGTGGTTAAAAGCAAAAGTAAATCTTTCACTCCTAAGTGTTTCAGATGTGACAAACTTGGGCACTATGCGAATGATAAGAAATGTCCTGCACGTAATGCTGTGTGCTCCAAGTGCCAAAAGAAAGGCCAGATTGCCATAGTTTGTAAAACAAAATTGATCACACCTAATGTCAAATGTATTGAGACAGAGATTCCTAATGAAGATTTTGTTTGTGGTCAGATTGTGGTTCAAGTAGATTCTGGTGTTTCCAACAAATCTTGCCCCATTGATACCATTTTGGTGGAAGGTGAACCTACCAAAGTTCTCTTTGATTCTGGTGCCAAGATTACTATCATCTCTAGGATCTTTTTCCAAACCAAACTGGCTCACAAGGTATCTCTACTTAAACCAGACATTCGTCCCTTAGCCTATGGTGGGGAACCCATACCCCTACGTGGGTATTTTTTAGGTCTCATTGAATATAAAGGACGCTATACCTCAGGCAAGGTCTATGTGTCAGAGAAGGGAGACAGTATCATCAGTTGGTTCCACCAAGGGCATTTGGGCGTTATGCTTGACCCAGGTAGCTCTTCTCCTATTAAGTTGAAGGTGAATGTCAATTCTGTTCAGGAGGATTCTGCTACTTCTATTGAAAATCGGATCAAGCAAAAATTTCCAAATGTGTTTAGGAATGAGCTTAGTTGTCTCAAAAATGTTTAACTGGAGATACGCTTACGCTCTGATTCTCAACCCTCGAGCTGCAAGGTGAGGAATGTACCCTTGGCTGTCAGGGATGAGATGAAGAGAGAATTGGAGAAACTTAAGCAGGGTGGGATCTTTGAGAAAGTTGAAGGAACAGATTGGTTGGCCCCTGTGGTTGCAGCTCGTAAAGCCAATGGGTCCCTTCGTCTATGTGTGGATTTGAGACAATTAAACAAGTGTGTCATAGTTGATCGTTATCCCCTGCCCAACATTTCTGAACTGTTGGTCTTAATTGGGGGAGCCAAAGTCTTCAGCACGATTGACTTAGCATCGGCGTATCATCAAGTAGAATTGGCTGATGCTTCAAGAGATTACACAGCCTTCATCACCCCGTTTGGCAAGTTTAGATTTGTGAGGATGCCATTTGGTCTTGTGTCTGCTGCGCCCGTCTTCCAACGTGCTATGGAAAAGACTCTCAAGGGGTGTGAAGGAGTTTGCGTCCACCAGGACGACATTCTTGTGTTCGGCAAGGATGTTAAAGAACATGAACAAGGTCTCAATGTTGTCCTGAGTAGACTTGATGATGCCAATCTGCCCATTAAGGCAGAAAAGTGTAAATTTGGTACCTCCACCATTGACTATTTAGGTCATACTGTTTCTGGTGAGGGAATTACACCCAAATCCAACCTGGTTGATACCATCTCTAACATGACAGCCCCATCCTCTAGGGAGGAACTCATGAAATTCTTCGGGGTGGTAGAATATTATAATAAATTTGTTGAAAATTTTTCAGAAATTTCTGCCAACATGAGGTCTCTCTTAAGGAAAGGGGTTGAATTCAAATGGGATGAGGTTTGTGACCAAGAATTTGTTGCTCTTAAGAAGAAACTTAGTTGTGCTCCCAAGCTTAAAAGCTTTGACCCCTCTAAGACCTCCTTCATTACCACTGATGCGAGTGTTAAAGGTTTAGGGGCTGTTCTCCAACAAGAAGGTGAAGGAGGATTAAGAACTGTCATGTTTGTCTCTCGAGGGCTCAAAGATGTGGAGTCACGCTACTCTGTCATTGAAAGGGCGGCATTGTCAGTGTTTTGGGCTATTAAGAAACTAAAAAGATTTCTTTGGGGCACTAAGTTTTTGATAAAAACTGATCATAAACCTCTCTGTGAAATCTTCACCAAGAAGGGAATTGACCTGGTCACCAACAGAATAACCAAATGGGTTATTGCCCTACAGGAGTATGATTTTAACATTAGATATATTCCTGGTGTTGAAAATGGTATTGCAGACACCCTGTCGAGATTAGTAGAGAAGGCTGATGAGACTATCTCTGATGAAGACTTTGAGGAAAATGATATGCATGTTTGTTTTGTTAGTGAGGGAATCATTGATGAAGATCAGTGGCGTTTTGAACTATCCTCGGATCCTGTACTTACTGAAGTCCTGTCTATCATTCACAAAGGGTGGCATTCTAAGAAACAAGCTTCGGAAGAAACTTCTAAGTTTTGGGTATTAAAAGATGAGTTAAGTGTTTGTGATGGATTCCTACTTCGTGGGACAAGGTTAGTTCCTCCTTTCAAGCTTCGCAAAGTTTTAATTGATCTGGCTCACAAATCCCATTCCGGAATGTCAAAAACCAAAGAGAGACTTCGCTCCTCCTATTGGTGGCCGGGGATGGATTTGCAGATTGAGAGAGTAGTTAGAGACTGCCTAGTGTGTGCGATGTCAGAGAAGTCTAAAGTGGTGAGAGTGCAACCCATGGTGGTGAGGGAACTACCCCGTGGGCCATGGAAGGATGTGGCCTTAGACATACTTGGGCCCATTCATTCTGAAGGTCGACAGGTTTTTGTTTTAGTGCTCATGGATTTGTTCTCTAGGTGGCCTGAGATACAGTTTACTACTGGAGTAGAAACAATGAATGTAATAAAGTTTTTGGAGGATCTCATTGCTAAAGAGGGCTATCCTGACACCATCCTCACTGATAACGGTGTCCAACTTGTCTCATGTGAAATGGATGTTTTCTTGAAAATTCGGGGCATCAAACATAAGAGATGTTCTTTATACCACCCAGAAACCAATGGAATGGTTGAAAGGTTTAATAGAGTGTTAAAGGAAACCATTTCATGGGCTAAAAGCTCTGGTCTCAATTGGAAGGAGGAGGTCCTGAAGAAGGTAGAGACCTATAGGATGACTCCACATAGTACAACTGGTAAGTCACCGTTTGTACTTTTCAGGGTAAGATCTCCTTGTACTATGGTGGAACCATCTTGGGTGAGGAACTTGGAAGAGTCCGTTACTCCGTCTTCTAGTAAGAATGTCTTTCCTGACTGGCGCCAGAGGGAAGAATCTAAGAGTTTTGCTAGGAAGTCTTACTTTGACTCCAGGAAGTCTGCTAAGACTACTGCAGTAAAGGTTGGTGACATGGTTGTCATCAGAGAACCAGGTTACAAGGTCAAGTTTTCTAGGCCCATTCGTGTCATAAAAGTGTTCAATAACGCAGTCAGGACACAAGATCATCGAGTTTGGAATTTCAGCAGGGTTGCACTGTATAATGGGCCTGCGAGTGGTGATGGTTCTTCTGTTGGAGAAAGGGCTGTTCCTACTCCAAGTGTTTCTTCACGCTTTTCCTCTAGGATTGTAAAGAGGCCAAGCTATTTAAAAGACTATGTTTCCTGAAATCTACAATGTTGAAGTATAAGTTTTGTTTTATAATTTTCTACTGTGTTAAAGTGTGCAGTTTTGCCTTGCATTTATTTCCTTTCTTCTTTTTCTTTTGCTATGTTTACGGGGGAAAATGTGTGGCATTCTATTCCTGTGCTGCCTCTGATGTCATACTGTCATGACAACCTGGGAACCTACACTGTGTGTTGGTTTCCCAGGTGAGAGAATGTTTTATTTGAAATCGGAAGAGAGCTGTTTGCTGTACTGGCTGGGACCTGGATGGGTTTCTTCTTATCTAGAAATAAACCTGAAGCTAATCTACAATACCTGCCTTTTTGCGTGATCCTTTCCACCTCCTCAAGGATCTTACACTCTTCTCCTTCTCCCTGCTTTTTAGCTTGCTTTTCACTATTAACAGGAATGCATGGGTATACTCCCACTACATCCAGTTGCGTCTTTCTCCAATTTTCGCTCATCTTTTGCTTAGCCATTTCATGTAACATCTTATTCTTGACCTCTAACAACTCCTTGTGAACTTTGGACTTCACGTCATTAGTTGCGCGCATATCACGCAGGACCAGGTCCCACTGGAAAAGCGATTCCCACTCGGCCGGCCTTATCTTTTTGCCTTTTAATTTCAACATTTGTCTCAAATATGACAACTTATTTATGTCATTCCCGTGACATGGAAATTGTAAGTCCGGTCTCCTAGCTGTCAGGTCATGCCATTTATGTATAAATAGTATGGAACTGAGTTCTTGGCGTAGGGCCACATTGTATTCTGGGGAGTCTTTTGGTGGAGCTGGCTGACTGCTATTTAAATTAGTTTTACTTAGAGGGTTCCCCATGGTGGTGGTGTGTGGCGTGCAAGCGCTATCCTTTGTTGGTCTGCAACGACAGTTCAGATATACCAGACAGAGGAAAGGTGGGCTGTGGGTGTCGCGCTATAATACAAACAGACTACAGAATGGGTGAACGAACGTTATCATGTGCTTTTCAGCCAGACCCCAGCTTTTGCAGCAGCAGAGGAAGCCGTTCATCAGGCAAACAGACAGTTCAATTGATACTGGCTCACTGAAGTATTCACAAGTTGGAAAGAGAAAATGTCCTGGGTGCTTTGTAGCATTTAAGGGCACTCCATGGACAGAACACAAAGATGACAGGAAAGTTTTTAGAAGAAAGAGTAGTATTTCCGTCTCCTTGCAATCTCCCGTGATCCCATAATTGGGCAGGAGGGGCGGCTAGACAGAATTGAAGAACCTATGGATGGTGCCATGGGGTCCAGTCATTCACATAAACAGTGCAGAAGTGGTGAACCCTTTGTGCAGTTCAGACAAACACATAAAACAAATAAGCAATTCCTGGCGGACCTGGGCAGCAGCGCTGTCAGAGAGTCTATGGGCTGCGAATGTGTGCAGTGTGGTTACCCTAATCCCAGAAGAGTAACAGGGGTAAGAGGAACAATATTATTGGTATTTTAAAGGACATAAGGAGCAAAACGCAAATAGGAGGTATTGTACAGTATAGGACAAATATTAATAAGTCTGTCAGCCAGTTCATTTTAGGGGGACATCTGATCCGGTAAGAAGTAGTATTTGAGGGGTGCTAAGTTCGTTGTCAGGGAGGTAGCAGCGTCAAATGTCAGTCATGTAGCGTCATAATACCCAAATAAAATGATAACCTGACAAGTACTGACAACGCCCTTTAACCCTAACTGTATTTGACCACAATGTATGAGAGGCACATGACAATAACACAATAGAAAAATGCAATGAAACCAACAATTATGGACAATAGAACAACTGATACTCCTTCCTCTTTGTGCCTAGGTATATCCCTAGGCACAGCTGGAGACCGCCTGTGGCGTCCGGCAGGAGGCAGCAGACCACTGGGTACCTGGGGCCAGTGGCGCTGAGGTGAGTTAGCTGCACTCAAACCTGAGTTTATGGAATCTGTTCCTACTCCAAGTGTTTCTTCACGCTTTTCCTCTAGGATTGTAAAGAGGCCAAGCTATTTAAAAGACTATGTTTCCTGAAATCTACAATGTTGAAGTATAAGTTTTGTTTTATAATTTTCTACTGTGTTAAAGTGTGCAGTTTTGCCTTGCATTTATTTCCTTTCTTCTTTTTCTTTTGCTATGTTTACGGGGGAAAATGTGTGGCATTCTATTCCTGTGCTGCCTCTGATGTCATACTGTCATGACAACCTGGGAACCTACACTGTGTGTTGGTTTCCCAGGTGAGAGAATGTTTTATTTGAAATCGGAAGAGAGCTGTTTGCTGTACTGGCTGGGACCTGGATGGGTTTCTTCTTATCTAGAAATAAACCTGAAGCTAATCTACAATACCTGCCTTTTTGCGTGATCCTTTCCACCTCCTCAAGGATCTTACACTCTTCTCCTTCTCCCTGCTTTTTAGCTTGCTTTTCACTATCAACAGGAATGCATGGGTATACTGGCGCCTTGAGAACCTGTTGCAACCAAAAGAGGAGCAGCCCACCTGGCCACTACTCCCATGATATCGTCCTTGCACAGGAAGTATGTGCAACCACAGGGGTGCTTTTACCGCCACCACCTGCACCTGGGGAGCAAAACTGCCACAACTCTAAAACGAGGGGCTACCTGCTGCAACCCGACCAGGAGGATGGAAATCCTCAATCAAACTCACCTATTGATGGTGATTCTGGCAAAGCGTACCGACCTCAGCTCCAGTCAATGGGAAGTAGCTGTTAATGTCCTCCACCCCCATCGGCCGGGGACTCTCCGCAGGCAAGACAGAGGGGTGCAGAAGTTCGCCCTCCTTGGTACGCCATCAGGCAGGTGCTGCTTAGCACCAGGGAGTCACTGCGTGCTGGGAACGTGCGGACGGACGCCGTCACCGGCCAGGAGCGGTGGGTATCAGGACCAGATACTAAAATGTAGAGCAAAAATGCATATTAGAGGATTTTGGCAGAGATCGGCAGCAATGTCAGAGGTCAAGAGCCACAAACGGAGCAGGAGAAGAAAGTCTGTCGGCACCATGTAGCAAGTGCTAATGTTAAACAGAGGTACAGTCTTCAGCAGAATGGTGACAGACGTAAAAATAAATGATCATAGCCACCAAAGGGCGCAGAGGAAAGTGATAAGAACGGCCGCCATGACAGCCATTGGAATTTCCATGAGACTTTGGAAACATGAGGTGTATACGTCTCCAGGGCACAGGCAAACCGTCCCTGGTATGAGAAAAGTGCAAAGGAGAGGGAGAGAGAAGAGCGTCGAAGGGCCGTTAAACGAGGGCCATACAAATGTGCTGAGAGAGAGAAAAAGCAGGAGCCAGAGACATGACAAAGTCAACTCACGGGCATACAGTCCCCCAGCGTCCAAGGGAGTGGAGGAGAGAGAAGACAAATGTAATAGTTATCAAACCTCGGGTCTCCGAACTCCGATGGAAGCTGCAGAGCATCTGCCGGTGGCTGTTGAAGTCGGTCACTGATCCTGGGGTCGCATTCTCACACCAAATGTGGGATCTGAAATAATAATAAGAAATAATACCACAAATACGGTTCTCTGTCAGCACAGAAGATAGCAGAATTTATTGAAGACCAACAAATAATGCGGAAACGTGCAGCACGGAGACAGACAGCATAGTCACTGAATGTCCGAAGATGTGACGTTTCTGACAGCTTTTATAGACCCAAACCACAAAAGGATGCAGCATCATAACATACGTAGCACAAATTAAGCATGGGTCACTTGGCCAATTAGCACAGGCCTAGGCTGCGCTATACCATTTATGGTCCGAAATGGTCTGTTGCTGACCACGTGTCCCAAGTAGGCAGCTTCTGAGACTTTCCACTATAATGCAATGTATCAGCCTTGGTACTTTTCTAGTTAATAATGTGCAATACTATAGAACGTACCAGAAACATTACGAAATATGATAGGCTGAAATGTTTGTGCCTTAAGCGAGCATCTTTCTCGGTTCCTGTATTCTTTCTTCAGAAAAACCTTGCGTTACAATAGCAGTTTACTGACAGACAATGGAAAAGTACAAGCGTCTTGCGCGGTGACACTTATGTCAATTTAACAGGGCCTAAGGTTTAAAGCATTTGGTATCAAAAAAAGAAAAGATGGCTTCTACACCATGATTAAGCAGGATGAGAACTTGGCCATGGGGAGAGAATCACGCAGCCACGACATCAAGAATGCCACTAGGTCGAGGCTCTCGGTTCCTTCCGGAAATCCAATAAAACGTAGGTTATTCCTGCGTGCCCTGTTTTCCGCGTAGTCCACTCTCCAGGCGACCTCTCTCATGGTTGCCTTCAGGTCTTTGACATCTGAATGTAGTTTATGCATCGTGTCTCCCACCTCTGAGTTTGGGTTTCAGCATGGGTCACCCTTTCCGCAATATTACGCATGTCCTGGCGTAGAAGGGAGACCTCCAATCTAATTTCTGCCATTTTACCCTCAATGGCATCTCTAGAGGCGTGGATCGCCTGAAGGAGGGCTGAGTTATCCTGTGATCCCGGGGACTCTCCCTCCGTTTCCATGGGTGGTGGGAGCACTTTTGTGTATTTATCCATTTTTCCCTGTTTCTTGGTCTTTGGTTCCTTGTCTCTCGCCATTTCGTTGGTAGCTGGGTTAAGTTTGTCAACAAGTTAATTGTTGTTGCCGCAGTTCCTGCCGGAGAGTCCACAGTGGGGCGTCGCAGTGTGACATCCGTGTCCGTTAATGGTTCAGTTCAGTTCAGTTCAAACCACTTTATTCGGTTACTAAAAACCATAAAAGTACCATGCATTAAATCACAATACATTACATAACATAAAACACACTTACGGTACACAGCAAAAACACATACATTACACAGTAAAATTTCATAACCGAATCATCAATAGTAGGGCGATTTAAGAAAATTGGGGGGGAATAAGGCAAAGTTCATGAATTACATAAAAATCTTGGATATGGTTATAACAATAAGAACAATACATCATTACAATAAAAATAATTTAGTAATAACAAGGCAAGTATTAAAAAAAGTAATAACATGGACTTTACTGTACTCTTATACTAGCATGGGGTGCCGAGTTTTCCTAAGTCTCACAGCTGCGACAAGAAAGCTCGCAATATTAAAAATCTCCCATGGGTCATTAAGCTTTTGTAAATACAATAGAGTGGGTTTAACCTGAATAAAGCCTTTCCCTTTTAAAATTGGGACTAAAAACCTCCTGCGGATAGCGCTATAGTGATCACAAAACATAATAAAGTGCATTGTGTCCTGTATCGAAAAATTATCACAGGTACAGGGACCTGAATCACACATCCTGCTCCAGCCTTGTGAATTACCCAGAAAATGATGAATTAAGTTAAAACGAAATCTGGTTAAAAGCAGGCGGTGAAATGGCTTAGTGACAATCCTCAGATAAGGTTCAATCTCGGGGATAGTTTTTAACAGAAAATGGACTTTAACCATAGGTTTCATTAGTTCAATCTCCTCCTGCTCTACCTTCATCCGATCCAATGAGTGTATTTTTACCCATGCCAAATCATCTTTTGTTACTTTATCCGGGGAGTTGAATAAGTCTGGACGTCCAAGCTTGGTTAAAATATTCTTGACATAGTTTAGCCATGGAATTTTGTTAGCTTGGTCCAGGGTGACACAATCCCTGATTATCTTATCGTTCAGTGTTAATTGGGGGTTAAGCCAGGTTTTTAGCCAGCAAAGCACCAAAGCCTGCCTCAACCTGTCTGGTTCAACAATGATGTCGCCCCAGCTTCCTTGGGAATGATATGTCAATTAATATTGTTACCTTTCCCTTCTTGCCCGACTGCTTAACGATTCAGTTTTCTGCCCCAGGATATCGGCTGTCCGCCCCTCGCTTTCTCAGCTTCGTGGGTAAATTGTAGTCCTTTGATCGCTGTCTGCGCAGGGATCCTCTCATTAACACTTCCCAGCGCTAGTGGCGAAAGGTCAGCCCGTCTTCTGGACTCAACAGGCCGTGCGGTAACCCCCTTCCCTCAGCCGGGTCCCAATCCGCTGTGATTACCAGGTCTCCGCCCGTCGTTGGGTGTCTTCCACTGCTCAGCAGGGGAGACATAGGACTGTTCACCCCTGCCTAGTCAATGTGTAGCTGCTTTTGTAATGTACGGGTAAAGCCTGCGTTTCAAGAGTCTCTCATCACAGGGGGCGGACAATCTCTGCCCACGGGCTGGTTATCCCAGGCCACCCACACTCCGGGGTGTGTTTCCTTTGCGCTTCTAAACAGCTGCCTGCTCTCTCACCTGCGCTCGATTCAGTCTCCGATTCTTCGGGGAGGCTAGATCCCTTGTCTCCACCGATCTGGGCGTGCGTGACTATCTACCCAGGGCTCGCGGTCCGACTGGTCACACTGGCATCCCTCTCATGGAGACCCCAGTCACCGTCGAGCAAGGTGCCGTCCCTGTATCTCTGATGGGCGCGTAGGCCGGGCCTCTGGGGCCCTCCCGGCAAGCCTGCTCCTACTAATTGCCTTCGCCCGGTCCTCCCTCGGCTTGATCGCCACCCGGGCCCCAACGCCACCGGAGGCTGATCCGCCCTCATAGGATGGGGGTCTCCAGGCCTTCACTCACCCCAAGGCAATGCCGTCAGCTCGGCAGGGAGAGGCCGCCACTCGAGTCCCCCAGGTCCCAGCTCGTCACCTCATAGGGACAGGGCTCCGGTCGCGTGAGTCGCCTCACTTGCCAGCCCTCCATACAGCAGATAATCTTTAGGGTGCAGCACCAACACAGCTCCTGGCGATGTTCTTGAAGTGCGGCGCGTCTTCGCCGCCAGTCTACGCAGCTGCGGATCTCCATGCCAGGCCGTGCCTTCGTTGTATTATCCTGCGGCAGTCAGTACCGACAAAACCACTCCAGGAACCCTCCTGCTATGTCAGGGGAAAAGAGCACTGAGAATCGGCCGTGGATGGTGGCGAATAAGGTAGGATTTCAAACAGGATAAATGTCGGGCTGTCGGAGCTCCAACAAACGCAGCTAGCCAGCCATGTTGCTGGCCACACCCTCCCAATTTTCTAACAATTTCATCCCTAAGTTCAGAGCAGGTTCTGCTCCATACTGATTCTGTATTTGTCTTAATACATCTGGTATTACTGCTATTGAAGGGATACCATGAGTTCTGGTATATATGGCAGCGATAACTGTACCCCAAAAGGTACAATCCTCTATCTGGGGAGCTATCCCCATTGGCAAGCAGATTGTTAGCATTCTGTGTTTTTCTTGCGGGCTTGTGTGCGGAAACACTGCCTCTAACTGTGTGAAATTCTGAGTTATCCAGAATGGCGTTTGCTCACGTCTAGTGGGCATTTTACCCATAACTGCGTGTAGCGTTTGTGGGGTTATGTTAGTTGCAGACCCCTGAATTTGTCCTGCTGTTATAGCCCTTGTTGGCTGTAGTGTGAGTGTTCTCATAACAAACTGTGTCAGATTTCTGAAAAGCTTTATTATTTCTTTGTGTAGTGTACGTAAGTCTGCTACCAGCATTGTGTCAATGTCTGGATGCAGTGTGTAAGCCGCTAGGACCGGCCAAGTCGCTCCGTCTCTACCGAGCGGACCGAGTCTTACTTTATCTTTTGTGTGTGGGAGGGCACCTTTAAACCAGTTTATGTGCACCTGGTAGGTGGGCGGAACTTCAATGTCCTCGTATGGACAATATTCATCTGGTGTTTCATCTTCAGTGTAAGAATAAAATGTGTTTGTGCGTGCATCTGCTGGTGGGAATTTAGCCCATGAATAGAATACCTCTGTCCTGTATGACTCGTGTGCCTCAATCACAAATGTTACTGTCCCACCCCTTGCTGTGACTCCATAGTCTGCTAATTTTAAAGTAAGGGCAGTTCTGACATTTTTTGAAATGTTTATTTCACCTTCTTGTTTGTGCTGGCGCAGGGCTGTCTTCGTCAGCCATTGTTAAAAAAGTTTTCAAGGAAACTGAGATAAGGTTTTATGCACAATAGGAACTATTTGTCCATCAAGCTTGAATAAACCTACAGCCAATACATAGGATATGCCTACTCAGCTGCAGCAGATTTTTCCCTTCCCACTCCAGACGTCTCTGGGTAAATGTGAGTAGGGGTCTTTGAGAAAAGCACGACTGAACTACTCAGATTTGTCCATTAAATTAGGACCAAATCAACGTTGGCGGCGCCATGTCGTGTAGTTCTTATAAATCTATATAGGATCTGAGAGTTTAGACAACATAGACTGTGGGATTGGTGTCCAGACTGATTCCAGACACCCCCACCGTCTATGTTCGCCTATATACCAGCTAGCTTACAGTGCCACTGTAAACTCCTATAACCAAGGAGAGAGTAGTTCTGGGCAACTATCAAACATGACAACTCTGTCCCATCAGGGATCATGGAAACAGTACAGTACTTTTCGCCCAGGCACTCGTGCTCACTTTGTCTCAGAGAGAAACACAGAATAACGGGTGGGGGACATTTTTCAATAAGCATTTCTTGAACCAGCATAATTCTAGTGTAAAATAGGTGTGCTGAAACAACCATAAGACAGAAACAGATATACATGATTATGAGCACCAATAGGATAAATGGATGGTAGATTCCTACCATAGTGCTAAAACAATTAATACAGGCAGGCATAAAAAACATGACAATAATAATGCGTACTCCTATGATGCAACCCTAGCTAGATGTACCTACGTGTAACTAGCATGTATGTAGGTGTAGAGACAAGAATACCCTAGGCTGAAGCCAGCCCCATTACCTGAAGTGAGAGACTGTGGGACCCCGTCTTGGTCTCAATATGGACACCCCACGAGGGATGTCAGACCACTGTGAGCTGGAGTGTCTGTGTGCAGGAACCTCAGGGTCTTGCATCAGTGTGTCAGCATGGAAGTCTTTCTCCTCTGCCTGCCTCAGCAAAGATATGGTGTATATATACCAAAAAGGTACCCTCAGGGGTTCTACCTTGCTGTGTCATGTCAATCGAGGATGACAGTAGGATGACCCTTATACATAGTTATTATGCAGGAGATGGTAGCCCTGCTGTGATTCCGAGAATCCTCATGCATAATAAATGAGGCTAGTTGTCTGGGAAAACCACACGACATTTATGCAGCACCTTAACTAGGTAAAAGGTCAATTACAAACCCGTTATGTAGTGTAATGGCAGGAGAAATATAGGTGAAAGGTTGGGTGACTACCTAAGCCTATATTGGGGTACATTTACGAATCATAACAGAGTTGTGCACAATAGAATAGCGTACACTGGAGTGGGGTAGAATTTAATAGGGTATAGTAGAGTGGTGTATAGTAGAGTACCATGGAGTAGACTGGCATGCAGTGCAGTAGGGTGTAATGGAGTAGTGTTGAGTTGAATAACGTTCAGTGTAGTGGCATTAAGTCTTAAGATGTACAGTGGAGTTCCATATAGTAAAGTAGTATAGAGTACAGTGTCATGCAGTGGAATAACTGTAGGAGCGTAGAATGTACTAACGTACGGTGGAGTGGCATTTAGTGGAGTGGGGCACAATGTAGTCTTGTAAAGTGGAATACCTTACAGTAGACTGTGGTAGAGTGCACTGGTGTATACTGCAGTTCAGTACGCAGGGCGTCATAGAGTGTAGTGGCGTACAGTGGAATAGCATAGAGTCGAGTTACATATAGTGGAATATTGTGGAGTACATTGCTGTACAGTCTAGTGGAGTATAGTGGATGGCATACATTGCGGTTTTGCAGAGTGTAGCAGCATAAATTTGAATATCTTATAGTGGAATAGTGTACAGTGCAGTTGCGTCAAGTGGAGTAGGGTACACTGGAGTGGCATAAAGTAAAATAGAGTAGACTCGATTGGCATTAAGTGGAGTGGCATACAGTCGAGTGCCGTTCAGTCAAATGGTCTACAGTGGACTTACATAGAGTGGAGTAAGGTACACTGTAGTGTGCATATTTAAATATATAAAAAACAAATAATGTACTTTAGCATACTATGGGCCAGATGTAGGAAGCCAAATACCGAGATGTCATCAGTGATGTTGTCAGTGACGTCACTGACCATGTCATGAGTGATGTAATATGTGAGGTCATAAGCAATTCATTGCTGGGGTACGAGTTATAGTTAGCTCTCCAACTATAACGGCTGAATTTCACTGTTTTTGTATGAGTGAAATCTGAGCCTAAGTATAACGTCCTTGTAACCTTTGTTTTTTTCAGTGAATTTCTAAGATTTTTTTATTCCATTTCCTAACTATAATGTCTCTGTAACCTTTGTTTTTTTAAGTGAATTTTTAAGGTTTTTTAAATGCTAATTCCTAACTATAACGTCTCTGTAACCTTTGTTTTTTTCTGTGAATTTCTATGTTTTTTTAAGTAGTAGTCATGTTCGCAGAGTGGTGGAGAAAGGGGGCAAGGTCTCCGACCAGGAATCCTGCTGTGTAGAACTTACAGGAGTTACCAGGAGGCCTTCTTGGCGCCCAAGGTCCCTCAGGAGTAAAGTGGACTTCATCCCCCAACCAGTAGTACGCCAGGAGCTGCGTTTGCAGAGTGGTGGAGATAGGGGGCATGGCCTCCAAAGACCTCTTTGGTATCCCGCTGTGTAGGACTTACTGGAAGTAACAGGAGGGGTAGTTGGTCCCCAAGGACATCCTCAGCAGGATTGCTGAGAGGTTGTCGGAGACCTCTCCCCCTTTCTCCACCACTCTGCAAGCGAACCTCCTGGCGCACTACTAGTTGGGGGATAAAGTTCCTTGGCTCTTGAGGGTCCTTGGGGGCCAACTATCCCTTCTGTTATCTCCAGTAGTCAACAGTCTACTATCAAATATGTAACAGACATCACTAAGCAGATGCTTTTCTGGAAGTGTTAACCTTGATTCCCAGGGAGGCTTAATGCAGAGTCTATTCTATCATTTATTCAATGTTTCACTCTGAAACAATGAACTATACTAAAGACAGAAATGTTTACTTGCAGATTTCGTCTTAGATAATGCTTTTTGT
Source organism: Calotriton arnoldi (assembly GCA_963921515.1). Taxonomy (NCBI): domain Eukaryota; kingdom Metazoa; phylum Chordata; class Amphibia; order Caudata; family Salamandridae; genus Calotriton; species Calotriton arnoldi. The sequence goes on along the minus strand of CAWUFW010014276.1, from coordinate 28,829 downwards.
ATTTTATGTAAGTGAGAGTTATTGTTCAATTATACAATTTTCTGTTCATCATTATATGAACACGAGATAGATAGGAAGTTCAAGCTGAGTGCAAAAGGGAACATGTTGCTTAAGAAAGATAATTTATTTAATAAATCAGAACATTCTGCAGTTATGACAAAGATTCTAAGCAAGTCACATTAAGGTCAGGCTACCAAATACATTTGTGCATGCGTCAGCAATTTCTAAATCTTCTATTTGTGAAAGGGAAATCTAACAGTGGCCTACCAGTGAATTTAGCTGCCTGATGCATTTTGCACATTTTTGCTACGTGTCATTTTACAGTATGTTTTCACGTTAATATCTAAGGCAAATTATCAGCTTTGTTAATTAGTTTTTAATTCAAGATTTCACCTTTTACAATACCTAAGGGTGTTTTAGGGGTGGCAGTAATGCTGCATAGTGTGCATTGAAACTAAAAGGAGTGATAGATAGGATGCTTAACTGCTAGATGCTAGTGTATGGATGGATAGAAAGTGTGTGACTACCGAGTGCTATGTAGGAAGGTTTTGGTTCTGTGCATGAATGCAGACACCGCTCATGATGGTCCTGATTCACAAAAGTAAAATTATGCTTTTAAGGAACTTTATGGCTTTTTTTGGTATTCACAAACTATGAGTAAATAGTAAGTTTACAACTGCGGAGCCTCCTGTCCTATCGGTCTGTCCTATCTTTTTTTGTACGCAGTTCTTCGCCCTTGCTACAGAGTCTCTGCAGTCATAAACTTACTATTAACTCATAGCTTTTGAATACCAAAAAAAATGTAAACTTACATACAAGTTTAGGTTTACCTTCGTAAATCATACCCAATGTGCCTTAGCAAAAGTGTAGCTGCTCATAACCATGGGTGTAGGCAAACAATTTGACAGGAGACAGCTCCTCATTAATGTGGATTTCTGATATATCTTTAGCAGTCTGTATCAATCATTTAAACCACATTGACTCTGGAATAGACAACTACTGCCCAAAGATGAAGGTTGTAACCTTTGTGAGGCAGCACTAGTGTGACAGTACACAATGAGAACATTTGCAGATCCATGTGAATATCAGTTTCAATTGTTCAAAACTTTAGAAAAAAAGCCAGCAAAGTTTGTAGCACATTTAATGTAATTCCAGGGCTGCCTGGCAAGCACCAATAAGTTAGGGTCCTGAAATCAGCATTGAAGATTAAGAGATTTGCAGGCCTTCTTGGGGGAACAGATGTCAACTGGGTTTATACCTTTTATTTATCTTACTAATTGAATTTTTTAAGCACGCATGTGAGCTGGGAGCCACCTCAGAACACTTTGAGTAGTACAGGATAGCATGTAAAGGTAGCAGGTAGAGAGCTCTAGAAGAAACAGGTAATACATTACACTCCAGGAAGGCTTCATTAAGTCTTCCTTAAGCTTGTGGTGACTGGTTAGGAGATTCCATAATGAGCACCCTTCTTAAATAAATGTTAGTATATATTTCCAATAAGTATGTAGTACATTAACATTGTTTGATCTTGATTGCATCCTTTTTTTATAGCTTTAGCTTTAAGTTTTCATTTCATTTCACATCATTTATACATTTTATGCGTTCTTCTTCAAAGCATTTCTGTTTTTCAATCTGTTCTATCTTTGTATATTATGGATTGATCCACAAAGGTAAACTTACTCTTTTGTGTATGTTTACTATTAGTTTTACTAATATTGAAAGAAAAGATAGGCCTGTCCTATCTTTTTATGTCCAGAGTCTCTTCAGTCGTAAAATCAGACCTTATGTCTTCATCATTAACGATCTGACTTAACTTGTCTCCGAGTTAGGCAACAATTTATATTTCACTATTTTGAGTGAGGGGCTCTCTATATCTCTCACTTTACTGTGATGGAGTGAGAATTCTGGAGTCTCAAACATCAGTTGTAATCATCGTATAACCCCGCCACCGGTCATATTGACCTTTGTTCATAGACGTGGGGTGAGTCCTAGGAGCAATCATTTACATTAATTTCCATAAACAGTGAAGACCAAGTGGACTCCACAAGAAAAAGTCAAAGAGAATTTTAGTGAGTTAAGAGGATTTATTAAATAATTCACTTAAATACTAGTCATTAATTCATAAAGTATTTAGATTTTCAGCATCATTATTACAAGTTTAAATGATCTAGGAGCTGATATTTCAAGATAAGGTAAGATAGAACCTGAATAAGAATTAGGCAAATAATAGAAAATGTGCAACATGTGTGTTCCATAAAGGAAACCCTTAATCTAAATTAAGCAGTTATGGGTCGATAAACGGCATTTGGTTAGGCAAGTAGAATAAGGTGTCAGTTTCAGAAAACCCAAAAAAGTTCTCCGATGAGAGAATATAAATGCTTAGACAATAAGCCTTTGCACTCGGAAAAAGGAGATCAGCAGAGGTGAGAAGGGTCTTCTCAGTTCGAAGTCAGCAAGTGCCTCCTAACATATTCTCTTTAGTCTAAGAAACACACACTAATATTATTATATTGCAACATTACAGCTTGTGCTCACTCTCGGGATCCAATCGTATTACTTAAGACTCTGGGAGCAAGTTAACTCCCCTCTTTTACATGCATCGCTATAGAAGGATAGACAGACGGCATTGTGAACCCGAGCACAGAACAGGCAGACTGGATATGAAGGCAATAACCCTTTAAACTTTGATTATCTGGACGCTACGGGGAATCCCAGCGTATGCCCACAATGAAATATTAAAGACGATTGCTTCAGTTATCTTTGGAGGATATACCCAACCCAGAGGAAGTCCATGTTGGACGAGACGCGTTGGCTGGGCTGATGTATGCATATCGCATATTACTACGAATAAAGAATATTTGAAAAAAGAAAACTTCAAGACTCCTTGCTCGATACTTTTTGAACTCTGTGGATTTCGACCAATTGTTTGTAATTTACAAAGAAATTATGTTTAATTGTATGCTACTTTTCATTGTTTAATCACTATCAGTAGTGTAATACCTAACAATAAACTATTCACTAGCTAGCAATAAGCATCTGGGAAAACAGCATCTGCAATGGAAAAACACATAACGTAAAAAACAAATGAGAATAAAATGTGCAGGCCTCTCAGACGTAAACGTGTAAAGGTTGACGTTCAGGATGGCAATAGAAATGAAGCTATCTTTAAGCTACATGGCATGTTAACTTGGGTGCTGCTCATAATGCCTAAATGGTGTCACCTATGTGAAAGTTGAACATTTTTACGTAAAATTAACCTCATAATAATATAGAAATGTGTTTTAAGGTTAACATAGAAAATTAATATCAAAATAGTGGCTAGAAAATGTGCTTTTATTAAACGTGTAAAAAGTGAAAATGCTGCTTATTTCTGCAGAAAGCTCCCATTTCTATTGTTCTTTCACTGTTAGGCCTCAATATTTTTTTTGATTCTTTCCTATTCCTTTAAGAAAATAAATGCCTTTTTGTAAATGATGATTTCATGTTGTAGCTGAACTGTAGAACTTGACGTCTTCGTGAAATGTGCTGTTTGCTGCAAAATGTCTTTCTTTCCTTCCTCACACCGTATGACTTCACTATATTTTAAATTGTTTCCTCTGCCACATGCTTATAATGAATGATTATATTAATGAAAGAACATGTTTGCTATAGTTTAAATTCCATGATCTAACCAGGACATGCCATATATTAATGTTTCATTTCATAGAAAAGCTCATTGTTACACATTGGGACACTGAGCAGCTAACAGAGTAGGCTTGCAAAAGGTTCTCATGAGAACCTTCCTAGATGTATCTTTTTGTAATACGCTGTAGGCACATTTAAATAACTACATGTCAACATGTTTTGTGCTTTATATAGTACGTGTTCCTAGCTAGAGAGTTAAGGCATTCTCTGCACCCCTACCCTGCCATGTCCCTTCGCACTTTGTTGTGCTAGCCTGAATTGCCATTAGCTCCTGCTAACAGTGAATTCTTTGTTTACTTACATTAGTGAGGAGACTTCCTATCTTTTGTGCTGATCATAGCTACTGCTGTGAGTTATTCCTTCTACCTATTTTAACAGGTGTTGTTGCAGCTATTAGGGAACTCGGCTAAGTTTCCAGAATTACTCTTGGTGCTCAAATACGAATTTACCTTGAAAAAATGAAAGACAAGTGGTGTTTGGCAAAACAGGAACAGTTGGTTTAATTATACACAGCGGCCGGCAGAACAGGTAACAGAATCGGGGTCTGAAGACTGCCTCAGAGCACATTGGTTTTCACTGTCTTTTTATACATTACATGAAGCATCATAAAACAATTTGTACATTCTTTTGAAAACAGAAATCTGGGCCTAGTCAAAGGTCATAAATCTGGTCATTTGATAAGAAGCGCAGGTGGGTCTTGACCTTGCGAATCACTGCTCTACTGCCATCTTGGAAGGGCGGTTTTCATTTAATTTTATGTGTTTTTAGCATTTGTCACAGCTGTTTTAAATTCATTTTAAGTTTGCAGTAGCTATACTCCATAAGGGAGCTTGTGTGGCATAGCGGGGGTAGCTGAACCCCAGTTAACTTTTTCTTTTGGCCTCACCTTTTCTGCTTGCCACTCGCACCTGACGCGCCTTTGGCCATGCCCCCTTCATGCCTCCCTCACACCCCCGATTGGCGGGCTGCAAAGCCGGCTTCGGAGCGCGTCCGCACAGCCTCCTGAATTTGTCACAGAAAACAACGGCGTCCACTTTGTTTTTCTTGTAGAGGAGTAGAGTGCTCCTTCTGGGAGGTGCCTGACTCCTGAATCACTGCACTGCCGCCATCTTGGAAGGGCGGTTTTATTTAAATTTTATGTATTTTTAGCATTTGTCACTATTGTTTTAATTTCATATTAAGTTTACAGTAGCTATGCTCCATAAGGGAGCTTGTGTGGAATAGCAGGAGTAGCTGAACCCGAGTTATCTTTTTCTTTAGACCTCAACTTTTCTGCTTGCCACTCGCAACTGAAGCGCCTTGGACCACGCCCCCTTCATGCCTCCCTCGCACCCCCGGATGCTGGGCTACAAAGCCGGCTTGGGAGCGCGTCTGCGCAGCCTCCTGAGGTTGTCACGGAAAACAACGGCGTCTACTTTGCTTTCCTTGCAGAGCACTAGAGTGCTCCTTCTGGGAGGTGTCTGGCTCCTGAATCACCACACTACTGCCATCTTGGAAGGGCATTTTTATTTTTATTTGATGTGTTTTTAGCATTTGTCACTATTGTTTTAATTTCATTTCAAGTTTATAGTAGCTATGCTCCATAAGGGAGCTTGTGTGGCATAGCAGGGGTAGCTGAACCACAGTTAACTCTTTCTTTTGGCCTCACCTTTTTTGCTTGTCTCTCATGCCTGAAATGCCTTTGGCCACGCCCCCTTCATGCCTCCCTCACACCCCTGGATGCTGGGCTACAAAGCCAGCTTGGGTGCGCGTCCGAGCAGCGGACACGCACAGCGGTTGCGCCACTGGCGCACCGAAGGCATGCTAAAGACAAGCCTGTCTGTGCCTGTCTGCAATTGGAACGTGCTCAGTGCCAGCCCGTCTGCCTGTTTTTCACAAGATTCTGCGAGTTTGGTTCAATACTCTCTGAATACTCTACTCCACCTTAGAGGTAAGAACTGCTCTGGAACACCGCTCGATCCTCAGCACTGTGACCTTCAACTGACTTGCTCCATATGCAATTTTTCGCTCACTAACTTCTCAATCAAACCCCCATGTATACCCAACAGTAAAGTGGCCAAAAATAATAGCCCTAGGTACCCATGCACATTAATTAATGCTAGATCCCTTATCAAATACTCCATACATTTTCATCTGTTCATGGAATCCACTCCCTTGATATGGCCTTTATCACAGAAACCTGGGCTGAGGCCTTCTCAGATCGAGAATTACAGGCAGCTGTGCCTACAGGTTTTAAGATGTTTAGGCTTGACCATGCTGGAAAAAGTAGTGGTGGACTGGCAACAATTCTTAGACATCAGTTCAAAACCTCTGTCAAGGTCCTCTTTGAATCACAAGAATGCGAAGCACTTGCTTTTAAAATTAAATATAATGGCAACCACTGCTTTAATCAAGTTTTACTTTACCTCCCTCCTGGGCCTATATTGGTGTTTACCAAGACGATCGGCCATCTGGTGGAATTAAAAGTTAACTTTCCGGATTTCACCATTCTTGGTGATTTCAATTATCACTTAGAAAATCCTTCAGATAAGGACTCTACTAATCTCTTAGACCTAATGTCAAGTGCAGGCTTAACTCAATTGGTCCATGGCCCCACACATGTGGCTGGCCACCTTCTTGACTGAATTTTTACAGACAATACACAACTTTTCAGGCAAACCTCTCTTCCTCTGGTTTAGTCGGATCACCGGGTGATTATGTTCGAGATCAGAGTTTCCTCTAATAAAGTCAACCCTGATACTTCTTCTGAACTAAATTTATGCCAACCCTGGCACAAAATCAATGCCGAACAGTTAACTCTAAAACTTAGTCAGACTGATCTCTGAGGATCTCGATCTAGCCACTAATAATTACCATCGTTGGCTGAAAGCAGGCATAGATCAGCTCGCATTAACAAGGAGTGGCAAAAATTGTAAATCACCCCCCTCGGAGCCCTGGTTTAATGAGAACATCAGACTTCAAAAACAAAAATGTCACTGATTAGAAAGAAAATGGAGACTAGATTTTAAGCTAACTGACAAAGCACTATAAAAGGCATCTATACAGCTCTACCAAAAAATAATTCATGCCGAAAATTCTAAATACTTTAATGCCAAAATAGAAGCCTCTAAAAAATCTTCCAAGTAATTGTTTATCACTGTAAAAAAAACTGTCTAAACTACCTGAGTAGAAAAACTTAGCAACTAGCCAACAATTCTGTGACACCCTGGCAGTTGCGTTTCAGGCTAAGATCAAAACAGTATATGACTCCTTCTCAATCTCTAGCACTACAGGCTATCACATAATTAACCAGGAATCAGCTCCTCTCCAAGTAATGGCTCAAATACTTCGCCAATGGAAGACTATCAATACCCCAAGAGTCTTAGTAGATAACCCCTCAAAGTGCCCTCATAATATGTCAAACCATACCTTGTCAAGTCTCCCATCTTTAAAGGAGGACCAAATATTAACACTTGAAAAACAAGTTAAATTGGGTTCACCATGGGATCCCTGTCCCCCCAAGGATTCTACATATGGTGCAAGAGGCAATAGCCATACACCTTACGCCTATATTTAATGAAATATTTTGCACAGGCTATTTTCCAAAAGAGTGGAACAAAGCTGAAAAAAGCCAATCTAGACGCTAGCGACCCAAATAATTATAGGCGCATTTATCAATATTAACACTCTTTATGGGGAGTTCGACCTTTTCATAGTTATCAGTCTTTTGCTCCAAAAGTTTTACTTGCTCTTTTCCAACGAGAGCTCTTTATGGGTTCTTGCTAGAATAATTTTGGTCCTTTAGATTAGGATAGGGACTAATTCCTTTATGGAACATGCTGCTATTTTCTATGCTTGTTCTAACTATAAATTTTCATGATATTTCTGTAAATGGATTTATTTGACTAAGCTGAATAAAAAGACAAAAATACAGACAAATCTCTTAAAGAGAAAAGAAACTTTTAAATCTTTACCAACCCTCTAATTATTGACTGAGCATCAAATGCTGAAGACAATGTTTATTTTAAAGATGTGTATGGGTGATGCTCCATTCTAATATGGTGGGAAAGATTCATCAACCCCAAAGAGGAGTGGAAATTGGAGGTTCGCTTAGTAAGATTAAAGTGGAGCTACTTATAAAGTTTTTATGACATTTCCGCGCTCGCAAATCTGGGAGCAGAGGATAGGTTTAACACCCTAAATGGAGCTATAAAAATACTAACCAGAAACATAATTTAAAATGACCAATTCCTGTATCCAATGTCCAGAACTTGAAGATCCGGCAAAGCGGTATTTCGAAGGCGGTTGCAGTTTTGAAGGTGTGATTATTAATAGGGACAATGCATTGTGGTTGTGCCTTTTTCTGGTTTGAATGTTTGACTAGAATGAGTGGGTGAGGAGAAAAATTGTTTGATAAGTGGTTGAAAAGGTGTTTGGAGATTACAGACTCGTTGTAGTAGAAGTATTACGGAATAACGTAATAATTGAAGACTTGTTTGCAGACATTTGAAGGTGTGGTGTGTGAGATCACATCACCTACACCAGTGCCATACGGTTATTAAGTTGTTGTGATTGATTAACATTGATCGGTGTTAGGTGAACATAATTGCGCAAACAGTGGAAATTACATTGATTTGGGTGATTTTACGCTGGTCGAGATTTCACTTGTGAATGTTGGAAGATATTCTGGAAGGTGTGGGAAACTTTATTTCTTTTAGTAGAGCAACCAAGGTGTTTTAAAAGTCAATAGTATAGTTGTGTAAGTACGAAGAAAATTGTAAAGGAGGGTGAGCTGCTGCGAGGATGAGTTTGTGCGTCATAGTGTTTCGCGCTGGGACTGGTCGGTTGGTGACGTTGCAGTGTCACGCTGGGATTGGATCCCTAAAAGTGAATTCCGAGTTTGGATTTGTAATCAAGAAACTGAAAATAATAACGAAATTCAATTGGTTTAACAGAAAATTGATGTATGCGGAACAAAATCATAACATTCAATTAATCGTGCTGTTTCAAATTGACCTGTCATTATGAAATGTTTTATAGATTTTAAGAATTTAGTGAGAGGGGATGTTACTATTCCAGTACGCAAAGGTGAAGAGGAGCCAGGATTCTTGACCATTTGAAAGGAAAATTGTACGAAATGAAAGCACCATCTAGACCCATTAGCTATGAAGCATTCAGTGCTTGGGAGAGAGTTGCCAGGGAAAAAGAGAGGGAAAAATACCAGAGGACTAATGGGACAGTGAAACATTATTTGAAAGCCCGATGGGATAAAGATCAGTGTAGATAGAGATTCCAGTCCTTACCTCAGAGACTGCTAAGAAGGGAACAGACAAAGATTCCTTTAAGAAAGAAGGGGATGAGTCAGATACTGATTCAGGAGATTAAATATTGGAACAAAAGTTGACTTTGAGACCCCCACCACATGTGACCCCTGCAGAACAGAGTGAATCAGGCAGTTGTACTAATTCGATAGTGTCAACTGCTCCTGCACAGAATGGTGCAACCCAAATTGAATGACCCCTACAAATATTACAGATTACCTCATCAGTAATAGCTCAACCACAGGTTACCATTCCAACGGTGGCTACTACAGCTGCAGTGACCAGTATAGCACCAGTGCCTGTTGTTAATGCTTAATCTGTAACTAGGATAGGAGCAAGTGCTCCTTCACTTATAGAGACAAGACCTGAGACTCAACTAGTTACCGAAGGTTTACCCACTTCGGGATTTGTCCTAACTTCCCAGAACTCACAGATAGTTGCCTGGAAGCCACCACTAAAGGTGCAAGCACTAATAAATGGAGGGATACTCACAGCCTCAATCTCACCAGAAGAAATAGTTGCTACTGAGGAGGGATATATACCAGCCTGGTTTGATGAAACAGCAGGACCTAGTAAAGCAGAAAGTGCAGGAACACCTGAGAGATTAGAGGTTGAAAAAGAGAAGCCCTTAAAAGTCTCACAACTAAAAGTTAACAGGAGGAAATAATAAGGGGATGTTTGGAGCTTGAGCACATAGAACAGTACAATAGGTAAGAATTAATGTACCTGTGCAAAGAGGTTACAAGAAGGGCAGCCTTACCTCATTACAAATTAATTGAACTAGCTCAGAAATTTGAGAACGATCTGATTAAATGCACAGAAGCTATAGATTTCAATTGGATGACACAGTATTCAAGAATATAAGGATTACAGGACTGCGTTTGAATATTATAAAATTGGTCAAGTGTATTCGCAGGTGGGGTGAGGCTGAAAAATGTGAAAATAAATGGGCTAAGAAACATGAGTAGAAAAAGAGGGAAGCAGCTATTACAGAAAAGCAAGATGAGGGAATTGAGGGAGAAGGGACATTTTATACACTTACAGAAATAGCAGGAGGAACGTATGTACATGTTCCTTGGAGTCGTGGTGATCTGGCAGCATTCACGAACAATTTTCCTAAATTGAAAGACAAGCAGGGGCAGTGGTATGCACATGTGGAAAGGTTCATAAAGATTTCAAAGGTGCTGTGGACTGATTTGAATACGTTTTTTGACACTGTAGTGCCTGCTGATTTATGGGCTGAGTGTAAAACTGCAGTGCAGTGGCCCAGAGAGGAACCAGGGAGAGTGGCTGGGACAAATGCACCGTCTCCTACGGTGATGGGGAAGTATGAGGTAGTTAATACCTTTTTGAAAGGCAGAGTGCCTACAAATGATATGGATTGGCTTAAAATTAAAAGAACCACACATTATGAGAGATTGTTGCAGGTATTTCAGCAGCACAGCAGATGTGAATATCCTACGGAGAAGGATATTGGGATTTTTGTATCCCAGTTTGTTTTAAGGCTGAAGCCAGAGATCTATTTGCACATAACGCAAAGCATGATCTGTTGGCAAAATAAGTCACTCGACGAAATCCTGAGATATGCAAAATACTGTAGCAATGAGTTAGACATGAAGCAGAAAAGGATGAAAGAAAAATCCATATTAGCACAAAAAAAACTGGCTCAGAAAGGTTTTCAGAACCCTTCTTTTGTAGGAAATCAAGGAAACATGTAGGGAGTTGTTGTGCCACAGTCCGGTTTTCAGGGACGTCAAGGAAGAATGAATATGTCACAGGGAAGAGGTAGAGGTGTCCCTGTGGGTATAGGATCTGGATCACATATTTCTGCTATGAAAAAGATTACAGCTTGTCACACCTGTCATAGAATTGGACATTGGAAGAGGGAATGTTGATATAATCCTGATAATTCTGGAGGAAATGTACAGCTGCAACAAGCTATGCAAACTCAAAATGTGCCCACACAGAAGATACAGATGCCAATGCAGAGACAGGCTTCAATGATGCCTATTGCACCTGCATAAATGGGGAATCCCAGGTTTAATCTAAATCAAATACCAAAAATGAATACTGATCAATTTCAGAATGCCAAGCCACAATTTCAGAATTCAAACCAGAATACATTGCAACAATTCCCGTTATTTGAAACTGATGGTTCCAGTTCAGAGAAATCTCAATTACGGTGCCTGAGAGCGGAAGAAGATTGCATACTTGACCAGACCAGAGCGGCCGATATGTAGATACAGAAGTCTAAATCCACCTTGTTCATTTTGTATTGATACTGGTGCTGCCAGATCCACAGTTAGAACAGAGCTAAGTCCCAGACTTACCTCTCTTGGGGAACTCTTTCCAAGTTGTAGGAGTAATAAATAAAGAAATCCAAAATCCAGTTTCTGAAAAGGTTCTAGTAAAAATAGGCTCATTTAAAGAGAAGCACCAATTTGTTTATTTGCGATTCAAGTCCTGTGATCCTGTTAGGAAGGGATTTGTTGTGTAAGTTAAATTGCACTGTCTATTGTACGCCAGGTGGTGTGGAGTTCCAGACACATGATGAGGATGTAGATTTTATATTAACCAAACAACAGACTGAGACAGGAATATTACCTTTGCTAATTACTGCTGAATTACCTGAAGACATAATAGAAATATTGAATGCAGAAGTTTGGGATTTTACAGGGAAAGACATCAGACTAATTAAAGGTGTAGAACCAGTCCGAATCATGGTGAAACCAAATGCTGCATATCCCAGAACACCTCCATATCATTTGACCCCCAGGGATGATTGCAGTAATACAACCAGTGATAGATGACATTTTACAAAAAGGAATCCTGAAGGAACTAATTGGAAGTCCATGTAACTCTCTAATTATGGGTAGACAGAAACCCAACGGTAAATACAGAATAGTTCAAGATTTGCAAAAAGTAAATGAAATAGTAGTGCCCTGTTGCCATGTGGTACCGAATCCATTTAACTCTTGTTTCAGGTCCCATAAACTGCACTGGCTTACAGTCATTGATTTGTGCCAGGCTTTCTTCTCAGTGCCATTGCACAAAGAAAACCAATTTCTCTTTTCCTTTATATTCCAGCAGAAGGTATTAACATGGTTTCATGTCCCACAGGGGTATAAAAAGTCTATCCATTTTCAATAAAATCCTGAAAAGAAATCTAGAAATGCTACAGATGCCTGGTAGGTCAACCCTTGTTCAATACATAGATGATCTGCCTGTGGCATCCGAGACATGAGATGCATGTAAACATGACACCATTTCACCTGCTGAGAACGGACACAAAGTGTTTCCAGGGAAACTGCAGTATTGTCAAAAAGAGGTTCAATATCTGAGACATATTATTGTGAAAGGAGCTAGGAAAGTGTCACCTGAGAGAGTGGAAGCAATTTTGAAGATGAATCCATCTCAAACTCAGAAAGAGATCAGAATGTTTTTGGGTTGGTTGGCTACTGTAGACAGTGGATACCAAACTTTTTCTTGGTGGACAAGCCTCTTCTGAGGTTGACACAGAGAGATGTGTCTGATCCGATTCCATGGGACAGCAAATGTGCAAGAGCGTTCCTAGAGTTGAAAGAGAAATTGTGCCGCACACCAGCGCTAGGAATGCCAGAAGATACAAAATAATTCACACTGTTTTGCAGCGGGAGAGATGGGTGCACTGTTTCAGTTTTGACATAAACACATAAAGGATCCTGAAAGCTCGTTGCCTATTTCTCTACCACACTTGAGCCTGTGGAGGCAGGACTTACCAGTTGCCTTAAAGAGGTGGCCAAGGTAAGTGCTAGTCTGGAAAGGAGCGAGAACATAGTGATGGGATACCCATTAACTATCATGGTCCCACACTCTGTGGAGCTACTGGTAACAAGAACAAATACATAATATATGACTCATAACATGTTAATCCAATACGAGCAAACTATTCTCTCTTCTGACAATATTGTTTTAAAACGTTGTACAGTGCTGAACCCTTCAACGTTGTTACCTGTAAATGATGATGATAATTGTGATGAAAGTGAACACGATTGTCTAGATGTCATGGAATTGTGCACCAAACCCCACCCTGACATTAAGGACGAACCCCTGATTGAGCTTGATCATGTGTTATTCATAGATTGCTCATATGCAGTGTGCACCATAAATAATGTGGTTGAATCTGAATGGCTTCTAAAGGCTTTTTCTGCCTAAGTTGCTGAACTGATTGCTCTTACTAGAGCCTGCAGTTTAGCTGCTCAAATGAGAGTCACCATATTCACTGACAGTCAGTATGGGTTTGGTGTCATCCATGATTTCGGACAATTGTGGTCACGGAGGGGCTTTCTTATATCTTCATGTACCCGTATCCAAAATAGAACCTACGCCAAGGACTTGGTCGATGCTCTGCAAATACTAGGAGAAATTGAGCGGGTAGAGTGATTAGCACACCAAGGAGGAAGCGGATACGTTGCCGTGGGCAACCGATACGCTGACTCAGTAGTGAGGTACTGTGCCTTGATAGCCTGTTCATTTAATGGAAATTTCACATGTGAGTCCGAAGAGGAGAGTTCGTTTGCAATGTTGATGAAAGTTACTGACACATGGGATGAATTGAAATGGGTACAGGAAAATGTGTTAGAAGCAGAACAGAATGGTTGGGTAAAAGCAGGATGCAAGAAAAATGCAAATGCCATCTGGATGTCAGCAGATGGGAGTCTGGTATTACCGATAGCTTTTTTTTTCCAATGACATGATACTACCATGGATACACACACTTAGGGAGAGACGCAATGGTGAGACTTTTCAGGCAGCGTTGGTACAACCCCAGATTTAGAATGTTGGCAGAAGAGATTTGCCATTGGTGTGTAACTTGTCAACATTTAAATATAGGGAAACAAACACATGTCACTAACACACCTAGGGAGATCAGGTGGCCCATTCAACAGGATCCAGAGGGATTTTATTGAGATGCCTGTACATAACGGGCTGAGATATATCCTGGTGACTGGGTGCCTCTTCTAAAGATGGGTGGAAGTTTACCTAGCTAGAAGAAGCAACAGTCTTACTGTAGTTAAGCTGTTATTACATGAATTAATACCCAGTTTCGGCATGCCTATTGCTCTTGAGTCAGATAGAGGAATGCACTTCAACAACGAAGTGATGGAGATGATCTGCACAGCCTTACAGATTGAATAAAGATTACATTGCAGTTACAGACCAGAAGCCTCTGAACCATCAAGTCTAGATTGGGCATGGTCTGTATATCAACGTCTCCGAAATGGCAAGATGCCTTACCATTAGTGCTGATGAGTATCTAGAGTACACCTGATAGGAAGACAGGGTTATCCCCCTAATGAAATATTGATGGGCAGGGCAATGAGATTACCTGTCGTTCCTGCCAATGCTCTTTTAAATATCACTGATGATATTATATTAAATTACTGCAAAGGTACTGGCTGAAGTGATTCGTTTTGTCAGTCACCAGGTCTTAGCTGCCACACAAGATCTGCATCAAGAACAATGCCACAACCTCAATCCTGATGAGTGGGCAGCGATCAAGAAACACATTCGGAAGATTTCCCTTGAATCCAGATGGAAAGGCCCCTTTCAGGTGATCCTCACTACACATACTGCTGTTAAGTGTCGTGGAATCCAAGCTGGATTCATGCCTCGTACCCCAAAAGAGTGAGCAATCCAGAATACGTGCCTTTGGTCTATGATCCTGAAAGAAGAGCTTTGGTGGTTGTGCCTCCAATCGAGAGACCCCTCAGACCAACAGCACCAGTGTCACTCCAGCCACTGGCAGAAAGAAGGAGTGAAGATCGGTTGAAGGAATGTCAAGTGCAAGTACCTGAAATAAAGAGTGACCACTCAGACCAACAGCACCAGTATCAGTCCAGCCACTGGAAGAAAGAAGGGGTGAAGATCGGTTGAAGGAATGTGAAGTGCAAGTACCTGAAAAAACACAGAGTGAAATTGAGATCTCTAACAGAGGAGAAGTAGAGATCGAGTCACAGAGAGAAAATGCTGCGGACGTGGTCCTAAGACAAGCAGATCCATGCGAAGGAACCAGCACTGGAATGAGGAGAATCAATCAACAAGCAGAATGGCCGCAAAGCTATGAAAACAAAAATCCATGGAGAAGTTCTTCAATAGCTCGAATTCCAGAAATAATACCCGAACAGGCTAAGTCTAGTGATTAAGGTAGCCTAGATCCAAATCAGCAAAACCTAAGAATAACAAAAAGATCACGAGTGCCCTGTCACAGATAGTCAGCACCTGAATGGTAATACTTGGTGCACACTGCTTTGAATGTCACATTGGAAGATTTGTGCAACGTGAACCCTGAACTATTTGAAACTCACTGAAAAAGAGAAAATGAAACAGATGAAAATAATCTGAAGAAAATTTGAGACTAAACGGGGAAAAAGGGATTCTTGAACTGTGTCTATTAGATGTTTTGTTGCTTTCATTCTTTGTTTACAGAAGATCAACCTAGGCCACAGTTCAAAGTTACAGAGGAATAGGGACAACACTTTAGAAGAACACGGAGAAGCGTTGAGGATTGTCTGGGTAGAAGCTTGAGTATTGTGTAAAAAAAAGAACTGAAAGAAACTACTTACTAAAACTTGCTACAAGCTATTGAACTAAGTGCTTTGAACTGACTCAGAGAATGTGTTGCATTAGAAATAACTGTAAATATATCATGGGTTCAATTTTCATAATAACAGTATTAATGATCACTATAGTACTAATAGGATTTTACCTAGCGCCAGAGTTAGAGCCTAAAACAAAGAACGTTACTAATTCACCTATTTTCAATGCTATGGAAGACCCCTTTAGTTACTCCGGAGTAAGCTATAAGAAAAATGATTATTCTACTAACACCATGGATGCAAAGGATTGTTATCTTTGCGCACACTTACCTACATCAGTTCCAGAAGACGTTACCTATTACTACATACTCCTTTTTGTTAGGATTGATATGGCACATTCTGATTGGTAGACTCCGGTCCGGACCAGAGAGGGAACATCCGCTCAGATTCAGTATTCTTTTTACTGGGGCACTTGAACGGAACTTCCTGTTAACACAAGAAGTGGTCATGGTTTTCTTGTGCTAGGATCCAAATGACACGCTTTGATTGGTTGCTTTGATATACGAACCAGAGAGGGAACCTTTTCCCAGACAGAATATTTCTCCTATGATGTACTTGGAGCAGGGATTCTGATTGGTAGACTCCGGTCTGGACCAGAGAGGGAACATCCGCTCAGATTCAGTATTCTCTTTTCTGGGGAGCTTGAATGGAACTTCCTGTTAACACAGGAAGTGGTCACGGTCTTCTTGTGCTAGGATCCAAATGACACGTTTTGATTGGTTGTTTTTATATATGGACCAGAGCGAGAACCTTTTCCCAGACTGAATAGTTTCTCCTATGATGCACTTGGAGTTTGCAACAAGCTTTTCAATTGGCTGATACAACATATATAAGGGACAGAGAAGCCATCACAGTCCTCAACGGATAGACAGACGGCCTCACACACCCGAGCGGAAAACATGCTAGGTGAGTCCTCCTGAAAGAAGGGACCTTTACGGGGCGGCTGGATTTTTTCATCACCTGGCAGTATTTTATACGTGTGGACAAGTAACCTTGCTGGTTCTTGGACCCTTATATTTGTCCAGAAAGATTGTTATTAAGGGGAAACCATTCTTGGCCATGGGACTATTTTCAATTAGTTACTATTCCCATCTCTCATAATCTTAAGTGGACTTTTAGGAAGGTATACTATACTATTTGATCCTAAATAGCAAATTAAATTCTCTTGTCTTTTAGCAATGATCTAAGGCAATTATCGTTTTAAGATTTTATTGAACGGACGCGACGGTGATCACCAGCGCATTGACAATACATCTGGCAATAAGTTAAGCTTCTGGGTGATCATCAATACGATAATCTCAAGTGAGTCTATTTTTGAGAGATTTATTTGGGTGCTGTCATATGGTCAATGGTCTTTATACATAATTATAACTTAAATTATTTCTGGTCACAATGAAGTGAACCCTTAAATCTGGGTGCTGCGATCTTAGTCCTATGGTTAGTGGTCTATATATTAAACCAGAAATTAAAATTGTTTCCGGTTACAATGGTGAGGACTTATAGATCTCAAATTGATAACTAATTTGTAGCCATACCTTGTTATAATATTCTTAATCCAATCGTTGGAAGAGTGATTACTGAACTTTAATAGTAAACGATTTCCTGTTCCTTTCCAGTATGAATCAAAGGCATTAATTCCTTCAAAGTCTTTATCTAACAGACGCTACAGTGGTTATAATAGAGAAACATCTTGGTGATCTTCAAAAAGACAATTCCAAGTGAGTCTACCTTGAGAATTTGATTTTGGTGCTGCCTTTTTGTTCAGACTGTTATTGGTCGAGACATTCAACCAGGAAGTAATTTCTTTTTCTGGCCATATTGAAGAGGACCCTTAGATCTTGATAGGAGAATTTCTCCTTTATTTTTAGCTTTTGATAAACATATGTATTGTCTCAATAATGGCCGATTGAACATGTGCAATTTGAAAACTTTAAGACTAACAATGGAATCTATGTTGTATTATCCATGTCTGACTTTTAGTAATTGGAATCACTTTTTGAATTCATAATGCTGCTGTGTTTCATTAACCAATCAATTGTTATTTGTAATATTATATTGAGATTGTATATAGGCAGGGAGTCTTTGATGAGAGGTAACAACTCTCTTGGATTATTGATGTTTGTTCATTCATAGGTTGATTTGTTTTGGCTATTTTTGTATTTCATGTCCATCTAGTCTTTGCACCTAGGTTTTATTAACTTTTTGGTGTATATGAGATATTTTAAGTGATGTACGTTTTATTATTGTTTTTTCAGCCCTGATGAAGTCCATGTTGGACGAATCGCGTTAGAAAGGCTGGGCTGATGCATTTGACTACAAATAATGCATAATTGAAAATAAGAAACCTCAAGACTCCTTGCACTCCATTTTCGCATGTATTTTGTGGATCCCATTACATTTTGTATAATTTGGGGGAAAGAAAGGAAAAAATAGATGTTTAATTACATGCTTGTGCATAATTAATTAAGGTATTACGTTCAATTGTATGCTCCTTTTCAGAACCTAATTACTTTGAGTCTTTTCTCTTATATTTGTGACTTCTGAGCGGTGGGGTCACGGGAAGTTGAGCATTTCTACTATACATATATGAGAATTAAATACACTGTTGCAGCCCCTATTGCCCACACTGCTGTTTGCATATCTTCAACTATTACTACATGCCTCTATCATATGCTATTTCTAGCAGCATCCTAATGTCATTAGTTTATAGGAATGGACATTTTGAGTATTTCTAATCAAATCAAGATCTAATACTTTCCATTATACCATTAATCAAAAACATGAATCTACACCCACAAGCAAAGAGAAATGCACACAGCCTGGTACTATTTCTTTACTCATAGACCCATAGAAAATGTGAAGGCTTACAAAGACAATTTAACCTATTTAATGCGACCGATAGAGAAGGCTTATATAATGGCTTTGGAAGAAAGATACACTAACATGACACGTACTGCTGACAAAAAGAGTGATGTTTTGGAAAAGGAATTGCCACAATTAGAAATTGGTTTTCAACAGCAGAAAATGGTATATTGAAAGATATTCTAATGCCAATAGTAATGGTGGGGCTTTGTCTAATATTACTTTACACACTATTCTTGGGCTATAGATAGATATTTCGCAAGAGAAAGGAAAGGTTGGAGAAGAAATGGTATGAGAAGGATTTGGGTTTGAGGGGTATCATGAATGAGGACTACATGAACGCATTGAAATTTAGGGGTTTGAAAAGAAAAAGACGAGACTCAACTGACAATGAAAGTGCACTCTTAAACAGACTCACATGAGAAACATGGATATGTGATGATTAATAAAATCACCAGACGGGGGAGTGTGGTAGTTGAAAATGTATAAATAAAATTAACCTCACAATAATATAGTAATGTGCTTTAATGTTAACATAGAAAATGCATATCAAAATAGTGGTTAGAAAATGTGCTTTTATCAAATGTGCAAAACGTTAAACTGCTGCTTATTTCTGCAGAAAGCTCCCATTTCTGTTGTTCTTTCGCTGCTAGGCCTCAATATTTTCTTGATTCTTTCCTATCCCTTTAAGAAAATAAATGCCTTTTTGTAAATGATGATTTAATGTTATAGCTGAACTGTGGAACCTGATGTCTTCCTGAAATGTGCTGTTTGCTGCAAAATGTATTACGTTCTTTCCTCACACCGTATGATTCACTATATTTTAGATTGTTTCCTCTGTCACATGCTTATAATGTATGATTATATTAATGAAAGAAAATGTTTGCTATAGTTTAAATTCCATGATCTAACCAGGACATGCCAGATATTAATGTTTCATTTCATAGAACAGCTCATTGTTACACATTGGGACACTGAGCAGCTAACAGAGTAGGCTTGCAAAAGGTTCTCATGAGAACCTTCCTAGATGTATCTTTTTGTAATACACTGTAGCCACATTCAAATAACTACTTGTTGACATGGACGTTTACCATGAAAAATCGAGGGAGAAGATAATGGATCATCTGAAGATCTTCCTCATTGGCTATAGATGACATAACCTCCTGTTTTTACAACATGTTTTGAGCTTTCCATATAGTAAGTTTCCCTAGCTAGCTAGCAAGTTAAGGCATTCTATGCACCCATACCCTGCCATGTCCCTTAGCACTTTGTTGTGGTAGGTCAAATTGCCATAAGCTACTGCTAACAGTGATTTCTTTGTTCCCTTTCGCTTAGTGAGGAGACTTCCTATCTTTTATGCAGATCATAGCTACTGTTGTGATTTATTCCTTCTACCTGTTTTAATGAATGCTACTGCAGCTGTTAGGGAACTCGGCTGAGTTTCCAGAACTACTTTTTGTGGGAAGTTCACCTTTTCGTAGTTATCAGTCTTTTGCTCCAAAATTTTACTTGCTCTTTTCCAAAAAGAACTCTTTATGGATTCTTGCTAGGATAGGTAAGGTCCTTTAGATTAGGATAGGGACTAATTCCTTTATGGAACACGCTGTTATTTTCTATGCTTGCTCTACCTCAATTTTCTCGATATTTCTGTAAATGAATTTATTTGATCGATCTGAATAAAAAGACAAAAATACAGACTAATCTCTTAAAGAAAAATAAACTTTTGAAACTTCACCAAATCTCTCCTCATTAACTGAACATTGAATGCTGAAGATGTTTATTTTAAAGATGTGCTTGGGTGATGCTCCATTTTAATACAGTGGCAAAGGTTCATCGACCAGAAGAGACGTGGAAATTGGAGGTTCGCTTAGTAAGATTAAAGTGGAGCTACTTACAAAATCTTTGAGATTTCCGTGCTCGCACCTACCACAAAATATATGATCAGTATTCACATGTTATCTAACGATGTAATCTCATTTTATTAATAAATGTGTTTAATTATGCAAATGTAAAATTGCACTTCCCATTGTCTACTGGTTTCTCTAGTGCTATTTCATCGGTGGTTACTTGCTAATTGTGTTAGTCTCAGTAATTGTACTCGGTTTCTTCTATTGCTTAGTCATTCACAAGGCCATTAGGTCACCCCATGCTTGTGCAAATTCAGAATTCCTAGACTCCCTTTTTATTTACATACGTCGAAGTGTGCTTTTACAGTTGGTCCGTTTTATTGTTTTTCATTGCCATTTCGTGGTCTTAGGCGTCTATTGCCATCCAGTTCATGGCTATTTCTCTTTTAGCCAGTATTGAAGCTAAATCTTGTTTCTGGGGCACTGAAATAGTAGTAGAAGGCAATTCTCTGGGGAGTGAAGATCTGTGTATGTGATACACTTTATTGCCATCTTATTTATACCCATAAGGCAAAACATCAGACTCCAGGTGTGTGAATGAAACCTGGAGCCCCAGTATAGAAAGCTTTTTGAACCAGGTACAAGGTTTTAAACTGTGAGCTACCATTCTTCTTTCTTAGAGTTGGGGGTAGGCCCAATGTATCTTGCTAAATAATAAGGGGCTTATTTACAAGCCCCTTGCGCCACCGGTACGCAACAGACCCCCATGTCGCAGAAAACCAAGATGTGGGAGAGGATCATCAACAGGGTGAACGCCCAATCACCATGTCGGCGCACAAAGACCGACATCCAGAACAGGTGGTATGACGTGCGCAGGAGGGTACGGAAACTGCTGAAGCAAGACTACATCAACAGCCAACACACCGGCAGTGGCCCTCCTGCCAAGCCAATATACCTCAGGCCCTGGGAGGAGAAGGTGCGGGCCATCCTACCGCCAGTGAGCATATATGGACTAGAGGACATCCCAGAGCCTGGTGAGTACACAACAAATGTACACAATATACTGCCACAAAACACACACACATCACTGTCAAGGGGAGAGTCAAACCATGCACTCATAGCAATCACACAGCAACCAGAACAGAATCATCCCAAAATGTGTATGTCAGTCAGAGAAACACAACACATGCCATCAAAAAAGTCACATCCAACCGTGCCAACACATGTACAAACACAACCACAACTACAGCTAGGCAGTGGCACAAATAGAACTAACAAACACATCCACACATGTAGCCACCACAACAACACCAACACACAGTGAAGACCACTCAAAGGAAGGAATTCTGTGTATGCTGGCCAAGTCAGTGTAGCCAATAGCATCATGGGAGTCACAGTCACACATATTGCCCGCCCCAAAACTGTCCCATCAACACCACCATGAACCATGCGCACATCACAGGGAGTGGAGAAGGACTCACAAGATGGCTGACACTGGCTACTGCTGTGGGGAGCACAAGGCCCTGCTGCCAACTGTGCACCAACAAACAGCAGGACACCACTGACTGACATCCTGAGAGACAACTTCCACTCCCTGCAATGCAAGCACAGTCCATGGTGGGATATCTGGCTGGCTGGGTGGGTGGGAAGGAGGACTTGCAGCACTAACCATAGTCACAAGCACCTCCCCTCACACACACCCCAACACAAACTCCACAGTACCCACCTGGTAGAATGCAATGACCCCCATCCTAACACAAGATCCCACAAAGCACCACCACCCTGGGTTATGTTGTGTGAAGCACAGGGACACTCTTGGGACTCTTAGCCAAACAACTGCCAGGACAACACTCCCAGCCATCCTGTCAGCACAGCCAGCCCACCCCACAGGGAAGCAGAGTCAAAAGGAAGGAAGCATGGGCATGCTGGGAAGGGGGTGGAGGCAATAGCATGATGGGAGTCGTAGTCACAGACATTGCTCAGCCTCACAACTGGCCCATCAACACCACCCTGAACCATGCTCACATCACAGGGAGTGGAGAAGGACTCACAAGATGGCTGACACTGGCTACTGCTGTGGGGAGCACAAGGCCCTGCTGCCAACTGTGCACCAACAAACAGCAGGACACCACTGACTGACATCCTGAGAGACAACTTACACTCCCTGCAACGCAAGCACGTTCCATGGTGGGATAACTGACTGACTGGGTGGGAAAGGGGACTTGCAGCACTGACTATAGTCACCAGCACCTCCCCTCACACCCCCCCCCCAACACAAACTCCACAGTACCCACCTGGTAGAATGCAATGCCCTCCATCCTAACACAAGATCCCACAAGCACCACCACCCTGGGTTATGTTGTGTGAAGCACAGGGACACTCTTGGGACTCTTAGCCAAACAACTGCCAGGACAACACTCCCAGCCATCCTGTCAGCACAGCCAGCCCACCCCACAGGGAAGCAGAGTCAAAAGGAAGGAAGCATGGGCATGCTGGGAAGGGGGTGGAGGCAATAGCATGATGGGAGTCGTAGTCACAGACATTGCTCAGCCTCACAACTGGCCCATCAACACCACCCTGAACCATGCTCACATCACAGGGAGTGGAGAAGGACTCACAAGATGGCTGACACTGGCTACTGCTGTGGGGAGCACAAGGCCCTGCTGGCAACTGTGCACCAACAAACAGCAGGACACCACTGACTGACATCCTGAGAGACAACTTACACTCCCTGCAATGCAAGCACGTTCCATGGTGGGATATCTGGCTGGCTGGGTGGGAAGGGGGACTTGCAGCACTGACTATAGTCACCAGCACCTCCCCTCACACCCCCCAACACAAACTCCACAGTACCCACCTGGTAGAATGCAATGCCCTCCATCCTAACACAAGATCCCACAAGCACCACCACCCTGGGTTATGTTGTGTGAAGCACAGGGACACTCTTGGGACTCTTAGCCAAACAACTGCCAGGACAACACTCCCAGCCATCCTGTCAGCACAGCCAGCCCACCCCACAGGGAAGCAGAGTCAAAAGGAAGGAAGCATGGGCATGCTGGGAAGGGGGTGGAGGCAATAGCATGATGGGAGTCGTATTCACAGACATTGCTCAGCCTCACAACTGGCCCATCAACACCACCCTGAACCATGCTCACATCACAGGGAGTGGAGAAGGACTCACAAGATGGCTGACACTGGCTACTGCTGTGGGGAGCACAAGGCCCTGCTGGCAACTGTGCACCAACAAACAGCAGGACACCACTGACTGACATCCTGAGAGACAACTTACACTCCCTGCAATGCAAGCACGTTCCATGGTGGGATATCTGGCTGGCTGGGTGGGAAGGGGGACTTGCAGCACTGACTATAGTCACCAGCACCTCCCCTCACACCCCCAACACAAACTCCACAGTACCCACCTGGTAGAATGCAATGCCCTCCATCCTAACACAAGATCCCACAAAGCACCACCACCCTGGGTTATGTTGTGTGAAGCACAGGGACACTCTTGGGACTCTTAGCCAAACAACTGCCAGGACAACACTCCCAGCCATCCTGTCAGCACAGCCAGCCCACCCCACAGGGAAGCAGAGTCAAAAGGAAGGAAGCATGGGCATGCTGGGAAGGGGGTGGAGGCAATAGCATGATGGGAGTCGTAGTCACAGACATTGCTCAGCCTCACAACTGGCCCATCAACACCACCCTGAACCATGCTCACATCACAGGGAGTGGAGAAGGACTCACAAGATGGCTGACACTGGCTACTGCTGTGGGGAGCACAAGGCCCTGCTGCCAACTGTGCACCAACAAACAGCAGGACACCACTGACTGACATCCTGAGAGACAACTTACACTCCCTGCAATGCAAGCACGTTCCATGGTGGGATAACTGACTGACTGGGTGGGAAGGGGGACTTGCAGCACTGACTATAGTCACCAGCACCTCCCCTCACACCCCCCCCCAACACAAACTCCACAGTACCCACCTGGTAGAATGCAATGCCCTCCATCCTAACACAAGATCCCACAAGCACCACCACCCTGGGTTATGTTGTGTGAAGCACAGGGACACTCTTGGGACTCTTAGCCAAACAACTGCCAGGACAACACTCCCAGCCATCCTGTCAGCACAGCCAGCCCACCCCACAGGGAAGCAGAGTCAAAAGGAAGGAAGCATGGGCATGCTGGGAAGGGGGTGGAGGCAATAGCATGATGGGAGTCGTAGTCACAGACATTGCTCAGCCTCACAACTGGCCCATCAACACCACCCTGAACCATGCTCACATCACAGGGAGTGGAGAAGGACTCACAAGATGGCTGACACTGGCTACTGCTGTGGGGAGCACAAGGCCCTGCTGGCAACTGTGCACCAACAAACAGCAGGACACCACTGACTGACATCCTGAGAGACAACTTACACTCCCTGCAATGCAAGCACGTTCCATGGTGGGATATCTGGCTGGCTGGGTGGGAAGGGGGACTTGCAGCACTGACTATAGTCACCAGCACCTCCCCTCACACCCCCCAACACAAACTCCACAGTACCCACCTGGTAGAATGCAATGCCCTCCATCCTAACACAAGATCCCACAAAGCACCACCACCCTGGGTTATGTTGTGTGAAGCACAGGGACACTCTTGGGACTCTTAGCCAAACAACTGCCAGGACAACACTCCCAGCCATCCTGTCAGCACAGCCAGCCCACCCCACAGGGAAGCAGAGTCAAAAGGAAGGAAGCATGGGCATGCTGGGAAGGGGGTGGAGGCAATAGCATGATGGGAGTCGTAGTCACAGACATTGCTCAGCCTCACAACTGGCCCATCAACACCACCCTGAACCATGCTCACATCACAGGGAGTGGAGAAGGACTCACAAGATGGCTGACACTGGCTACTGCTGTGGGGAGCACAAGGCCCTGCTGCCAACTGTGCACCAACAAACAGCAGGACACCACTGACTGACATCCTGAGAGACAACTTACACTCCCTGCAATGCAAGCACGTTCCATGGTGGGATATCTGGCTGGCTGGGTGGGAAGGGGGACTTGCAGCACTGACTATAGTCACCAGCACCTCCCCTCACACCCCCCCAACACAAACTCCACAGTACCCACCTGGTAGAATGCAATGCCCTCCATCCTAACACAAGATCCCACAAAGCACCACCACCCTGGGTTATGTTGTGTGAAGCACAGGGACACTCTTGGGACTCTTAGCCAAACAACTGCCAGGACAACACTCCCAGCCATCCTGTCAGCACAGCCAGCCCACCCCACAGGGAAGCAGAGTCAAAAGGAAGGAAGCATGGGCATGCTGGGAAGGGGGTGGAGGCAATAGCATGATGGGAGTCGTAGTCACAGACATTGCTCAGCCTCACAACTGGCCCATCAACACCACCCTGAACCATGCTCACATCACAGGGAGTGGAGAAGGACTCACAAGATGGCTGACACTGGCTACTGCTGTGGGGAGCACAAGGCCCTGCTGCCAACTGTGCACCAACAAACAGCAGGACACCACTGACTGACATCCTGAGAGACAACTTACACTCCCTGCAATGCAAGCACGTTCCATGGTGGGATATCTGGCTGGCTGGGTGGGAAGGGGGACTTGCAGCACTGACTATAGTCACCAGCACCTCCCCTCACACCCCCCCAACACAAACTCCACAGTACCCACCTGGTAGAATGCAATGCCCTCCATCCTAACACAAGATCCCACAAAGCACCACCACCCTGGGTTATGTTGTGTGAAGCACAGGGACACTCTTGGGACTCTTAGCCAAACAACTGCCAGGACAACACTCCCAGCCATCCTGTCAGCACAGCCAGCCCACCCCACAGGGAAGCAGAGTCAAAGGAAGGAAGCATGGGCATGCTGGGAAGGGGGTGGAGGCAATAGCATGATGGGAGTCGTAGTCACAGACATTGCTCAGCCTCACAACTGGCCCATCAACACCACCCTGAACCATGCTCACATCACAGGGAGTGGAGAAGGACTCACAAGATGGCTGACACTGGCTACTGCTGTGGGGAGCACAAGGCCCTGCTGCCAACTGTGCACCAACAAACAGCAGGACACCACTGACTGACATCCTGAGAGACAACTTACACTCCCTGCAATACAAGCACGTTCCATGGTGGGATATCTGGCTGGCTGGGTGGGAAGGGGGACTTGCAGCACTGACTATAGTCACCAGCACCTCCCCTCACACCCCCCAACACAAACTCCACAGTACCCACCTGGTAGAATGCAATGCCCTCCATCCTAACACAAGATCCCACAAAGCACCACCACCCTGGGTTATGTTGTGTGAAGCACAGGGACACTCTTGGGACTCTTAGCCAAACAACTGCCAGGACAACACTCCCAGCCATCCTGTCAGCACAGCCAGCCCACCCCACAGGGAAGCAGAGTCAAAAGGAAGGAAGCATGGGCATGCTGGGAAGGGGGTGGAGGCAATAGCATGATGGGAGTTGTAGTCACAGCCCTACATCCCCCACCACATGGCCCAGCAAGCTCACACTCACGCATGCACATCCCACAGAGAGTGGAAAGGCCCATCAAAGATGTCTGACACTGTTGCTGTGTCGTGGGGAGCACTAGGGCATGCTGGGTACTGCACACCAACCAACAGCAGGACACCACTGTCAGCCATCTTGCCATTGCCCTCACACCCACACCCACTGAACTCCACACAAAAGCAAGTAAGTATGGGAATGCTGGCAAGTGGGGTGGAGGCAATGGCATGATGGGAGTCGTAGTCACAGACATAGCTCACCCCCACAACTGTCCCATAAACACCACCCTGAACCATGCTCACATCACAGGGAGTGGAGAAGGACTCACAAGATGGGTGGGAAGGAGGTCTGGCTGTCAACCAAACACAAGCAATGCAGACCATGTTCACACCCCAGAAAATACATAGAAATGCCCAAATAATGCAGGACAATGTGCCACACCAATATCAACCCCTGACTGTGACGACTTAGGACAATGCAATGTACAGGCCCGCACCCAGAGGCACAGTCACAACTGTCATGTGTGTCAACCACTGATGCCTGCAGAAACATGACATACATTGTTTGTGTCTCCCAAAAACAGGTGATGATGGGGACACAGCAGCAGACGCTGAGGAGTCCCAGTCCCAGGCTCAAGAGGATGCCGAGCTCACTGGCGTCGTACAGCCTCTGTCCTCCTCGGACGATGAAGAACAACCTGGCACATCCGGTGCAAGTCAACATGCAGCACCAGCAGGACCACCAGCTGCAGCACCAGCAGGACCACCAGCTGCACCCCCTGCACCCACCCCTACAACGACTGTCACCACGAATACCATCCCTGCCGACATGGACAGAATAAGGAGCAACACCAGCACAGTGACCCTGGACCAACCTGGGGCCATGGACACCACCACCACCACCAACCCCCAAGGTGGACCAGGGGTATCTGTGCGTGCCACTGCACACACTGCACATGTCAGCAGGGGTGGTGGGAGGGGTGGGAGACAGAGGTCGCTGCTTGCAGACGTTGCTGGTGTGCATGACGACCCACAACTGGTACGCATAGCTGATGCGTACCAGTCCAGCACCGGAGAGCTCAGCCAGGTAGTGGGGCTCCTCAGAGACATTAAACAGCAGCAGGCTGCCCATCATGCCCGCTTGGACTCCCACATGTCCCACGTGGAGTCACACATGTCCCGTGTGGACTCACACATGTCCCGCGTGGAGTCCAAGTGGGATGCACTGCATGAGATGACGGCGGTGCACAGGGACATTTTACAATGCCTCCGCCAGATGAACAGCAACCAGTCCACACCTCCCTGTGTGCCAACAACATCTGGTGCCGAACAAACTGCAACTGCCACAGGGAGGGAGGAGGACTCTGGCGGAGAGTCCCCTGCACCGCAGCAAGGTGTGGAGACAGAGGTCGCTGCTTTACTGCTGGTGTGCATGACGACCCACAACTGGTACGCATAGCTGATGCGTACCAGTCCAGCACCGGAGAGCTCAGCCAGGTAGTGGGGCTCCTCAGAGACATTAAACAGCAGCAGGCTGCCCATCATGCCCGCTTGGACTCCCACATGTCCCACGTGGAGTCACACATGTCCCGTGGACTCACACATGTCCCGCGTGGGAGTCCAAGTGGACACTGCACATGACGGCGGTGCACAGGACATTTTACAATGCCTCCGCCAGATGAACAGCAACCAGTCCACACCTCCCTGTGTGCCAACAACATCTGGTGCCGAACAAACTGCAACTGCCACAGGGAGGGAGGAGGACTCCTGGCGGAGAGTCCTGCACCGCAGCAGCCTGCACTGAGGGCCCCCCCCAGAAGAGGGGTCAGCCCGAGGAGGGGAAAGTGAGGCCAGCGGCCAAGCGCAACTCCCAGGAAGCCTGAACCCTGTTCTGGATGTTCGCCTTTGTGCACAGACTGACCCTGTTGACGGCAACACCTGCTCCCACACATTGCATGGGGGGAGAGTACAAGTTGGA